>CM032059.1:68915766-68926707 GCA_018831715.1 Matsumurasca onukii | reverse complement strand
ATCTTTCTAGAGAGAACCTATGACAACTCAACTCTAAATGTAAGCCATTATTGCCTAAAAAAACCTAGTTAAGCAGTTTGACCTGAAAAAGTGTCCCAATATTTCAACAGATCGCATAAAACATCTTCAGTTCCTCCCTCAGTTCAAATTTCAGTAACGAAGCCTGAGTCATGAATTCCTCGTTGGAAATGCTCTGTTTGCATAACGCATGCTGCGTCACCGGTGATCTACTTGTGTGATCAGGGTGTTTGCAGTCCCCTGCAGAGAACACAAGTACGCTCACTGAATGCACAGTACGTCATTTAGTCGAACGTGTAACTAACTAGTAACTAGTCAATCGCACAGTTCGATATATCGCTCGTATCGAGTACTTGACTGAATAATGCAAGGTCTATGATAGGCAAAGCCAAGACTTCTAGTCGGTGGGGAGTCTATCCCATTTCAGAACCCTACTATCGGGTTCTTGGGGATATGGAAAACCCCAACAGAGAGGGTGCAGGAGACGTCTCGCGTATTATTTGACTATCAAAACTTTTTTTGTAGTATTGCTTGTAACTTAAAATTAATATTTATTATCAAAACTTCTTAGTTTTTGAATAATTAAATTTTCTAGTGCAAATTATATACATACGTCTATTCCTATCCATGCTCGGTAATATTACACAGTTATTTCTCTTTACAAAAGTAGATATTTTTATCATTGGTATTGTTAATGAAATTACACCTTTAAAAAATATAATAAAGGAGGAAAGATCATTATATTGTCAAACATAAGAAAAAAGATGGTTCTTAGGTTTCTAGGAAGTGCCTGTCACATATATTGGTTCCCCTTTTTTAATAATATGCAACACAAACAAAACAATTAACTAACTTTTCTTAGTTTTAAATTTTGTCGGGAAGGGAATGAGGCCTACATGAACTCATAAGTTACATTTTAGATTTGATTAAATCTTAAATTTTTAAAATCATTTTATTCAATTTACCAGCGTAAATAAAATCTATTGACACAGTTTCTCTATAGTATATTTTTCTTTCTCTCATGAAATTTTGAGGGTGGGGCTCAGACTTCTTGGAGCCCTTTCGAATTCTTTTAATTTGTTTCGTTGTGTGAGTCAGTAGCTTCAATAATATTATATAAGTTGGCCAGCGGGATCAAAATAACATGTATGTAAAACCACCAACCTCCCATATAGTTCTTCGGAATTTTGCATTTCCTTGGCTCTTTCAGAACTCCCTTTAGCAAGATCTTACTTACAGTGTGTTCCCTGTTATTTAAGGGGCAAGAAGTAACATGACAGCTATGATATAATTCAGTTTTAGACATTAGTTAAACCTCAAGGTATAAGTTTTCGTAATAGTGTATGTAAAATAATCAAGTAATTATTATATGTTTTTTGAGTTGCTGAATACAGTTGTTCATAACGTGGACAGGGATTGTTTAGGTGAATTAGTACATCTTGTCTGCATCATCGTAACATTTCAATTGTTCGCTTTTGTATGCTTTGCATATAAAAGCAATGAAAGCGTTTTAATACAATGTCACTAGTGGTGTTAGATCTGCTAATGACATCGCGACTTTGTCCTACAAAGGAAGTGAGATGTCTGATATGGGTCTGACTTATACCAGGTGTCCAAAACTCCGACCCACCCCTTAACTTTTAGACCAATGGAGTTTTAACGGGCTTTGACATATGTGTGACCAATTACAATTGTTTTTTTTTATATTTTTTGTTTTTTGCAACACATTTTAATGTACACTGCAAATAAAGTTATTTATTTATGTATGTAATAATTCAACTAAAGTACTTCTTTATATATCAGGGCTTTCCCCTACCCCAAAACAGGGGTAATGGGGAGTGGACCATTTAAATATATGTATTTTACTCCATCATGTGATCTCTTACTGGAAAATATAAAAACATAAATTCGTTGATACAATAAAAAAGCTACAATGTCCCTGTACATAATAACGTTACATAATAACATAAAATGCTAATGTTTTATTAATTAATATTATTACAATGTTTTAAAACAAAACATGAACTTCTCAATATGGGTCTCTTGGTTTTAAAATAAAATTAAAAGTTGTTTTAGGAGTAGCTCAATGCTTCGTACAAATCACGAACACCAAATACTAACAGGATTTGTACTTATCGGCGTTTTCATCCATCGAATGATTCGAATCAACGATCAACTGTATCGATAATCACAGACATCGATAGTGCATCCCGCCACTTTCCTACTCAACACGGGCTTTCTTCTCATTAACATCGCAACTATGTCAATAGCCCTCTTTGAACATTCAAGTGCTATTTGTTACTCAATATGCTAACAGCCAATTGTATTATGATGACCCATTACGTAGGTTGGACGTGGCGCCCATTCCTCGTCCGCCATTTCATTATCTTCCTATTAATTGATGAATAATTAATTAAGAATCTCACCCGTTGGTGCAACGCGCTGATTTCGCTGCAAGATTATGTGATGGAATGTGACGCACTTTAAAACAATGCATCTGTCGTGATCCCTGAACATCAGCTGAACTTTAAAATTCAAGTTGATATTAAAAAAAAAACAAAGCATTCTTTTACTTTCCAATTGAACTTGTTGCTTGATCAGATCGATCAAATAACGCAACAGTACTTTTGAGTAATCGGCGAATTCTTTTAGTATAATTAGTACGCTGCCTCACATTAATTTCTAAACCAGTTTACCAGTATTGTGTTTTACTGTTAACTATAATGCAACTTTTTTTACCATAACTAAATTCAAGGAATGTACAACACAGATTAGGGTTTAAACATTTTATTAATTTTTTTCGAAGTTTTTACATGGCACGTAATATACGTGAATATGATGAGGTATATATATGATGAGTATAAAAGGGCGCTCGATGTTGATAAACGAGGATGGATGAGCGAAGGCTTTGGCTTAAAAGCAACGATTGACCTTACCCATGAATAATCTATTTATGGTAGGCAATCGCGGGAGCGTGGTAAGCCAAGGGAGCGTGGTAGGCCAGAGGGGCGTGAGCAACAACTGGGGCGTGAGCGGCGTAGCTCAGAGGGGCGTGAGCTACAACTGGGGCGTGAGCGGCGTAGCTCAGAGGAGCGGGGTGAGCGACCAAGGGAGCGTGAGAAGCGTAGCTGAGGGGAGCAGCGTATCTGGCAATGGGAGCGTGGTAGGCGACAGGGGCGTGAGCGACAATAGGGCGAGCGACCTTCACGGCGACAGGGGTGGGCAGCGGGCTCCTTGTGGACGACAGCGTTGAATCCGTTGACGGGGTCAGCAGTGTAGTCAACAGTCCTGCGGGTGCCGTCCGAACTGTAGGATCCCTGGACAACATCTCATCGTCGCGGGTCTCGTGCTGGTTCTTGGAGTCTCCGGTCGAAGCATCTTGGACATCGTAGGCGAAGAGTACTGGGGATGAGGATCGTACTCGTCAACCTTGGTGGCGTGGGCGGCGTAAGCGACAGGAGCGTGAAACAGCGAGAGGAGCGTGGTGATGACAGGGGCGTGGGCGACGAGAGGGGCGTGCAGCGTATCCCAGAGGAGCGTGTGCGTATCCTAGAGGAGCAGCAGCGCTACAGGACCGACTGGTTTGGCCTGGGCGTAAGCCACGAGGGAGAGCGGCGATGACGTACTGGAAAATTACATAGCTCGTTAGTTGTTTAGTAATTGTTGTGATTTTTCTAAGTCAAAGTAGGCTGGGAACAATGTCACAATTTTAACGTATAATTTTAGAATAAAGAGAGTGATAATTTATTGACATAAAGAGTTCACATAGTGGAAGTTATCGTTTACTGTTATCAATATTCAATAACTGAGGCAGGCACTACAGCCAAACATTGCGCCCAGAAAAGCGTCTAATTAATTTGTACTGAAATTGCGTGTATCAATATTTTCCTTCCTAAACTAACGGCACTTACGATTTTGTTTGCAACACCCCAATGAGAACTGACGTGAGAGAAATATTCACAGAGTTCTGATGTAAATAACAGCTGTTACAACTCTTACTTGTTTAAGTTACTCATGACTCAACTCGACAGAGTGAAATTAATGAGCTGACAATAACCATAACAAGACAACAAGGTGGAGTGGAAAATATTGCGTCCACTTCTCATAAGTTGAGTTGTGGCAAGCCTGTGTGAGAACCTGGGTGGCATAATCTGTGCTAGGTGGGCTGATGTACTGTATCTGGACCAATATTTCGGAAGAGGATGCGCTGAGATATTAAGTTAAAAGGGCACATGACACATTTTGCGATAATGGTGATAAATAATCAAATTAAACTTACCCATTTAGAAAAGATATTGAAAGTTTATTTTTAGGTCAGAAGCCCATTAAACTTTAAAAGGAAGAAGAATGTTCAAAAAATGTTCAACCTATATGCTACAACCTTAGGTTGACAGCAAAGATTTCACCCTCGAAACATAGGGGCTATTTCGTTACGACTAAACATTCTTAATGAATTCCAATTCATACCGTTCTAAATTCTGCTTGCATTATTGACGAGGCAGGCCACTTTTGCAAACTCTCTGGAGCTTCGTTTTACACGTACTTTTAATACTGACACTTTTCAGTTAAGAAACTTGGCGTATATCTAAGGTCTAGAAAGTGGCTGGATTAATAATAAATTAAGAGCCAAAGTATTTCAAATTCAGAAAACCACTTTTATGAACTGTGCAATGGCCACGGGGTTTGAATATACGGTGTACTCTTAGTAATTTAGTTATGCTGTAGACTTAGCTATAGATTAGTCTATATGTCGTTTAGTTTATTCAGACGTATAACCAGTAATTCTTAACCGACATCGAACACTTTTTTCATTACGTGATAACAATTTTCGTCTACAGCTCAGTTTCATTTTTGAATTCATTTAAGGTCATGAACAGGATACTCTATGTTTAAGACACTTACATTATATAGTGAATTATATTTTATTGTGTTTTTATACCCTTTCGAACGAGGGATCATATGTAGGTTAAAATAAAATATTTCAAAGCGTCATCTGTTAGGAATCCCTTTGTTGGGATGGGTAAAACCAAAAATGTATCAAAAGTTCTTCAGTAGATCTTATATATATGCCAAAGCACGTTAAACTTTCATTCATTCAAAAGTTAAGTATCCGAATTGTCGAAAGCTTAGCCATGATTCCATGGAGCTGAGACACGGCTTGAATAGAACTATAAGAATTTCAAAATCTCAGAAACGCATGATTCGTTAACACGCCCTTTAAAAATGCTAATGTTTTATTATTCACATATTACAATGTTTTAAAGCAAACATGAACTTCTCAATATGGGTCTCTTGCTCTTAAAATAAAATTAAAAGTTGTTTTAGAGTAACCTGGGTACCAAATCAACAAACACCACTAAACAGGATTTGTAACCTATCGGCGTTTTCTCCATCGAATGATTCGAATCAACGATCAACTGTTAAGACCTACGTATCGATAATCACAGACATCGATAGTGAATTTGCCACTTTCCTCTACTCAACACTTGCTTTCTCATTAACTTCGTAATATGTCAATAGCCTCTTTGAACAACACTTAAAGCATACAAATATACACAGCCAATTGTGGCTATGATGACCCATTAAGTACCTTGAGGGAAAACATTTCGTCCGCCATTTCATTATCTTCCTATTGATGAATAATTATCTTAAGAATCTCACCCGTTGGTGCAAAGTTCCAGAAGGTAAAAGAGTAAGGAATGTGATGGAATGTGACGCACTTTAAAACAATGCATCTGTCGTGATCACCGAACATCAACTGAACTTTTAAAATTCAAGATGATATTACTAAAAACAAGCGTTATTTGAGTCGAGAGCCGTAATACAATAACTGCTATTCCTTAGCAGTTATTGCATATCAACTGTGACGTGGTAAACTGGAAGCCTTAGATCTTAGGTGCGTGATGACTACGGCCGCGAAAGCCTAAGAGTTAAGAAAAGTATTCTTTAATCTCTTTCCACTTGTTGCTTGATCAGATCGCTAAATAACGCAACTGTACTTTATCATCGTAATTCTTTTAGTATAACTTAGTAGTCTGGCGTCATATTAATTTCTAAACCACTTTACCAGTATTGTGTTTTTACTGTTAACTATAATGCAATTTTTACCATAACTAAATTCATACGTACAAACAGATTAGCGTTTAAACATTTTATTAATTTTTTTTTCGAAGTTTTGTACATGGCACGTAATATAATGTGAATATGATGAGGTATATATATGTTAAAGTACAAAAAGGGCCTCAATGTTGATAAACGAGGGAGGGATGAGCGGAAGGTTTTGGTTTTGTTGACAAACAACGTTAATCTTATAATGAATAACTTATTTATGGTGGCAATGTGGAGGAAACAAGTCAAGTGTGGAAGGCCAGAGGGTTGTGGAGAACAATTGGTGGAAAGTGGTTGAACAGAGGAGAGTGAAGGGCCAACTGGGTGCAACAGAGTGGGTTTTTCACCATGGGAGTTCAGTAGTTGAAGGGGGGAGGAATGGGAGTGGAAGGAAGGACAAGGATGGACATGGTCATGGTGGACAAGAATCTGGACGGGGTCAGTGTAGTCAACAACAGTCCTGCGGGTGCCGTGGCCCGACCAGGCTATGATCCCTGTACAACATTCCGTCGCGGGTCTCGTGCTGGTTCTTTTGGAGTCTCCGCGTCTTGGACATTTAATGCGAAGTGATCGTACTGCCAAACTTTGGTGGCGTGGGCGGCGTAAGCCACAGGACCCCTGCGTGAGCAACAGCGAGGGGAGCGTGGTGAGCGATGACAGGGGCGTGGGCGATGAGGGGCGTGTGCAGCGTAATCCCAGAGAGCGTGTGTAATCCCAGGAGGAGCAGCAGCGTGGTGGGCTACGGGACCGGACTGGTTTGGCTCCGGGCGTGCTTCGTAACGAGGAGAACGGCGATGACGTAATTGGAAAGTAACATAGCCCGTTATCGAGCAGTAATTGTGATTTTTCTAAGTCAAAGTAGGTTGAAAACAATCACAACTTTTAAAATAAAGAGAGTGATCATTAATTGACATAAAGAGTTGCACAGTGGAAGTTATCTGATTACTGTTATTAATATTCAACTGAGGCAGACATTACAGCCTTGAAACATTTGCGCCAAGAAAGGCGTTTACTCCATTTTAAATTGAAATTGGTGTAACAATATTTTCCTTTCTAACCAACGGCAATTATGATTTTGTTTTGCAACACCCCAATGAACTGACGTGAGAAATATTCAGAGTTCTGATGTAAATAACAGCTGTTACAATTCTGAGGTTTAAGTTACTCATGACCTTAACCTCGACAGAGTGAAATTAATGAGTTGACAATAACCATAACAAGACAACAAGGTGAGGGGAAATATTGCGTCCACTTCTCATAAGTTGAGTTGGTGGCGCGGTGTGAGAACCTGCGGTCTGTGCTAGGGTGGGCTGATGTACTGTATCTGGACCAATATTTCGAAAGAGGTGCTGAGATATTAAGCTAAAGCGTTAATAGACAAATTTTGCAGTGATAATGGTTATAAATAATCGTTGAACTTACCAATTTAGAAAAGATATTGAAAGTTTATTTTTAACAGAAGCCCATTAAATTTTAAAGGAAGAATAAAATGTTCAATGCAAATGTTCAACCTATATGTATCAAACCTTAAAGGTTGACAGCAAAGATTCTTCACCCCTCGAAAATAGAGGCTATTTCGTTATGACCAAAACATCTTAATGAGTTCCACATACCGTTCTAAATTCTTTGGTTTGCATTATTGATGGTAGGGCCACTTTTGCAAATCTCTGGGATTCGTTTCACAGGTACTTTGAATACTGACACTTTTCAGTTTTAGAACTTGGCGTATATCTAAGGGTCTAGAAAATGCTGAATTAATAATAATAAATTAATAGCCAAATTCAGAAACCACTTTTATGAACTGTGCAATGGCCAATGGGTTTGAATATGGTGTGTACTCTGGTAATTTAGTTACAAGTTGTAGACTTAGCTATAGATTAGTACTATATACCGTTTAGTTTATTCACACGTAAAACCTAATGTACTTCTGTAACCGACATCGAACACTTTTTTCACAGCGTGATAAATAATTTTGCCGGGTTGTGCCTAGTTTCTGCATTTTTAAAAATTCATTTAAGGCCACATGAACATAACACTCTATGTTTAAGACACTTATACAGAGTGAATTATATTTAACTGCGGTTTTATACTCCACAAATGGGTGCGATAACCCTTTCAGTCACGGTGTCCTATATCTAGGACATCACATTTACGATTTTTTTAATGACACGGCTGGTTTTAGGCCTTTACAGTCACCGTGTCCTATTTCTAGGACATCTAACCTTGATATTTGGATGGTGCTGCTATCTTTCGAGTGGTCAAAGAATTAGTTACTGTAAAAATATTTCCATGGAAACAAGAGAATCAAAATGGCGCCTGACATCGAATTTTGTTTCGTTGTTTTGAGAACTAAATCACGAATAACCCTAAAAAAATTCGGGAATATAGAAAAGATAACATACAACATGTAGAATCATTATTTATTACGATCTAAATTATAAAATATTTGTTATAGTACTTCAAAGTTGATGCCTAGATTTAGGACACCGTGACTCTACCCTCTGAAAACAGCTGGGTCACCATGTCCTAGATGTAGGACATATGGCAGCTGCTGTTGTTTTGGCTAACCTTTTGTTTTGTTGTGACTTTCTTGAGATGTGTTATTAAAACTTACACATAGCCTGTAATACCAAACACGATCCTCAAAATACTGATAGATTTTGGAAAGTCCGCCCTCTGTATGATGCTATTAGAAGTAGGTGCCAGCAGCTACCTTTGGAAGAAAGCTCTGCGTCGATGAACAAATGGTCCCATTCAAAGGCACCCTAAATGTGAAGATGTATATAAAAAACAAGCCTACAAAATGGGGCATCAAGCTGTTCGTGTTATGTGGCGAGAGTGGGCTCATGTATGATTTTTTCTATTTATCAAGGCTCATCAACTGCGTTCAATCCAGAGTACTCTCAATTCGGCCTTGGAGCTGCCGTTGTGATGCAGCTTTCGGAAAGAGTCGGAGGTGCCAAGTACAATAAAATTTTCTTCGACAACTTCTTCAGCACTTATTGGCTGTTTCAATGGTTGAAGGCCAGAGAAATCTATGCTGTCGGAACAATTGACTCGACCGATTCAACAAGCCCCCTTTCGACCAAGATCGAGACATCAGAAAGAGTCAAGATCGAGGTTATTTTCAGCAGGTCGTAAGTGATGACGGCATTGTATTGACAAAATGGTACGACAATCAGTGTGTCGTCATCGGGTCAAACTACATCGGAGGAGGTAACACGGACGAATGCAGAAGATGGGAGAAAAAAGATAAGGAGTATGTGGAGGTGACACGGCCCGAAGTTGTAAAAGTATACAATTCCATCATGGGCGGTGTGGATCTGCTAGATTTTGGATTGAAATTTACCTTGAAATTGGAATGTTCCCATCAGATCAAAGAAATGGACCTCAAGAATGATTTGCCATGGTATCGATTTGGCAGTAACCAATTCATGGTTAGAGTACAGGAAAGAGGCGGAAAAACTCAAAACTCCAAAGAAAGACGTATTGGATCTTATTCCCTTCCGGGCATACGTTGGAGAATCATTTATTCTTACTAATAGTGTTCCCAAGCCTAAGAGAGGAAGGCCATCAAATGAACAAGTACCTGAACCATCTAAAAAGAAAAAACAACCAGCTGCTCGACCTTTGAATGAAACTCGTTACGACGGAGTCGGACATTTCCCTGTGTTTGTTGAACAAAAACACCAAGTTCCGGTGCAAAATGAAGGCTGTACAGGGAAAACCTACATCCTATGCACCAAATGCAAACTGAACCTGTGCCTCAACAGAGAGAAAAACTGTTTTTGTCTTTTCATCAAAAAGTAATGTCTCATATGGTAAAAAAAACTTCACTAAGCAAGTTATCAAAAATTTGCTTCAGTTTTGACTTTTAGGCTTACTTGACTATTTTAAATGTAATATAAACTACTTATTCAACATTAAAAAAATGGTTTTCATTCAAACCAATTGCCCAATAAATTATTTAAAATTTTAATTTAGGTCTTTACCCCTCTTTCAGTCACGGTGTCTTAGATATAGGACATACCCCCAAGTCCTTATTCATTGAGATAACAATTTTGAAAAATCATTTTAAAATTCATAGAAAAATCACTTTGTTTGTAACTAAGTATTTTACTTTTTATGCTTTTATAAATAATAAATGGGTGCGACTTTAAAACGCGATTTACCAGTACTGTGTATAATGTCACTTTTACAACGCATTAAGATTTTTTACACTTTTATAATTAATCCAAATAAATATTACATTTTATTTTAAAATGAAATGATAGAGTAGAGAGCAGCATGAGTGTATCGGTTTGTTTTGCTATTCAAGATTGAGCATTATGCCTTTTATGAGTGATTAAACGTTAATAATATTAAGGAAAAAAAATATTATGTTGGCTAGTAACGATTCTAAAATAAAATCTATGTCTTTTAATCTTTTATTTACCAGCTGTTTCTTTCTGAATGAGCGTGTGTTAGGGGCCTGCGGTTAGGTGTCAGTGGGACTATAATGGCCCATCAGTAACCCGGCCAGCCCACGTGACTCCAGTGTTATGGATAGGTAGCAAACCCACAGCGCCACTTCGACCCGACTAACTAATTTTATTTATTACAACAACATATATCACATATCTGGGACACTTTGGTGTTTTGAGTGTTGTAGTGGTGCGTGGTTCAGATTGTGAATTTCAAGACACAAATTTTGGTATAATTTACTTTGCAACAAAATATCTGTTCACTTTAAGTTAGTAATTCATGTCCATTAGATTAACTCGCTTACCTAATATATTGAACCTGTCTTTTACCTTTATTCGAATAATAAATATT
>CM032059.1:68869984-68915666 GCA_018831715.1 Matsumurasca onukii | reverse complement strand
AGAAGAAATCAGACTATCCAGCTACGAGCCCACAGAGACGAGTGGTGAAGGCAAAGAAAAGAGATGACAGGTGAAAGGACAATCAGAAGGAAAGCAGAGAGGGGGAAAAGAGCAGCTGCAGTGTTTTCACAGGGAGGGGGAAGGTTGTCAGTGAGGACAGCTAACCCTTATCAGCTGTCACACAAATATTAGCTGTTGCTAGGCAACCACATAGAGGGCGGATTACATAGCCAATCACAGCATTTTCTGTGGCTTGTGACATCGACTTTGAGGAGAGTGTAGTTCGTTTGTTATTTCCTCATCTCATCTCCATTTACTCAATGATTAATTTCATTTGACAAATAATGCTTTATACCCGTGTCAGTTTGGAATTACATTACAGTAAAATGCAAAGGTACAATAAAAATCTAGAATTTGGATCTAGTATCGCAGGTATACAAAATGGATGTTTGGTTCTGTCTGAGGCCAACCTGATAATGGCTGCCGCCTCCATTGAAAATGCACTCTCAGCACGGATGTAGGGGAGAGGGTTGTTTACTTGGAACTGCTCGCCACTAGTCTCCTTATCTTATCTTCACCAGAAGTAGGTGCACGGCCAGCATTTTAAAATGCGGGTGGTGTCTATCGCTCTGGCCCCGGCTGGCTTTTTCATCGAACGTAAAAACATATTTTCATTATATTATTTTGACGCTGTAAAACCGTTTACCGCCAGGGTGTTTCAAAAAGTTGCTATCCATACAATTATTCCAAATTACTGGATGAGTAATGAATGATTTTCTTAATCACCTTTGTAACACCAATAATTTGTAGCACATTACACTGTTAGGAGAGGCAGGAGCACAATACTAACAGGCTTTGCTGTGTTTAAGTCTCAAGGAGAGTGAATAAAGAAGAAAAAAGGCATGTCAGTAGAAAGTAATTCACCTTTTTATATCAATTGGACTACAAATGCAAAGGGGAAGAAATGTTATCTTGAGTAAGGAAAAAGTTAAAACAAATGGAGACACTAGAATATAACAGATGGGAAGACTAATCCATAATGTATTTCCCAGTGGATTTCAATTCAGTTGTAGAATTAGAATCAATTTTGCAGCATATCTTGTAATTCTTAAATCGCTAAATCATTATTTGAGATACTAAAAATTGACGACTCTCATGTGGTTTTAAGGCAAATATGTTTTGAAGGAAAATTTTGATTAGTGGTAGTAATGAGTGAGGTGTAGTTCGTTACAAACTAACATCACTCTTAGTTATGGTTATTAATTAATGCTCCAATGACCCCAATGGAAATACAAGGACCAAGGGCTTACAAAAATCTCAGCTTTGCTTCATCTTTTTACACTAAATCAATGTTTTTGATGAAAAACCACCAAGTGTAAAAGTATTTTTAAAGCATTATTTTAATTGAGGCCAGTATTATACATACAACTAAAATTTGTATTTTAATCAAATTATTTTGTTTACCATCATGGTTGTTTAGGATTCTTTTGTCGTGCTGATATACACAACACAACCCAGTTTTAAAATAAAAATCTCAAAGTACATCACAATTATTATATTAACCCACTTCCACCCTTACCTATTAACAATAATGAATAACACTGACCACCCAGGTCCCAAACATTGCCAACAGTTGGACAAAATCGGAGTATTGAATCACAAAGATCGTAAATCACAATGAGGTTGTTAGAACGGTCATACATAACAAACAAAATAAACACTTTTCAAATACAGTACTATGTTTAGTAATGTCACATGCTTATCTAATATTAAGCCCATCTGGTTGCGTGATCATTAAAATCAGTTGGTGAGCAATTTCAACATTCCTCAATTTCATATGTAATATATTTACATGGGGTTAATCAAAAGTTTTTATTTCATTATGTCAAACCACATAAGAAATCCAAAAAGTAACTCCTTCTCATCAGCAATCCTCTGACATTCCTTGCGGTTCTCCAACTGAAGGCATTGTGGAGTCAATGGTAGCTTTCAACCTACAACCAGATAATCCACTCAGATTAGCCTTCATAGAAACATTAAATACCATAATGCGCTTTTGAGAATTTTCCAAAAAGTTACTTCATCCATGCAGGGACTTTTTATGAGATTCATTTGGAGATTATCGTTACAGGTAAGGAGTAAATATTCAGTCTATCTTTCGATGCAAAACCGCCATGCTTACAAGCCTATAAATAAGTTGCAAAGGGAGACAACAGCTATAAGTATACTGTAAACACCAGCAACACGTTTTGCATAAATCTTTAAATCTTGCTACATCACAAAATTTACAAAGGATGAGTCGGTTCTGGATTTAGTCAAACTGAAAATTGAAAAAGTCGGTTCAACCGGCCCAATGTAATGCGTACAGGGAGTTAGGGAGGTGTCGCATTACTCAATTATCGAGTCAGTATTTACAGCTTACGAACTGTATTACCTGATCGGTAAAGCTTCAAATTAAATCGAGTAATTTACTTCAAGCGGTATTGAAATGATTTCCTACGGCCGTTAGCCGTTATCGAGATGCTCCACAGGCCGATAATCCGAAGTCATTGATTTCACATAGAGGCGTTAGCGGTGTTTAGAATGCGAAGCAGTGGCCAGAAATTGATGATTTCACAGCGTGCGTTAAGGTGTCAAAGAAGATAAGCGAGAATGTTACGAAATTCGTAATTTCCGCGTGAAGTTAGCGGATGTCAAAGAATGCGCCCTTGAACATTCTTAAGTATTGTTTCACCGTGGCGTTAACGAAATGTCAAAATCTTGCTACATCACAAAATTCTAAAGTGTGGTTCCACCTTGGTGTTAGCGGGGAGTCAAAGAAGATGCTGGCGGTATGATCGTGAATTTTGCTCACGGGTGTCAAGAGATGCTATGACAGGTATGGTCGGATTTCACCTGGTGTTAGAAGTCAAGAGATTGTGACGTCTCGTCCCAACATTTGTTCTTTTCCAGTGTCTCCATTTTGTTTTGTACTTTCCCCTTCTTAAGGTTTTGTTCTTCATTTCTTCATTTTGTAGTCCAATTGATATGAAAAGAGAAATATTGTTCTCTACTGACATTCCTTCTTTTCTTCTTTGTCACTATCCTTGAGAGCTCACACATGTAGCGTGAAAAGTTTGAAAATTTAGACATATGACTTGAGTTGGAACCGGAACCGACAGAACCGAGAATCGATTTTTTCTCAGAACCGAGAACCGGTAAAATTTTGGAACCGACCCATCTCTACAAAATTGAAAATACCATCCCAAAATCAGCAAGCTACATTTTTAGTGTTTTTGTTAGGTTAATTATTATTTCTAAAGGTAGTTTTGGATGTTAGAAAGCTGATTTTCTTGTCTATAATAGTTTTGGTTAATTTATTGTATGAACTAGTTCACCACTGTTGTGGGTTAATTTTATTCAATGCGTTTAAGATTAAACTTTATTAATACTGTTTTGTATTTTTCAAACCAAACATTTTACCATGATCAAGGTCAAAGATTTGACTTGGAATTCACATGAAAAAAAATATATGCTGAATTTTAATATTTTCTCAGAGGCTGCTTTGTTACACTAGGGGTTTTCCGCCTCCAGTAGACCATTGTCCAAAGGTTTGATCTAGAGCTCAATATTGTAATTTTCTAACAAAATTGTAGATTCGGCAAGATAGGTTTATGCGTAGTAGACATGCAGGATGATGCAATCAAAAACTACACAACCAAAGAGAACGTTGATTTGGTTAGTTGTAGTAAACCATGTTAAACTACACATATCACAAGTGTTGCGTACTTGCAGATGATGTTGTCTATCTGGCTCTCCTCCTTGTGTATAAACAGTTTCCCGTCTCATCAACGTGTCTTTGGTGCAAGGTAGGAACTCTGCAAGATGTGCTGAACAGGAGGTTCGATTAGATGCGGTCAAGTCTATACTCTTCCACTGATCCTGCAACAATTAGCTTCTGTTATTCACAAAACAGAGACTAAAGATAGGCTATATTTTTAGGTTATGATAAAGGGTTGAAATATTGAGAGTCCTGTAAGTCAAATTTTTAAAGTTGCTATTGACACTCATATGTTTTGGATAAACATTCAGATTTAAGTCATTCTAAATTTGAAGACATAAATAGGTGGGTCGGGTGGTTAGTGGTTACCTTACACAATGTTTAACTGAAATTGATATACACGCAAGCAGTTAACAACATTATTTCTTTGTTGGATGAGTATAAGATGGATTTAAAAGAGAAAAACACACTTGACAAGGCAGTCATTGATTAGCGGGTTGAAGGTTTTGCGAGTGTTGTCCGTGCGTTGAGCCGTCTGTTTCACTTGCTCCACTAACGCTGCCAGGTCGGGCCATGTGGGTAGAGATTGCCAGGAACTTCGCTTGTCCGTCCCACTCTCCAGTGAGATGTAACTGCACCTGCATCACACACATCGGTTAACTCAGTTCAATCAGCTTTTTTAACAGACAAAAAACATGCATAAGCTACTTCAGATTTGCTTATCATTGGTTTGTCGGTCCCAAGTAATGGACTAGAGGTTTAAAGATAAATAAAGACAAAACAATTTGAATTGAAAGTCTGAGGCTTGTAACAGCTGCAAGAGGAGTAAAGAAACCCACTCAAATGATTGTGAGATTTAGATTGGTTAAATAAAACAGGGTGTCCATTGAACCCTTAAAGAAAATTCACGGTTTTCAAGGGTGTTTACTGTCTGAGAGGCTAATTATCAATTGTTAAAAACTCATTTTAGTACTTCTGAATAGTCATAGTCAGTTACACTTCCTTGTTTTGAAAGACCTAGTTACTCTGGGGGCCCGCTCTATGTGCTGTTTTACTCCCATCAAAAAATTATTAAACTACTGAAAATATATTAAGAATAAATATGGAAATTAGAGATAGGTCGGTTACAAAATTTTACGGTTCCGGTTCTGAGAAAAAATCGATTCTCAGTTCTAACGGTTCGGTTCCAACCAGTCATATGTCTAAATTTTACAGGCTTGCGTTACATGTAGTGAGCTCTCAAAGGTATAGGTGACAAATAAGAAAGAATGTCAGTAAAGGGAACAATATTTCTCTTTCATCAATTGGACTACAATATAAAGAAATGAGAACAAAAATCTTGAAAAGGAAAGTACAAAAACAAAATGGGACACTAGAAAAAACAAATGTGGGGAAGATACGTTGGCGATCTCTTGACACCCCTTCGCATGGCGGTGAAATGGCGACACCGACACGTTCATTGCTATCTCTTGACACCCGCTGCGCCAGCGGTGAAATCGACTACACCGTTGGTGGTCTTGACTCCGCTAACGCCTGCGGTGAAATCGCGACTTTGATACCATTCCACGGCGATCTCAAACGCTAACGCCCACGGTGAAATCACGACTTCGGTACCATTGTGGCGATCTCTTGACACCTGCTGCGCCAGCGGTGAAATCACGACTTGATACCGTTGGCGATCTCTTGACACCGCGGTGAAATCCGCGACTTGATACCGTTGTGGCGATCTCTTGACACCCGCTAACGCCGCGGTGAAATCGCGACTTCGACACCGTTGGTGGCTCTCTTGACTCCGCTAACGCCTGCTGTGAAATCCGCGACTTGATACCGTTAACGCAGATTCTCGACCAAATTTGCTGAGCTGCAAGTGGAGCCAAGTTTGTGTATCGGTAAATACCGAACTCGATAATCGAGTACTCACACACCCTAACCCCAATGTGTTATTTGCATCGGGGCCAATTCGAACTGACTTTTTCAATTTTCGGTTCGGGTATGTCCGAGAACCGGTGGAACCGAACCGACTCATCTAATGGAAACACAAAAAACCGGGAACCAGACTGAAAAACTGGAACTGACCCATTCTTTAAAAATTATTTTTGATTAACCTTAGCTGTCTTTCTAAGTTATTACTGGGTTTGTACCGTTTGTACAGTATAACTCACTTAACAAAAGACTGACTGTTAACCAAGCGGATTACTAGATGTTGATAACAAAACAAAAACTGGATGCTTTCATCCTGAGTTTTGCTCTTTTAGGAATTACAGTGACTCCCATCGGTGTGATATTCTACTTCAAAATCCATAAGGAGAAATGGAATTCTTGGAAGATCTGGGAAAGTATACATGGGTAGCACTGTTATTGTCTTATCATCTGTGGCTGTTCTTGCCACCATTGATGAAGCTTACTATATTCAGCAATGGTATACTACCTGACTGCGAGCTGGTGGAGCTGTTAGAGTTCGTTGTGGTTAGCGTTCACGACAGACTCAATTGCCTGCTGATGCTTGTGATGCTGGCAAACTGCTTCTTTGGAACCACCTCTTCTGCAACTTTAATGCAAGTTATTAACCTAATAAACCACTCGTAACCAATATATTTCAGCTAAAATCAAGATATTAGCTAAAATTGATATTGCTGTTATGATGACTCTTTTCTTTGAATTATTGATATTTTTCAACAATATCACAATAGCTACAATGTTTGGTTGAATGTGCCATGTAAGAAAAAGCTTTCTATTCCTACCAATTATAAAGCTAACAGATTGGCACAACATTCTTAGCTAACCTTGTTACTAAATAAACATTTTATTTCATTTTTTAATCTCCAAGTAACACTGGTAATACAAAATGTGGTTGGTGCTTTTAAATATTCCTTCAGAATGGTCAGAGTTTAAAAGATTATTTTGAGTCAGCTTTGACACTCTGGAATTCTTTTATCGTTGTATTGCTTCAAGTGGGTTTTAAAACTATGACTTTAACAAACTAACACTTCTACCAAAGTAAACAATTGTATTTTCACTTAGCAGATTTAACAGTGGAAGACTGACCTGCAGGGGCGGTGGGCAGTGATGTCGGCAAGGCTGGGACAGCTGTGGCGAGGGGTTGAGTTGTTAAGCTTCTCCTCCAGTAGTGTTTTCACAGTCTTAGCTTTCTTCGACTTCACATGGGAACTCATCTCATCATCGTCAGTAATCACTCTCTTTTTTCTTTTTCACAACCAATTCTTGATGGATTCCAAAGCATTTTCGGGTCCTTCCTCCCCATCAATGAGCTTATCTTTCTATACATATCAACAAATTGTGAACTGGATTACTTATAAATTAACAGGCACATACTGGCTGCACTTTAAGAAAAGTTCTTGTCCAACGGACAATCATTACTATAACATTTTGTAATTTTTGGGTGTCCCTCTATTTTATTTTAGCGCAGCTTTGTATTGTCAGAACACTTGTCCTATTTGGGGTCGATTAAGTGTTTCAGTTATAGTACTTTACAATTTGAAATGTCACTTTCTACTCTTCCATGTGGAAACTAATACTTACTTTAATCTCAAGTGGACTGTGTTCAGGTGATATTGACTTGGTTTCCACTTCTGCCTCCTCTTCATCTTCATCCTCCCCTTCTTCTTCCTCATCTACATCCTTCTCTTCCCCTTCTCCGTCTTCTTCTTCTACTTCTTCGTCTTCAGTCCCCCTCATCCTCCTCAATCACCTGAAGTGACCTCTGTATAAATCAAAATTTACATTTAATACACAACATAATTAAATTTATTTTACCATTTGAAATTTAAATTAAGAACAATAAATGCTGCTAATTGAACTATAATCAATATTACAACTATACCATTCCAAAGAGACTTTCTTTAAATCTTTAGTTAGTTGGCAATGTCTTCCATAAAACCATTAAAACAATAGTTGAATTTGAAAGTGATTATATTTCACCTAATAACATTATTCTTCTTCAGATCAATACAATAAATTAACAATTTTTACTTGAAAACAAAACTTAAAACCATATGATGTAAACTAAAACTATTTAAAATTGGTATAAGTAATTAAATCACTAACTGTTTATTTTATAACTATGTATAAAATGATCTTTAAACTTGTATTTCATACAACGGTTAAAAGTTCTTTAATTGAATGGAGTCATATTTAATTTGTTAGGTTGAATACAACAATTAATCTTTGGTTGGTGTAATTTGGTGGTTTTGTACAATTTAAGTGTTGCTTTCCAATTTAAAATTACTTTTGTGTTGTTTTATTCAAATTTCTTAACAATGAACAGTTTGTGTCATATATTAGTCAGTTTTCCTTTTGAACTATTCCCAAAATATTATCTGTACTGAAAATATATTGAAATAACAAATTGCTTTTTATGGATGTAAACAAAATTGACCTTGTGTTTCCGCGGTTGATATCATCCGTAATCTATTGGTCGGACACATCGATCTGATCAGTCATCTTTATGAAGAATCACTGATTGATTAGTAGCCAAAATTCTCAATGCGGCTCCTCATTCTTTCATCCAACGTAAACTGTAACCATCAGCAGACACCTTTTTTGTTACTATTCACAACATATTTAAATGAAGTTACAGTTACTGATGAATATTAAATACAAAGTCTAAGCTTTTCAAGGTTTGACTCTTTACTTTAAATTTGAGAGAAGCACTGAATCTTTTGATTTTATAATCTGCCCACTGTAAAATCAATACTTATCACTTGAGTTTACAATCTATTGAAAACTGAATTTTGGTCACTTGGACAATTCCTTTACCCAGTTGACATTCCACCAATTAACAATTAAAACAATTGTTGACTTTGTATCTGTTGTTAGATCATGTCAGACTAGTTTGGTCGCATATTGCACTGTAATGTGAGTCATTTACTTCAGCCAGTATGATTGTAACTCTTACATGTTGTTTAGTCCTTTTCAGAAGTGTTAAAACCCGACCTTGCTATTTAAAATTTGGTATAAGTAATTGTCAAGTTGTTTATACTATAACTGTGACTTAAAATGATCTTTAAACTTGTATTTCATAAAGGTTATTCAAAAATGTTCTTTTAAATTTGTTAGGTTCAAACATATAATTTGGTACTTTCAAAATTTATCTGTGGTTAGTGTTAATTTGGTGTTGTGCAAGATTACTCTCTTCTCTTTGGAATTTAAAATTACTTTTGTGTTGGTTTATTCTGTTTTCAACAAGAGGCCAGTTTGTCCAATATAAGTCCAGTTTGGACTTTCCTTTGAATAATCCACCATGAGAGTATCTACACTCTAGACAAATAATAAAATCATATGAATGGCTTTAGCAGGAAACTTGACCTTGTGTCCGGTTGATGTCATCTGCATCTGACTGGTAACACCACTACTCTTGATCTGCAGAAGTCACTGTTGATGTAGTAGCCGCCGTCGCATCTCTCCTCATTCTCCTCCATTGTCTCGTCAAACTAAAACCATCAGCACACATCTTTTAACTGAAGTTATTTTTCCATTGATAAAAATAGAGCAGGCTGTTCTAATTTTTGACTCTTGACTTTCCGAGAAGCACTGAATCTTTTTGACATTTGTATAATCTTGCCCACTGTAAAATCAATACTTATCGAGTTTACAATCTATTGAAAACTGAATTTTGGTCTAAAGGTTTTACTTTGGGCGATGACAGTTCCATGTTTAATTAGTTTTAAACAATTGACTTCTAGCTGTTGTCAGATCAATGTCAGGTCGGTGAAATTGGCCGTTGGCACTGTTTGTTAAGAACTATTATTCATGATCTGATTGTCCTCTCAATTGCAGTGTGTTATATTGTTAATCTGGCACTCTAAAGTGTTACTACTTGACAACTCTTTAACTTCAGCTATAAAACAACTTAAAACAGTTTTTTACTTTACATAGTACCAAAGAGGCGAGTGTAATGAAACTTCGGCTTCAGTATTGTCAATGAAAGGATCGGTCTCATCATAACCAGCTCAAGTTCTGCGTATGATTTACTCTTTCCATTCTTGTCTCCCTGGAAATGTTTTTATACATAATAAATATTATTCTTTTATTTAGTAACCTAAACCATGTCAGCTACTGATTAATTTACAGTGCAAGATAAAAGTGTATGATTTTTTTCCAAACTGAAAGCTTGGTGAGTCTATTTAGACAAAGCCAAGGATATTGAATGAAGCAAATGTAAACAACTATAAAGTAAAATTCTTCTTAAAACCCAAACAATGTGACTGATCTTATTGAGATGGAAACTAGAAGGCCGAGTGAAAGACAGTCAAGGTCAAAGATCCACCCTTCTCCCAATCTGCACCATTAAGCATCACTTTCTACATACTCATGACATTGTAGTATCTGACCTAACCTCTACTGAAAAACTCACTGAAAAATTTTCCCTTCTCACTGAAAAAAACTGCACAGTACTGAAAGAAGTTTACCTGACCTATAGTTTGAATACACCTAAAGTCTTAAAACCCAAACATGACCTATATATTGAATAGCAGTAGTAATTAAAACAACTAAGAGTAGTAGAATTGGTATGCAGTAAATTCAATTAAAACAACCAAACATAAGAGGCCTATGGGATATTTGAATTGGTATGCAGTCCTTACAAGGTTTCAATTAAAACAACCAAACATAAGAGGCCTATGGGATATTTGGTGGTATGCAGTCCTTACAAGGTTTCTTTGTACATTTGAGGTTGAGTGGTAGAGGACTTCGTTGTCCTAGCTTTGCCTCGTTAAACAAGACAAACTTCACCTTTACATTCATTCAAAAAAACATCAGCAGATTCTTACGTATTTGGCTTCAAATTGGAGTGCAAGTCTCTTGACATCTTCATCTTCATCAAAGTCCAATGGTTCAAAAGCACCGTTTGTCTTCTTCCCTTCAGCTCGCAGCTTTTTCCTTTCAATCCTTTTCTAAAACAGATAACGATTGACAATCAGAAAACGATGTCATTCTAAGTGACCACTAAATGACAAATAAGTAACTGTATTCAGATTTAAAATGTAAATGAATAAGCTGTGTATTAAACTTAACCCTTTGAGGTCTCGTGTCGACTAACACTGTTTCTTTTAAAGCTTGGATGTGCAGTATAGAGCGGTTGAAACAGTCACTGATATGCGAGGACTACACGCACTAACGGCACCTAGCAGAGAAAACCGTAACTACCTCTCCTTCCCCCCTCGAAGGCAACTCAAGTGTGAGTTTGACAGCCCACGACAAACAGCCCGGTGGTTTAGTGGTTATAGTGACGGACAGTTGGCCCCTTCCTGTCACAGTGTGGGTTCGAATCCCACCCGGGAGCGCTCTGGTACGGTGCAGTGCTAGTGCATTGGATCATTCCGGGTGCGGGGGCCACAATGACCCGCTGAGGATCACTGAAGAGCAAATGGCTCATCAAATCCAGTGAGGCGGAAAGTGGCACCTTTGAGCTTAGGGAGGCGCTAAATCCCCGCTTAGAGTGGTCCGATGACTGGTAATGCACGGTATTAGAGCGGTTTTGCTGAAATTTTGCTTACAGGGGACTGGGAAACCCATACGGGAGGCCTTTACGAAAATTTAAAAATAAAATGAGACATAAAGGGTTAATGAAATAATAAACTATAAAGAATGATCAAGTAAATAATCTATATAAATAAAATAAGACTGTTGTCTGTACATTGCAAAGAATCCATCAGTTTTTGGTTATTTGGTGTTGTTCCATATTACTGTATACTGCAATTTTATTAACATGTGTTTCTTAGACAATGAGTTTAGTTTTAAACAGTAACTTGTTGTATTACTTTAAATAAAGTATTTTCCTTTCTTATTCAAATATCATTTCTCTGGAGATTTAGTACAGGTGTTTATATACTTTGTATAGACCGAAACTGGCATCAAAAATTCCTGTCTGTCTGTCTGTCTGTTTGTAACGTTTTTAAGGCATCTTGGACCGCTTATAACTCAGTATCGACTGAAGCTATGGCGTGAAACCTCTTTGGGTTAAGCCCATTATGTAGTGTCTTTACCTACATTTGATATCCATACAACATCCACAAAATAAATGGCGAGAGCACCAAAGTGGGCTCTGAAAGCATTATTTTGTGCGCCTCTGTCGAGGTCCAGCTCAACTATTCCCCCCACCACCACACTACTCCCAGCACTAGACTGCGAGCCGACCCCACAAATACTACGATCTTTCCCCGTACAGTAGTGTTGTGTTGTGCAGGTAAGATTTACTATTTAGTGTTTTGTTGTAGTAGGAGGGATTTAAAGTGCGTAGTGTAATTTTAGGTAAATACAGGTGTAGACCTGTAGCCTAACAGTAGCGGTGTATAGAAAAGCATCGGTATTGGTTAAGTTATATTAGAGCTGCTATAACTTTGCACCTATAGCCTTGACAATAATTTCCAAATTTAGCTTTATGTCCCCACTAGGCAATCAACATTTCCTCCCTTTCCAAGGGGCCTAGGTAATTATGGAATTAGGCAAGTGGGAATTATGATTGCAAGACTAAAACTGGTTAATTCAAAACTTTTCGGAAAGTCCTTGGAAATGATAGCGTTGTAATCTAGCTTCGTGCAATTTAGGATTCTATGCACAAAACCACCAAAGTATTTAGTTTTAGATCCTTCAATGTATACAATTTTATGAAACAATTATGGCACAATGGTTTGTTCTCACTTGAGTTTCTTCACAATTTTCCGTAAAAAACATTCTTTAAGCCATGAAAAAAAAAAAATAAAATATTGGTTCAAGAAAAGGTTCAACAGTGTATTTGTTTTTATTGTGAATTAGACCAAATGTTAAATTTTAATTTAAAATTAGTTTAATAAAATGGGTTTAATGGCGCTTATAACTCAAAATTAGCTGAAACTATGGTGGTGAAACTTTGTTGAAGGGTTAAGCCCATTACGCGGTGTTTTAGCTATATTGTATACCCATACAACATCCACAAAATAAATGGCGAGGACTAAAGTGGGCACTTATGCGTTTTAAGGCGCTTATAATTCAACGCTGAAGCTATGGCGGTGAAACTTCATTCAAGGGTTAAGCCCATCACGTAGTGTGTTTTAGCTATATTTCATATCCATACAACACCCACAAAATAAATAGCAAGGGACCAAAGTGAAATTTTTAGGCATTTCGCTTTTAAGTCAAATTTGGCTCACACTATGGTAATGAAACTTTGTTTGAGGGCTAATCACTCAGTGTGTCTTAAGCTTTATTTTATGTCCATATAACATCCTCAAAAAATGGAAGGAAAAGGGTGAAGCGAGGACCAAAGTAGCCATGAGGTTTTAGGGGTTAACCCATTTCTGCGATGTGTCTTTAGTTATATTTTGTATCCATATAACATCAAAAATAAATGGTGAGCAGCCAAACTGGGCTCTGAAAACGTTGGAATGATTACTACGACTCTCACAAGGTAGTCAAACATCGATAAACACTTATTTGGTTTCAATTTGTCTGTACATTGAAATGAATCCATTGGCGTTGAGTTTTCTTACTTTGTACAGACTAAAACCTACGTTAAGAAAATAAAGCGGTTAAGCCATTTTAGAACTCCAGCCAATCCAAATTGGACTCTGCAAGGTTTTTTCCGGACACTCTGCGGTGTGTCCGGTAATAGACCCCACTTGTCCACTCCGCAGCGGCGTGAGTCACGACTGGCGTTACTGACTGAAAAAATCCTGTCCGTCTCTGTAACATTTTCAAGACATATGGGACTGCTTATACCTCAAAATTGGCTGAATCTGTGGCGGTGAAACTTTGTTTAAGGGTGTAGCCCTTTACTCAGTGTTTCTTTTGCTATATGTTATATCCAAACAACATCCACAAAATAAATGGCAAGGGACCAAAGTGGACTCTAAAAATGTTTTTAGGCATTTTGGACCGCTTATAAGTCAAAATCGAATGAAACTGTGGCGTGAAACTTTGTTGAGGGGTTAAGCTAATCACACAGTGTGTCTTTAGCTACATTTGATGTCAATATAACATCCTCAAAATAAATTGCAAAAGGCCTAAAACGGCCGGAACAGTGGAATAACTATGACTCTCACAAGGTAACTTATAAGGAGATGATGGTGAACTAACAGGCAAACAAAATAGAGTTTCTAAGTATAAATAGGAAACCTTTTTTGTTTACTTAAAATTTGCAGTTTTATTAAAATATACACAGAGCAATGTTAAGAAAGCCAGGCAAAGCCTATAAACAATAGGCTACAATGGACAAACACAACAACACAATGTCATATTATATAAATTAATTGCACATTACATCAATTCACCCTAAATTTTAACTAAAACCTTGTTTGTCCCTTTGCCTTTAACATTTTTATTGAATTTCCTTTAAAAAATGAGTTATTTATGCCATCAGCATGATAAGACCCAGGCCATGACCATAAAATGAGCACCAATCCTGGCTCCCAGAAGACGTTTTCAGCATTTTTGAACATTTTTATGCATTTATGAATATATTAGAATAATAATTTGAACACAGTTCCCTTTTATTAGCTAGTTTAGATTTCTGCAGTTCTATAACATGGGCTTTACGAGGCTGTTTGCTAGGCTCACAGTGAGAATAAGAGTAACAAATTACAAAGGAAATTCGATTCACTCATGCAAGCTTTAGAACTTAGCTGGGTGTCGACCTGGTTAATTTTATTTTCAAATTGACTAACTCCTTCAAATAAGTTAACAGATTATTAAAAACCTAAGTCCAGCATAGGTAGGTTTCTTGGTCTATAGTTGTCTATGACTGAACCTGTTGGTAGTTTGTAGTCTATGACTGTCAAAAGCGGAAGTTGCCTATTTCTTGTGTTTCAATTGTGTTTTAATCTGGTTTCTAATTTTAGATAAGTGATCCAGATTATTTTTAACATTAAGTAGGCTATTAATTGATGTATGGGTAGATCATAGACTGTAATAAATCCCAACAAGTGGAAATAGTCCATGACCGAGTCCTAAAAGCCTAGTTTTAAAGTTTTTAATAGCTTTCTTTTGCAAAACTAATATTTGAGTTAGATTATACATAAATGTTTGCCAAAGACAAACCGAACAAAGTATGTGACACTACACAAAACATAGTAAATTTGTTTTAATGTTTCTAGTTTTACCATTTTTCTTAAAGCATATATATAATAGGCTAGAGTATACTTTTGATAAAACACAATTATTTACATGTTCATTTCAATTTAACTGATTATCTATTGTTAACCCCAAAAACTTAAGATATTTACTATTTTCCCTTTTCAAACAAGGTTTTATCCATACATAATTATAATTATTTATACTGTACTTTTTTCTGACAAGAAAATTGAATACATTTTTTTAACTGTTAATTGAAATTGTTGTGTGTGTGTGATACTCTGTAAAATTGTGATAGTTGAGACAAACTTAAGAATTAATTAATTTCAATATCAGATGCTGAGTGTCCTACTATTTTGAGATTAAAACTATTTGCATGAAGGCATAACTTATTGGGGATGATAACAATTGAAGGCAGGCCTGTTAAGCAAACAAAAAATAAGAGAGAACCAAAAATAGATCCTTGGTTAATCCCAGAGTTAATTACATTTAGTTTTTAAACCGTTGATGTCAATCAATCAATGAAGCTTGTCATTTACGTTAGAAATGTCTGTAAACTGTTTTCTGCCAGCTATGATATGATTTGAACAATTTTAGATCCATGTTTTGAACACCAATAGTTTATAGCTTTTTTATACAAGTAGAATGAGATTCACTATCAAAAGCGTGTAATAACATATGAACGGATTGCAGAGCAATACAGCTGCTTAACACTATCCCTGCGTCGGGTGCCCTAGGGTACTTTGAATTAACATGGAAACCAATACAATTTTCGTGTTTTATCATGTCGATCGCAATGAAAGTGTTAATCAACAAAGGAAAGAAAAATTGTGAGGAGAGATTGTAACACAAAAGCACAATTACAAATTTCAATTTAAAATCAACATTCATAAATAGTAAAAAGGTTCCAGGTGAAAATGTACAGCTGACCCAGGTGGCTTAAAGAAAGAGGCAAAAGCTTATTAGCAAATTTCTTTAGGAAAATAAGCTTGGTTTACATGACAACAGCTAAAATAGCCTATCACGCTCTATTCGGGACGATCTCAGATATGCTGTAAGGGTTGGACTCAAAGAAAACCTCATTGACCTTGCCCATCAAAAGCGAGCTGTCTGAGCCCTGCTTAACCTGCCAGGGAAACATTCAGGGAAGCCTTGGGAAGCAAAGCTTCTCACAGTTAAGTTTGTACATTATCTAGGTCTACATCAAGATGATTCAATAATCAATGTAATAAAACCCACCAATACAACTACTACAGACTCTAGTTATAGCCAAAATCTCTTTTTTGGGTTAACAAGTGAATTAAGAAATGTCACTTTTCATCAGGACAGGACTACATAGTTCCTCCTAAAGTTCAACTTCAAAAGGTGTAGCATGGCCCTGACAGTGAGTGAGAGGAGAGGAAATGCAGAGACTAAGAGGCAGTCAGGGTCGTGTCATCCGTCACGTCTGGACACTTTCACTTGACAGACACGGTGCAGTAGCTGAGAGGCCACTCAACTGTACAACCACACTGATACGTCCAGCAACTCACTGCGGCCAAAACACACATTTCGTCTCACATGTCACTTTTTGTAGGGAAGTGAGCTCAAAATGGTATTACTATGAATTTTTATGGCTATGGATTTTGTTTAATTGGTCGTACAGATGACCCCAAAGCCTAGCTATCATAATGTTTTGTCATTTATAGCCAATTGTTCATTTATACTTAAGATTTTATGTTTTGGTTTTAAGGTTAGGTAATAAAATATTAAACCTAATTTCAACATGAACATTTTTATTTCAATGGATAAGAACAAGAATAAACAGAAACCAGAACCAAATGTTTTTTCTGGACAATAAAAGTATCTTCAAATTTCAATATCAGATGCTGAGTGTCCTACTATTTTGAGATTAAAACTATTTGCATGAAGGCATAACTTATTGGGATGATAACAATTGAAGGCAGGCCTGTTAAGCAAACAAAAAATAAGAGAGAACCAAAAATAGATCCTTGGTTAATCCCAGAGTTAATTACATTTAGTTTTAAACCGTTGATGTCAATCAATCAATGAAGCTTGTCATTTACGTTAGAAATGTCTGTAAACTGTTTTCTGCCAGCTATGATATGATTTGAACAATTTTAGATCCATGTTTTGAACACCAATAGTTTATAGCTTTTTATACAAGTAGAATGAGATTCACTATCAAAAGCGTGTAATAACATATGAACGGATTGCAGAGCAATACAGCTGCTTAACACTATCCCTGCGTCGGTGCCCTAGGGTACTTTGAATTAACATGGAAACCAATACAATTTTCGTGTTTTATCATGTCGATCGCAATGAAAGTGTTAATCAACAAAGGAAAGAAAAATTGTGAGGAGAGATTGTAACACAAAAGCACAATTACAAATTTCAATTTAAAATCAACATTCATAAATAGTAAAAGGTTCCAGGTGAAAATGTACAGCTGACCCAGGTGGCTTAAAGAAAGAGGCGGCAAAGCTTATTAGCAAATTTCTTTAGGAAAAATAAGCTTGGTTTACATGACAACAGCTAAAATAGCCTATCACGCCTATTCGAGACGATCTCAGATATGCTGTAAGGGTTGGACTCAGCAAGAAAACCCACGGACCTTGCCCATCAAAAGCGAGCTGTCTGAGCCCTGCTTAACCTGCCAGGGAAACATTCAGGGAAGCCTTCGGAAGCAAAGCTTCTCACAGTTAAGTTTGTACATTATCTAGGTCTACATCAAGATGATTCAATAATCAATGTAATAAAACCCACCAATACAACTACTACAGACTCTAGTTATAGCCAAAAAATCTCTTTTGAGGTTAACAAGTGAATTAAGAAATGTCACTTTTCATCAGGACAGGACTACATAGTTCCTCCTAAAAGTTCAACTTCAAAAGGTGTAGCATGGCCCTGACAGTGAGTGAGAGGAGAGGAAATGCAGAGACTAAGAGGCAGTCAGGGTCGTCGTCACGTCACGTCTGGACACTTTCACTTGACAGACACGGTGCAGTAGCTGAGAGGCCACACACCTGTACCACCACCCACTGTTACCCACCCATCTCACCAAACTAGTGTATAAGTGAAGTGAACAATAGTTATAATGTATAAGTGTAGTGTATAGTGTATATGGTGCTCCGATGAAGGCCTTTTTAGGCGAAATGCGATCAGCATTTGAATCTCCTCGCCTCAGGATCTACAGGCATACCAAACAAGGTAATCTGTAGAATAGCTTTCAAAAAGCTAAAATCCTAATAGTTGTAAGCTTCTACATGAAAGCAACTATTACGAGTAATTGTGAAATGGACTTTCAGAAAAACAATAGCATGCACAACACGACACAAAAAATATTTATCTCTACCACCTGCCAGCCCATCTCATGACACTGTACAAAAGAGAGCCAACATACATTGGAAGAAAACTTCACAAAAACTAACTCTGGAAATGTGAAAGCTGCTAGGCGGACAATTCAGATCAACCCTGAGAAAAGGGCTGGAAGGACATCCCTTTACTTTCTTGAAGAATTTTTGAACACAAGTCTGTGTAGACTATATGTATGTGTGTAATCCTCAAGAAAAATCAAGTCTTTTACTGTAAAATTTGTTTCTCTTAGGCGCCATTTTAATTCTCCGATGAATTTGTAAATTAACATCTTATTGTATTGTCTATACCATTATTTTGAAGTGAAAAATGGATGTTGTTGATAATTTTACACAAGCGTGTTAGAGCTGAATTTAAAATAATTTTGAATTGTAAGCACAAAATTCAGTAAGGCAAGGAAATTAAAAGGTAACTATTTGATTGTGACTTTTATAATTTGTTACATTGGATAATAGCATTTTTTTAATTAATTTGAATATATTTAAATGTTAGCTTATCTCTCAATAATGTTCTGAAATTATATTCAAATTTTCAAATTAAATTATTGTTTCATTTAAAATTTGGTACGATGTAAGCCGAATAAAATTTAAATGTTTTCATTTTTCTTTTGTCTAAATAAGATTTAACACTTTTCATCTATACTTTTGCTATAATTAATGTAATTATTTACCTTTATTTTAAGTTTGGCACTATTTACTTTGTGGTTTGGCTTGAATTGGAATATTTTGTATAAATGTTTTATATTAACACATAATTTAGCTGTTTTACAGAAGTCTAATTAGTTTGAAAATAAACCCTTAGTTTAGAACTTTAACCATAGCCAGTAATTAATTAGCTAATTGTTGACAAAATGCCAATTTATTATTCCTCGTAGTTAGCACGAAAGCTTACTTTCAAAACTACTTGACTTCACGTTGCAAGTGCAACCTTTAAAATTGTATTAATATAAATTCATTCAATTACGACAGAACAGCAATAAAATAATACGTATTTGCTCGTATCTAATTAATTGAAAATTACATTATCCAGTACTTCGGTGTTTTAAGCAAACGTTATATTAAGCAAAATGGCACGGAAATAGTAGGCATCAGATAAGTTTGTAAAGGAACACGTAGACAGCTGAACACATGTATTGTTCAGTTGTTTATTCGACATATCAATATTGGAAATTTTTCAACATAAATGTTAGCTGAATTATTAAACTATGACCGAATACCAAATTTATTATTACGATTAATTTTAGAAAAGAGAGTATCCCTTGTTGAGAACAAATTAAATTTGTCGTCTGCAATACCAGAGTTGAGAAGACTGACGTTACCAAGGTCGATAACCAAGTCTCACCAAGGCGTTGTTATGTGCCAATACAGAAAACTCGTGTTGGATCATTTCACCCTTCGTAAAATAATCCAAACACAATTTAGTAAATCCTGCACAATCATTAAAATACGTACTAGGAACAGACTACCTCATTTGTTGTCTTGTCTTAGATTGTAATTGAACAGTCGCGATACGTTGATCATTTTAATGACACATTTAAAGAACTATTATTCTCATGGCTACTTGGCTAGACGTTAGTGTACACGAAGAACATTATAAAATAACCAAAACCTACAAGAAACGGCAAATCTAAAGTCCAGCATAACATAACCTCAAAAACTTAATTGGAGATATGTATAATGAAAATTTAAATAAAGGTTGGTGTAATATAATTATTTATATCAATGAAGCGCCAACGCTGACTTACATTACACACAGAATGCTATGAAAGGTCAACTTTAACCAACGTAAAATGTGTAAAGGTAAAAGTGACAACTACTAAAGAGAGCCTACATCTCACTTTCGCTATCATAAATATTGCACTAAATGAAGTTTAATCCACAAAAATAGAAATCTGTTGGTTTCAAAGATGCATTACAGTATTTCATCGAAAATCAACACTATTTTAAGTTATAACTCGGCCTACCTTTTCTGAGAGCACAGCAGTTTCATACTCAAACACAGGGCACGAATTCTCGTTTGGGTCTGAAAGAGTGAAACTAAGTCTAAATGTTTTCTGAAGACACTTTTTAGACGATTTACTATCACTTTTACCGAATGGTGTTAATGTAGCACGTTTTTGATCGGACATTATTTGATCCACACATTAAAATTAAACACAATATCTATAAGTTTACACTTCGACATCGTTACCCACAGCACACACATGTCGCCATCTTCGGCGTAACTGCCAAGCTTTGCCGATAGAATGCGCAGCAGAAGTGATAAACAAATCAGTATTCTTTTCGTACATTCACCTGACATTGAATACAGAGATCCGTACAAATCATACACGAAGAAGTACTATATAATATTTATAAAATTGAACTTTCTTAAACACTAATACAATGAAACTTTTGCTACTAATAGTTTATGTTTACGACCCTAATTAAACTAACTTATTCGTTAGTGGCACTTCGTTAAAGTTAGCATAATAAACGCGTCGATGGCATGTAGTGCATTTCAAATACTTTCATCGTGATTACATTTAAACCTGAAAATGTTACTTAACTGACATTTCCGTGGTAGCACTGATTTGAATTTACAACGTTTTTTTAATTAAGCTGTGCACCATTAATAAGAGGCATTTCCTGGCAGCGATCGTCGCGGGAGTTATAGAGTAAAATTATAAATCTTGTATTGAACAATCACCCATAGTTTGTATTACATTACAATTTTAGTTTTAGACTATTTTTGAACGTCTTTGGCATCGGAGCAAATCTTCTGACCGAATTTGGAAGTTTGGTGACGAACTCCTGCTTGTGATGAAAATTCATGAACCATCCTTTCTTTATGTTTCGCCCAGTTTGGCAGTTCTTCCTGCATCTACTTTTGTAAGGGTGCACATCTATACCTGGGTTGCCGCGGCTCCAGTAACTAACAGTATATTTTGTCTTTTAATCATGCAGAGGCGGCCCGAGAGCCCGGCAAGCCGGGCGGCCGCCCAAGCAGGGGCGCAAGGAGGGCGGTATTTTTTGGAGGCGCTGGGTGCATACTGCATACATCTAAAAAGGGAATTCTTATAGAAAGAAAAGGAAAAAGACTTTTAGAGAATTAACAAAACCCAGAACAAAAAAGGAATTATATTTTATAAATTAACTATGTGAAAGGATGGACTGCAGCAATGCACAGTACATTAAGACTTGCAATTCGTAATTTTGTTTGTGACATGTTTTTGTATTTCAAGATTTGAACAGTGTTTATTTGTTTGAGATGAGTATAGTGATTTATTTGTGTAAATGTGTTAGTGTCTGGTCACCTGGAGGACGTTTTCGGGGGGACCCTGAACAGGGTCCTGCCCCAGCCCATCTCTGGGGCGCTGCCGTTGAGTCTGCCCGAGGGCGCATGCATGCTGATCGAGCCGCCCCTGTTTTGATGTATCCCTTAGCCGCTTTCACGCTGGCCACTTTTTGCCCCAAGCCATTAACTTTATATACACCATTTAAACTAAACAAAAAACTAAAGTCAACGACCAAGCGATGCGCCACCGCTCAAGTTATGGGGTTGTTCACACTGGCCAACCAACATGCCTTAGCCGCTGCGATGACCCTCGGTATTGCGGGAGGAAAGAGCGGCGGAACTCAGAAGGCCATTTGCGGCATTTTGATGACTAACTCCTTGACTAAGTCCTTCAAATAATCTACTATCACTACATTATATATACATATTTACTATTTTACCGAATGGTGTTAATGTAGCACGTCGGACATTATTTGATCCACACATTAAAATTAAACACAATATCTATAAGTTTACACTTCGACATCGTTACCCACAGCACACACATGTATCTATCTGCCAAGCTTTGCCGATAGAATGCGCAGCAGATGATAAACAAATCAGTATTCTTGTACATTCACCTGACATTGTGAGAGATCTGTTCAATCCACGAAGACCTATTATTTATAAAATTGAACTTTCTAATATTTATAAATAAACTTTCTTAAGTTTATGTTTTATGAAACTAATTGCTTTTATTTAGTGGCACCTATTAAATTATGCTTTATTCGTAAAGTTAGCATAATAAACGCGTCGATGGCATGTAGTGCATTTCAAATACTTTCATCGTGATTACATTTAAACCTGAAAATGTTGCTTAACTGACATTTCATGGTAGCACTGATTTGAATTTACAACGTTTTTAATTAAGCTGTGCACCATTAATAAGAGGCATCAGCGAGCGATCGTCGCGGGAGTTATAGAGTAAAATTATAAATCTTGTATTGAACAATCACCATAGTTTGTATTACATTACAATTTTAGTTTTAGACTATTTTGAACGTCTTTGGCATCGGAGCAAATCTTCTGACCGAATTTGGAAGTTTGGTGACGAACTCCTGCTTGTGATGAATTCATGAACCATCCTTTCTTTATGTTCCTTCAGGTTTGGCAGTTCTTGCATCTACTTTTGCATGCACATCTATACCTGGTTGCCGCGGCTCCAGTAACTAACGGTCTTTTAATCATAAGGCGGCACCGCTGCGGGGCTGGGCAGGAGGTATGTTTTTTGGAGGCGCTGGGTGCATACTGCATACATCTAGGAATTATAAGAAAAAAAACTTTAGAATTAACAAACCAGAACAAAAAGGAATTATATATAAATTAACTATGGAATGGACTGTGCAGTTGACTTAAGAGCATTTGTTCATGAGTACAGTTTGATGTGTTATGTGTTTATTTGGATTGATAAATGTGTTTGTCTGGTCACCTGGAGGACGTTAAGGGGTCCTCCGCCAGCCCCTGGGGGCGCTGCCGTTGAGTCTGCCCGAGGGCGCATGCATGCTGATCGAGCCGCCCCTGTTTTGATGTATCCCTTAGCCGCTTTCACGCTGGCCGCCACTTTTGCTTAACTTTATATACAATTTAAACTAAACAAAAACTAAATTCAACGACCAAGCGATGCGCCACCGCTCAAGTTATGGGGTTGTTCACACTGGCCAACCAACATGCCGTAGCCGCTGCGATGACCCTCGGTATTGCGGGAGGAAAGAGGCGGAACTCAGAGGTCATTTGCGGCATTTTGATGACTAACTCCTTGACTAAGTCCTTCAAATAATCTACTATCACTACATTATATATACATATTTATTATTTACCGTCCTAAACACGTCACCTGAGTTCGAGAGCAGCCACAAGAAATTGCTTTTACTCGTTGGGTAAATTCCTTGGCTGAAAGTTCTAGGCTATCCGTCTTTGTAAATAGTGTACATAGTACTTTTAATTTAATTTTGACGATATCCATCCAGCCTGGTCACCGATTCAGTGGGAGGCAATGTTTGTAACAAGACTACACTTCATCAACCACCAAAACACTCGACTCACTCACCCTTCATCCCATATTCACCTTAAAATACCCTCTAAGAGTGGTGGGTGTATCAAAGTATCAAAATAAGGTAATTACACGCGTGTCACTATTTTTACCCTAACCGGAACCACACCACAGCGGTATGTTCGAATTTGATGTATTTTTAACAGACTATTATCTGCTATAACAGTATTGTATCTTTAATATTATGACTCACTATATAACCTTCGGGGTCTGTGGGTCATCGACGAAGAAGGTGGTAATAAGCACTGCAGCATGCCCCCATCCCCGCATTAGCAGTATCATTAAAATCAATGGCAGTATCATTGACTTTAAATATACACATTTAAAATCAATGGCAGTATGAACAGTTCCAATGTCTCAAACACCAAAAGTATAATCTTTGGTATGGAATCTCACTGTCAAATCCAGCAGTGATCCTTTTAAACCTGTTTGTGCTATTGTATGTAACGGGTTTCAAAGGTTTTGTGGCTTTACATTTTGGAATAAATTTAAAATTATTTGCTGCAATATTAAAGATGTTGAAAGATTAAAGGCCATCACATGACAGAAAAATGAATGAGGTAACGGAAAAAGCTTTGTTTAGATGCAGGAGTACACAATCTATCCATAGATTGGCATTGTCCGGCAGACAGCATAACCAAGTAGGGCCTTGGGTCTAGCAAACATTTTTCTTAGTAGTAATGTTTTGTATTGTTTACAATTATATTTTCCTAGGGACCAATGAGTAATTTATGTTTCAGGCTCGATCAACCTCACGAATAATTCTTTTGCTTTTATGTTAGAACTTAAATTAGGCTGAACTCAACAGTTCTAGGTCTACACTAGTCCTTTCAGAAACGTATCAGTTACTTCGTTAATAGGCTTATCTTCTGTCTTTGAGGTTCACAACTCAAATAGGTTCACCTCTTTCTTGATAACGTGAAAACTAACGTTTTGAAAACCAAGGTCAATTTTAGTAAATTTAGGATTAATTTTGTGATGCATAGTTAGCCTATTCTATTCTTTGTAACTCAAAGGGAGGTACTATTCCATAATAGTGACTTTTCTTCTAAATTGTTAAAATGAGTTAGCCCATACTAAAGATCTCTCACACTTTTTTTGAAAGGTTATTACTTTCAGATGGACTATTTGGACTTCGTTTACCTTGGTCAGTTAAGCTACGTAAAGAACAAGATTGTCAAACCTAAATCAGCCAATTCTGGTAAGTTATTCAAATTACTAAGACCAGTTACAAACATTCAGACCAAAAGTCCAAAGCCTATAAAGTACAAACTATATCTGAAACTCTTGTTTTAAGTAACCCATTTGTATTCCTTGTATTGATGAAAAAACTTTAACTTAATACATTACTAATACTTCAATACTTAGTTCTACATTACTATTTTAAAATTAAACAATAATTATGGCAATGCCTACTTTGGAAATTGTCAAAGAAGTTTCTCAAGTTTAAGGATCATTTACACAGGTTATTGCAACTTACTCTAAGGGAGTAGTCAAATATTGGATGCAGTCCAAGCTTGATCTTGTTTGATCCTGTAAAAGTACAAATTTAATAATATATCTTTATTTCTCCAACTGTTCACAATTGTGCAATAATGAACCAACATACATTACATACTTTCTCAACATAAATAATGCACAACTTTAAACAGAGAAAAATATAGGGTCTCTTAGATAATCAGGTTGAGACCTCCTACAAGATACTTAAACAATATTATGCTTATAAAGCGAGACTAACATGTAACCAATATTCTTAAAGATAACAATATATTACAATTGATTTAAAAGTTTACTGTGCATGGTTTAACTAAAAGGTATGTAAGACATACTTGTACATCCAATTAATACAAGAATTACACATAACACACATAACATACACACATATCAAAATAAAACATTCAAAAGCAGTCAAGACAAATAGCTAGTATTGAACTTAACCTACAACAAAACTAAACTGCTTTTTATAAACTCAATGTTAAACAACAACAATTTTTTAGGCTGACAGAAAATAAAAGCGGAAATTTTGCTTATTTAGAATCCTATGACTTAAAATATTATATAATCTAGGAGCACTATTAAGAGTAAAACTGTTGATGTAGTTAAGTTTTGATTTGGAACTAAGGACAGTCCAATTTCTATTATTGTAGTGCTTATCAAAATTTTGTATTAGATTGTACTAATGTTATACTTAAAACCTTAAAAACATAGAATTGGCGTAATGGAAGAATTTTATATTTAAAATAAAGGTATTAGGGATGTGTTAAACGAGATGTTTTAGCAATTAACCTAACAAGATGCTTTTTGTAAAATAATTAAAGGTAGGATAAAATAGAAGTGTCCTTGTCTACGTAAAAGTGAAAGCGCTCAATCTTATGCACCACATCGTCCTGATCCTGAAGCAGTTGGGGGGCTCGGTGCATAATGGGTGAATTGAAAAGGAAAGCCTACAAACATGTTGAGCTCTATAAAAAAATTAATCCTTCCCAAGCGGAATAACATTTTCCTATTTTACTCAAAAAGCGTAATTATTTTCAAAAACTAACATGTAATTTTCTTAACACGAATTTTCTTTTTGGTTTATAGATCCCACAATGATTAACAAAACACAAAAGTATTTAAGAAATAAAACCTATAATTTATTTTTATACATTTTCAAAATTTACAGAAAAAATAAGAATATTGATGGATTTATTGTGTTGAAAAGCTGTTTATTTCTAAAATGTAGTGTAATTGAAATTATTCTAACCTAAAACAAAACTACTATATTCATTAGTAAATTTAAAAAAAAAAAATAAAAAATTATAATGTTGAAAATAAATTCAATAATAAAGTTGAATCAAATACCGTTTATAAAAAAACCTGTTTTATACACTTTAGTAAACCCCAAAGTACATAATTGGTTAGTCAAAACACGCAGCGTGCAACTAGAATCAAACAATAAAAACCACACAGCCCGTTACTCACTAAATAACATCGAAGCTTGAGGCGAGAATATAGCCGTTTAGCGTAATAGTTACGCTCAGACTGGGGAATGCGTGCCTCAGGTGACAAAGCCCTCCCCTCCCCACCAAAGCGGGACTATAGCCGCTCAGTTCTCGTAGCGGTTGTTTTTGGAAAGACTATTCGACATTCTCTGAACTCTAGGATCCTGTGGCAACTAGAATTTTATATGTTAGTCAATAGAGTTTTGAGTATATCTCCGTCTGCCGCATAATTAGGCCCAAGTCAGGTCTGAGGATATATCCGTTTCCAGCTTTGGAAGGGTTAAAACCATTATATAGTTTAACATGTGTGTATTTTTTGTAATATATGAGAATCAGGATGGTCCAACAAGGGTCATGGAAACAGTTTAAAATTATTTAACAAAATCCATGTTGGATTTTTTGTTGAATAAGCTTCACACATGTTTCAATGCAGAAAGAGCGTAGTTTGAATAACAAAATAATTAATAATAGCAATAGTTGTTTTTTATAAAATAGTTGCAAACACAAAGTAACTGTCCTTTGTTGGACAAGTTTTGTTACTGTCAGACACACTGTGAACTTCTAATGAATAAGTAAGTACACTTCTTTCCTGTTAATTTGTAGTATAAAACATACATTGAAAGATAGGAATTAAGCTTCTGAAAAATAATTGTATTTACAGTGCCAATAAGTTCTAAAGTATACATACTATATTAGAAAAGAGTAACTATTATTACTAAGATCTAAAGCTTAGTTTACACAGCGTCACAGTTAAATACATTACTGCTATTTGACGCTGTGGAGAGTCATCCTGTAGCTTGTTGACTAGCTGAGACTGGATTGGCTGGCGTCATATACCAGTAGAGTCCTGTCACCTGATTGGCAAGTGGTAGAACTGTTGCTGGTTAATAGAACTATTGGCTGGCTTCAATAGGACTTCTGAAGAACTGGCTGCCAAGTTTTTGATAATTTTACTTCTTCTTTAAGGATTGTCTTCATGCTTGATTATTTCTATGGTTTCTCTAATTTTCCTTGGATAATGTGACCATAGATTAAAAACATAACCCATGTAAAATAGAATAAGCATGACAACTTTAACAAAGACAGCATAGTATTATTAAAACTGCAGCCAGTTCTGTAATGAACAATGTTCAATAAGTGCTTAAATTACATATATAAGCATAGAATCCAGTCAACCAGTCACACTACTAATGACTATGAAGTAATCTTTCAGTATTGTAAACTAGATATTAAGATTAATTCTTATTTATGCCACCAACTATAAAAGCCTAAAATTAAGAGTAACTATTATTATTCACCACTAGTTAGAAATTGTATTTGTATGCTGCAGGCTAATAACTGTAGTAAATATATTTTTGTTAAACTTTCACACTGATTCTGTTGCTTGTTTTACAGAAAAGTGTTTGAGGCGTAAACCGACTCTAGTGGAATTACATGTAAAGGTTTTAATTACAAGCTAACTGACTCAAATGTCTTACTAGATAAAGAGAATCTAGTTACGAAAACCCAACCATTTCTTGATAATAGAAACGCTGCCATTGAAGGATTTGAAACCTGTCAAAATAAAGAAAGTAAAAAAATTTACAATAAAAGATCTTCAGATTTCAATATAAGTATGAGAAATGTTGCTCTAAGAAGAAATAAAACAAAAGAAAAGAAAACATGTATAACAAGCCCTCTTAAATATTGTAACAGTAACAATGATCAAAACCGATTTCTGATTCCAATGAGGAGAAAGTTAAACTATATGAGTCGAGACAAGTCCTGACATTATTGATGACTCAGATAAAAGCCTCAATATTTCTAATAACAAAGAACATCACAATAGTAGTTTTGTAAAAAGGAAGTCATCCAGACTCTTGGAAAAGAAAACTAAACTAGTGTCAACCCCAAATTCTGATGACATTATTAGAAGTCCAAGTCCAGAAATAGAAACAATAACATCATCACATCAAAGTTACCAGGTTACAAGACTATCTGAAGACAAATTCAACGGTGCAACAACAAAACGTATAAGTGGTGAATTCCTTTCAACGTCTTACAACAGTGATTCACTAACAACAACAAAGAGACGAGGCACAAAAGTTATACTGGAAACTCCGGATAGTGATCCAAACACAAGTATAGGAAGAAAAAGAAAGTCCTCAAGTTCTTTACTAAGTGGAGGAAAAAACACATCTTTAGAAAGCAATTCTTCACTAAACAAAAATTTAAGAGAAATGAAATTGAGAGAAGCAACAATTCATGAAGCATTTTCAACCAACGATATATTTTCAGAGACTAACTGTGAACCTAGTTTGGAATTAGGGTTACAACCAAAAAAGAAACTTAGATCAAGTAATGAATCAAATGTGTTGGACCATTTTAAAATTTTATCTTCAATACAGCCAAAGTCAGGCAACAGTGTAGTAAAAGAAAAGGATCCTAAACAAAAACTAGAAGGTCATTCTACTTTTGTCAGGGGAAAATCCAGTAGTTCACTCATATTTGCAAACCCCGACTCTAAGGAGACCAGTTGTAAAAAGAAAGATTCATTGAAAGTCACAGAGAAAACAAAAAAAGGACATGATAGAAACAAATCTCCAAACAATAAAAGTGAAGAAAAAGGTAAACCAACTACTAAAACTATGCAAACAGAAAGAATCACTAGAAGAACTTCAAATACATCACCAATTATAATACGTTCTCCTAAAGTTGAATTGATGCCTCCTGCAGAAGTGATTCCTAAGTTTGACCACATAAACAAATGGCTAGAAGATACTTGCGGGAAGTCAGTTGTTGTGTTAAGCAGCGAATCGTCTTTTGAAATCACTGCGCCAGCGACGAAACCAATTCGAGGCAGGAGAGCCAAAGTGTCTCTCAGCCCAAGAATAAAAAAGAAGAAAACTAAAGCACAGAAAACATTAGAGGAAGAACAAAAACTCTTTGAAGAGTTGTATGGAAGTGATGCAACAAAAAGGTAAGATAGGTATTATTTTGAAGTATAACTTGTTTTTTATTTTCTTGTATATGGAAAGTTATTATCAGTGAATGTGAGCATATCGTACATTTAAGGCTATGAGACGAGGTCCTTACCCCCTGTCAAAAGGCATCACAGAGGTTACTTCCGGGTGTATCTTGGTTCTTTAATCAAATCGCCTACGTGCAAGACAAAAGCCCTTAAATCCATGTACCTTCCATTCTTCTGTCTTAGAACACGATAAAATATAATTTTGTCACTTACAGCTTCGATCTAATTAGTTTTTATTAGATACTTCTTTTATTAGATAGCTTTTATTTAATACTGTTTGTATTAGATCTTGGAGGTAACTTCTGTGATGCGCCTCCCCGTGTTAAGGGGCAAACCGGAGCTAACCTCTGTGAGCGACCCTGATAGCAGCAGATGTATTCTGTGCTGTTTTTGTAGTTCTATAGTTTTGGTGGGGGGGGGGGTTCTCTTGAGCTATTGCATTTTATTCTGGTATAATGTTAATCAAAATGTCATATTGTAAGAAAATCTACGTTTTGCCATTTTCAGTAATGTTTTAACAACCGTAATGTTTTAATGTTTATTAGTAAAAAATAAACACTTATTTCTTCATGCATTTAAAGAAATTAAATTTTAGAAGATTAAATATTTAGGCTGAATTTTAATCCTCGATCTTTTAATGCTTTGATCTTGTCAATGCAACACATTGTAAGTAAGCATAGATTTCAATTCACCTCAAAATTTGTTCAAAGGTAATTTTGTACTGTCAAAATTGCATGATTTGTTTGGGTGTGGCAGGTTGAGTGACGATGTGAATGAGGTGGTGAGCCTGGTGAGTTCTGAGGATGATGCCGGCGTGTCAGAGAACGTGTTGAACAGACTGTACACAAGTGTGCGTCAGAGGCAAGACGACGGACTGCTGACACACAGCGAGCCGAGGCAGTCTAGGCGCAAGTCTTCAGACAAGAGGAAACCAGCTCCCAGTCCCGAAAAGTGAGAACACAGTTTTGAATGTTTTGTTCTTTAAGTGCAATTTCCAGTTTGAAAAGTGTACCTGGTTGAATAAGTTTCTGTATGTTAAATGTTGTAAATTTGTTGATTTTTGTTTTGAGTCACCAGCTTGTCTCTCAAGGTTGCTTTGTGATCCAGCTGCCCCAGAATCCGAAAGGCTGCTTGCCCTAGTGATGATGCCGTAAGCTTGGTCATCTCTTAGGGTAATCTTTGAGTGACCAAAATGCATCATTGTTCTTTGGAGTAAGTCGGTTGAGTTAAAGAACTCAAGAGTGTAAAGACTGAATTGATAGTGCCAGATGCACCACTGTTGAAGAGATGTTGACCACTTTGTTAAACGGTACAAGTAAAGACACATTTAGTGGATTTACCTAAGTACTGGGCTGCTTGCTTATTGGTTATCACAGGTTTCCACAATATGTGATGGAGCGTCCACTCTCTGGCCCCTGTGACTCATCCAAAACTTAGGCAAGGGCAGCTACATAGTTTTAACTTAAAATCTGGAGGCTTAGACTTGTTTTAAAACTTATATTTAGTTATTTATTTCTATTAATTTTCAGATCTAAAAGGATGTCAATATATGATGTGTTTTCTTCTTCTTCAAGTGAAGATCGTTTGAAACCTGTGAGTACCAATTGAACTCCTAACCTGTATTTTGCCAATATGCAGTAGTAATCTTAATGTAAAATCTTAATTAGGCAAGTAATAGGTGAATGATTAAGTTCATTATGAGGCGTTCATTCTTGTAGGTCCATATAACCTATTCTAACTTTCTCTAAGGTAAATGAAGAATGAGTGCACTGAAACTCAGGAAGAGTTACGCTTTCATCTTCTAGTTAAGGCCACTACTAGTTTATGCAATTTCCTTTGATTTGAGACATTGACCACTTCTAGATGGTATTTTAAGGTGAATATGGAATTGGTGGTGATTGTGACAAGTGTTTTGATTAGTGATGATGTCGAATCTGAAAAATTATCGATTCAATTTGGTCGAATTTAACCTCTTGAATCTCGAATCCCGGTCGAGAACAGAATTTAAATTTACACTACTGTACACTGTTAAATATAAATGCAAGAGGTTTTCTGCCTGAAAATAAATTATTTCAACCACAACTTCTTTTGTGAACAATATAATAAGTATTATTTTAAAAATAAAAACATAATTTAGTTATCTGATATTAAATTTAAAAATGATTGGCTCAAATACAAAGCTGTTGTATTGTTTTAAAAGAGTACTGCATATATATATTTTTTTAAATTTATGTACAATTATACATGTTGAACAATATTTTGGTGAAAAGTGTAGTTCTTAGCATAGTTTTAGTTTGTTCACGTCTATAGTAAAATATTTCTAACATTCTGATTCTAACTGTAATGTCAAAGTAGGTATACTAAGACAAGTCTTAAAATTAAAATGAACAATAAGTAATCACATAATACTGGTGGCGTATTTGTGTTCGAACCACACTCATGTTATGAACAAACTAGCTTACATAACACACTGCAGAATTGAAAATTACTGATTGAAGTAGTTTGATTCGATTGAAGCTTTTCGTTTAGTTTGTGGGTTTAGGTTTTGGCGTGCCTGATAAAGGAGCATTTTGCCAATGTTAACAGAAAATTGGATTAGTTAATTTTTTACACTTGTTTTAAACTACCGTACTTTCCTTTATTAAAATTTAAAATGTAACAATTTAATTATATTTGATGATTTTGTGACACGACACCACTGTGAAAGGCGATGCGATCGAGAGCCATATTGTTTGTCTGACAGTGACAGGCGACGCATACCTCTCGCATATAAGCGGCGTCGCGTGATTGCTAATGTTTGCGATAAATCGAGTCGAAACTCGAACTATTATTCTGTAACTGCGATAGCAGATGGCATGGGCGATAATGGAACTAGTCGATAGTCAAAAGTTGAATCGATACTGTCTACTTGCCCAATGGCAATTATTAAGATGCAATACGCACCGGCATTTCTAATGCACGATCCAGCCGGTTCTTTTACGGTTGATGAGAATCAAGCCAGTGTCTTCGTGTACATCAACTTTGAGGGTACGTTATCGGTTCGGCAGAACGAATTGAATCAAATTTAAAAATTCGACATGAACCGACCCGAATCTCAATTGAATTTTTACCGAAATTTGGTAGATTCGAGGTTCAATTCGACTCATCACTAGTTTTGATGGATGATGAGGTGTAGTCTTGTTACAAACTAGAGCGACTGATCCTTAGATTGTGTCATTAAATAATAGCCCTAAACCAATGGAATGGACCGAGCAACGCGTTACTTCAGAACCACAGGACACTGCACTCTTCACCTTGCTTCGACCCATTCTCAATATTTTGAGTGCCTCTTTATTTATAAAGTTAAAAAAAATGCTCAAAATGTGTTTTGGGGGTTAGGATTGGTGCTCACTTCATGGCCCTGGGCCTGGGTCTTACCGTGGTGACGGCATGAACATCTTTTTTTCTAATGAAAATTTCCTAATAAATAAACACACTGACTGTATTGAATTGAACTGTATTTTATGTAAATTTTATACAGAAAAATTTTCGAATGATATTTAGGTTTAGTTAGTTGGATCTCCAAAATCTTTTGAGGGCTCACACTCTTGAAATGTAGTTTTAGAAAGTGTCAAGAGAGGAAAAGAAAAGAAAGAAACCGAAAGCGCACTAGCAATAAAGCGTCTGACGTGGAATTTATCAATGACTCAAGCTCTGAGTCAAACTGTAGTCTTACGTTTTACCAGAATATTGTTTCAAGTGCAGTAAAAGAGGATGTCAACATTATAAGGTGAGGATAAAGTTTAACGTCAATATTTAGCAATACAGAAAAAACATGAATTTGTAGGAGTCTGCAGTTAAGGATTTGCCATTTAGTGCTAAGTGGGTGACGGTTGGGTTATTATTTTGACCGAGATATTTACAAAGGAACAGTTACATGAAATTTGGTGAAAATCTGTCAAAAAATTTACATGTAGTTTCATATATATATATATATATATGATAGTGGAAGGCAGGATGGTGTAGTGATTTAGCATAACGCCCGGTAAGCAGGAGACCGGGTTCAAATCGGTTAGGTCCATATTTTGTCTTCAAATTTATTTAGTAATAAATTAGCTCTTTAGCATTTATACAAATTAAGATCTATATATATATTTTGTGATATTTGTTCACTTTTCAGGGATATATATGTATTAATATATATATAAATCAAATCAATCTTTATTGAAGTGAAACAGGTACATGCATTGACAATATCATTTATTACAGCTACATGGCCAAGTCTTAAGATAACTTATAAGAGTTTAATCTAATTTGAAAGCAAAATATTTGGAGGGCAGGTTTGAACCGGGTCTCCCTTTGCGGTGATTGCTAAACCTACACCATCATTAATATTCTGCCTTCAAATAAGTAATTTCAAATCATCGAAACATGTGACTGTCAAATAGTGACTTTAAATCAACAAAAGATAATATTACAAGTAAATTTAAATACTGTGTCAAATGACTTATTATGAATCTAAATTGTATAAGCTAAATAAATTTATTACTAAGTAAATTTGAGACAAAATATTTGGCGAACAGGATTTGAACCGGGTCTCCCATGCCGAGCGGTTATGCTAAACCACTACACCATCGACCCAACTATTTCTGCCTTCAAATATTAATTAAATCTGAATGTTTATCGAAACATGTGACTGTCAAATAGTGACTTTAAATCAACAAGCTGGAAATGTACAAACGAATTTAAATACACAGTGTTCAAATGACATTATAGATCTAAATTGTATAGCGCTAAATAGCTAATTTTATTTACTAAATAAGAGTTTAATTAATTTAACAGATCATCAACAGTTCAATTGCACAGCCAGACAAATAAATAAATAGTAATTATTAGGTACAAATTGTTTTAAATCTAAAGTTAATTTTGGGAACATTGCAAAAATCATCTATAAATAAATAAATAATGTTTTAATGTCGTAAAACATATACATGCATTGACAAAGTTACAATATGCAGTTATAAGCCATTGTCAGTAAAAATTAAGTATTTTAACAATACAAAATTAGATACAAAAGGTAAATAGACATGAGAAGAAATATAATAAGCTTACATAATTACAACCCTTAAAATTACAAGTGATTTACAGGTGTATCAAAAAACTCAGTTAAAGAGTAGAACGGATTATTCAAAAGCCATGTGTAAAATTTAGTTTTAAAGTTAATCAGGGAGTATTTTGTTATTACATCTAAAATATATATATATATATGTATACAATCACAATCAAAAACACATACAAATCACTTTTAAAGGCTTATATTTGGTACCTTCGTACCTTCGTTGAACCTATAAAACAAAAATACAAATCAAAAGTACTTTGACTATTTACAAAACACATGTTGCACAAGGAATAATAATCATCTTATATTTAGTCCATCTGGGAGTCTTGATTGTAGTACCAACTGATGAGCAATTTCTGTGTTTCTTATATTGTAATTGATAACATTTTGATCGAGGTGTGGTTGTTCCGAATAAATTCCTTTCAAATCATAGCAATCTTCTAGCTTATCAATTTGGTGTGAAATAGCGTGACTGGATACTGGTCGCTCTTGATTTTGATGATATACATCGAAACGATAATTCGTCATCCTGATTCTCAAAGGGGTTATTGTTTTGCCGATTTAGTCTTTGGAACAAATTTTGCATTTTAACTGATATATGACGTTTGAAGTGTTGCAGTCAATTGTGCCTCTAATGGGATATTCCTTACCAGTTGTACCACTGTTGTAGTCATTTGCTGGTAGTATCATTTTGCATGTTCCACAGCGTGGTGTATTACATGGGGCACATTTATAATTCGGGTTATCAGAATTGCTGTTATAATTTAATTTAGGAAGAAAGGATGTTTTCAAATTTGGAGGTTTACTAAATATAGCTCTGGGAGGTTTGGAAAATAAATGTTTGGTGGAGTATGGGGAAGGCAACTTTTAGGATTCCATTGATTTTGTGGAGGCCAGGGAAATAGGTTGTGATGAGTTTTGGATCATTTTGGAAAGAAGCATCACTGTTGTTGTATTTGGGACTTTTAATTTGCTGTTGTATGGTTTTATTAGGATACCCTCTGTTTGTTAAAGTGTTTGACAGTTTGTTAATATAGCTGTCAAAATCACTCTGATACAAAGGTTTTTTGCTCTAATTGCAAGACTCTTAGGAATTGCACGTTTACGTGCATCGGGTGGCAGCTGGAGTAATGGAGGTATTGCATATGGTTGGTTTCTTAATATATATATATATATATAGTTCTGCATAAAAAAAATCACAAACTCATACAAATCACTTTATTAGGCTTATATATTGTATTTCCATACCTGCGTACCTTCGTCGAAGCCTATAAAACAAAAATACAAATCAAAAGTAAATACTTTGACTGTTTACGAAAAGATATATTAAAAAAACAAATATTGACAAATCAAATTTCATGTATTTTAATCTAGGTTCGAAAGGCAGCTACAGCTGAAACCTCTTCGGTGTTTTTAGATATCAATCAGATAGAAGAGGTTGAACATTTTAAGTTTCTGGGTATTCACCTAGACAGGAAACTTAGTTGGAATTTACATATTGAACATGGTTGTAATAAGGTTTCATCAGGGGTATTTTTGCTTTGTATTTTGGGAAAATGCATATGTTTGTTGGGAAACTGTGCTCAGACAAAAATCAGTAGAGTGTTTGTTTTACAAAATTATGTCATTAGAATCTTATCTTGTGCAATTTAAAGGCCAGAGACTCGTGTCGCAATAAATTATTTTAAACAGTTAGACATTCTAACCTTTCCTTCACTTTACATTTATGATTCCATTTTGTTTTGACTTAATAAGTGCTGTTTAGTACTAGGCAGTGATATGCATAGTCATGATACTCGTTCTTTAACTAGTTATAAAATCGATTATCACAGACTAGAATTATTCAAAAAATGCCATTTCAGGCCATTACATTACATTCTTTCAAAAACTTTCAAAAAAAGTGCAAGGTCTACAAAATTCTAAATTGTTAAAGACAGAACTTAGAAATTATCTTGTCGAGTTTTATAGTTTGCAGGAATTTATGGACCACTCACTTACTACTTAGAAGTCTGGTGTTCTATAATACATTTTATTAGTTTTTAAATTCAAATTGTAAAATAATTGGGATAATATTTACTGTAGTGGCTTGTAATTTTTTTCATAAGTTGTAATTGTTTTTTTTACTACCAACACAATGTTTATTTATATGGACATTAAAATGTTTAAAATATATATATATACAGGGTGTCCCGTGAATTACGGATCAAACTTCACCAGGTGATTTGTTAGGTCATAATAAACAAAAATTTCCTATAACACATAGGCCTACCGCCTATCTCGCTTAGTTTTCCGTCTATGTTTTTCACTAAGTAATTTTATCTCCAAGGTCAATTAAGTTACAAACTTTGCAAATTTGTTAGTATAATTAATACGAATATATTTAAAAAAATACATTTGACTAATTTTCACTTCCGGTTTAAAAATGGCGGCCATATTAAATTTTCTAAGCTTAACAATTCAAAACACTTAAACTTTAGGCTAATACACAAAACTAACAATACGTGGCAAATGTTTTTATGAACATTTTAAGACCAAGTTTTTTGTGCTGTGACAAGTAACAATGGAGTAATTAAAGTTTTCCTGGACACAAACCTTTATTCACATATGTTTCTCAAATTTAAATCGAGGAATTTTATAATTGTTTTAAATCATTGTTAATAAATTTTTTAAGTTACATTTAGGAAAGATGGCACTAATAAAAAAAAAGGAAATAGGGCACTCTCCAGGAAATAGGGGACAAAAGAGCTTTTTGTAATGTCAAAGACCCTACAAAAAAATTTTTGAAAATTGGTTTGAAAATTTGGTTTGTATTCTATTATGTGTTTCTACTTCATCCAGGTCGGCCAGTTTTTTTTAATTATTGTTTGATAGCACATAATTATATAATGTGTGTTAGCTAGGATAATTTTTTGATATTAGGATTATTCTAAATAGCGCTTTACTGCTAGCAATACATTTAGGGAAGTAGCAATTTTTTTTGCCAAATTTCTGACTGTATCTTTCATTCCAGGAGTGAAACTAAAAAAAATACAGATTTGAACCGGAGAAGGCTTTCTTTCTCAAGCAGTAAAGATGGATGTTCCGAAAGCGGTAAATCAGATACTAAACCTGGAACCAAAACTAAGAAACCAGTGACTAAGGAAAGAAAGAAACGAAGTCCAAACTTTAAACCCAACAAGAAAGCAATAAATCAACCACATGCAACTAAGAATGAAGTAGATGATTCAAATATATTTACTATAGTAACACCTCTAAAATTCAAAGATAAGAAAAAAGAAGATAAAATCAATGCCATGTTGAATGGTCTGATTGAACCAGACGCACCCAGAAGTGTTGGGAAATCAAGAACTCCTAAGAGAAGAAATCAAGGCTACCTAAGACCGAAGGGTGTTAAGAAAGAAGTACCTTGGCGAAGGGGATTTTAAAATGCCCAAGTGCAAAACCCCTTCAAAAGGAACCTCAAGCAAATTTCCTTCATCGCCTGCACTATCATTCCTCAGTTCTTTATCTGGTTAGTTGGATTAGAATGTTTAGTATTTGTACAAATTATATTTTAGATTCTCCTTTAAGTGTACTAGCAAATGTTCATAAGAAATGAGCTATTCATTAGCTGTTCTATAACTTGCAAGATGCTACCATTAAAATACATTTCTAAGCTGTTATGCCTTTAAATTTCATAGTACAGTAGAGTCTTCTTTATCTTTGCCAATCCAACATTTTGTGTTATCCCTTGTCCTACCAAGAAAAAGTAAAGTGTTTAACAAAATTGCATGGTTGCTAGCAGGAATTTATATTTTGTTGCTATATATTGTGTTGTTGTAATACCAATATAAAAGTAAAATATCAAATTATTGCACAAATAACTCACAAAAGATTTTATTTATAAAATAACTACAACAATTAAAACACTGAGTATTTAATGTTAACCAATTATAATGACTCTAGTTTATTCAATGTGCTTCCCAAAATTCATCCATAGGCAAAATACATATACATAATTTTAAAGTTTGATTGGGTTCTTCACACTAAGTTTTCTGGGAAGGTAATGAAGCAATTTAATTCCTTAGCTGAGTTTGATCCTAATGTATAAAACTATAAAAGTATATATATAGCCTCGTATACAGCGGTTCTAAGGGTACAATTACTAGTGTAATTGGTTTTATTCAAAAGAGGATTTTTCTTATGGAGTTGTATGGTGAAATGATTTTTATGATTCCATTGCAATATCCGCTTATTTCTAAGCTGACACAATTTTTGAACACCCCACAAAAGATGAACAGTTCATAAATAAGTCAAGTTTTTGCTTTTGATGCAGAATTTCACTTTCTGCTGGATTACAATTTCATCATACAAATATATTATTTGCTCATCAAGTTCTATAGACAACCTCTACTGTGCATTGAACAAATAATGGCAGTTTATTTTATTTTTGGCTAGATCTTAATTGAGCACAGCTACCTGAAACCGTTGCAGATGCATGTTGTATGAAATAAAACCCGGCCAAGCTAATCCGAGGAATGTAGCTAACACTGAACAGGTGAAAAAGCGATTCTAATAGTAGATGGTCTATTTCGGCTGCTGCAAACTTCTGTTACTTTCTCGATAACCCTCTACATTGAAACAACATCAAAACAGATCTTTAAGTCAAGCAGAAGTTTGAACCAAGATTTATCACCTTTTAGCCCACCTTATTACTAGGTGCCAGTGGCTTTAAACACTCTCTATTAATATTTAGTAATATAACAGTTACAGTTTAATATTACTTGGTACTGGTGGTTTAAATGTGAGTTGTCGTGACTAACTTTGCCTTGGTTTTACTTTTCAGAAATCACAGGAGGATTGCCGTGTCACCCTGAAGCTGCAGGGTTCAAGAAAGAGTTCAAGAAGAGAAGAGAGGAGCTGGCCAAAAAACTCTTTTGCCTTTACAACAAAGAAGTTTTTGACAGTCAGGTAGGCTTTCAACAGTTGTCAGTTGGAGCATCGTTAACTAACTGTGTAGTGTTTTAAGCACCTACTTTCTAGCTGTGGTTTTGTGTTGAATTTGTCAGATATTTGACACAACTTTCATGTCTTACAAATAACCTTTCTGATTGTTTTTAATTATTTCACAGTCTTGAACCAACTATATTTCAATATGTATCAAAGCTTTTGTCAATTGTATTTTACTTATTAGTTATTATGCAAGTATGCAGTATTCTGCCATGAAGTTTTTTTCGCCATTTCTCCCTTAGTTTATTCAGGTAGTGTAGATTCGGTCAATGTTACCGTGTATGGTATGTTACAGTTGCCTGCTGACATGCTAATTCAATGGAACGTCACGAATCGCGGTACCAGTGGTTTCTGCTACAACAAACGATTTACAGAGGTAATGACGTCTTCCGAGCTTCTAGGATCGTCCCTCCACCAAGGTAAGGATCCTAGTCGGCTTAACAGACCCTGCCCTAAAAGAAGGTTACATTAATACTAGGGATGGGTTGGTTCCGGTTCTCGGTTCCAACGATTCTTGCCATAACTGATCACCGACACGGCAAAACATTGGTTCCTAGAACCGATGATTGCTTGATATTTTAGGTGCAGGTTTTAATTAATTTGTGATTTTTCGATCTGGCGCTACTTAAAGTCTAACGGACCTTTGCTGATACTTGAACCGGCGTTATTGAATCTCATCAATCCCAGTAAAATTAAGTGTGATTCCTGCTTTAGAAATGCCGAGTGAGCGTATGCGTCTTAATAATTTCCTTATTGGGTAAGTAGACTAGTATCGTATGCAATTTCTTTGACTATTGACTAGTTCCATCATCATCCATGTTATCTGTTATCGCGGCAGTTAGCGTATGACGATAGCATTTATCGCAAACATGGCGATCCGTTGACGGCGTTCTATGCACAAGTGTGTCGTCTGTCACTGTCAGACAAACAATATGGCACTCGATCGCATTGCCATTCGTACTTGTGTTACAAAATCATCAAATATAATGTAAATTGTTGCGATGTTGGAATTTTAATAAAGGAAAGTAGTTTAAAACAAGTTTAAAAAATTAACCAATCCAATTTTCTGCTACAACATTGGCAAAATGCTCCTTTATCAGTAAGTTCAGAACCTAACCTCACAAACTAAACTCAAGCTTCAATCGAATCAAAACGTAAGCTGTTGATTTTTGTTATTCAAATGGGCTTTTCATACAGTTGTTTGTTCATACAGTTCATATGAAATGCAATATCAAATTTATTTAAATGTGTCTTTTATTACAGCCCAAAATTAGAACTCAGTGATTATCAGTTCAAGCTAGGGTAGTAGCGTGGTGTTTTCATTGTAACTAAAACTTAGCGTGATGGGGGAATAGGGAATATTATCAATTACTTAAATATGTATTATAATTTCATATTACAACTAATATTAAAATAAATTAGTTTTATATATTACTGGTAGGCATAGGCTAATTAAACTTTTAATTTAACTTTGAACTTATTGAGCTATGTTTAGCCACCTGCATATATACCGGCCTAACTACTGCACCTTAATAATTGAAAACACACGGATATACCTATGGGTTAAAGCTGTGACAAAATTGTCGGACCTCATAGTTGCACAAGGGACTTTGGCGATCATCTGGTTTTATTTAACAAAGAACCGATAACCGATTACTGAAAAAGCTGCAGAATTGATAACCGGCAAAATTTTGGAACCGACCCATCCCTAATTAATACTTTTCAACTACCTAATCTATATTGATGAATATTAGATTGTTAAGTAGTTCTCCTAGCAGCCACTGGTACCAGCACCTGTTACGGCTGTTTGTACATTGTTTCTCCTTCAATATGTGTTTACATCAATCACTCAGAATGGATGACATTGATTATGGGGGCATACGAATTGCTCGTGTTGTTCAAAGCACTATTAGTACTGACACACGATTCCCTTGTTTGTGTTAATGATTGCTAGCGCTCATCCAATTATGATTTAAATGTAAATAATCAACGTACTTCACCAGTAATTTGCATATGGATGAGCTCAAAGTTGATTTTTCTTTTAACTAAATCTTCCTCTGCCTTTCTCCTATACCACCCACTTTCGAATGTAAGTCTAATGCCAGGTGAGAATGTTTGTATACAGAGTGTCCAGTAATTAGGGGATCAAACTTCACCAGGTGATTTGTTAGGTCATAATAAACAAAAAATGTACTATAACAAATGGCCTATCTAGCTGCGGTTTCTGTCTGTCTGTCGTGTTTTCACTAAATCATTTTTTATCTCCGAGGTCAATTAAGTTATAAACTAAAACTTTGCACACTTCTTGGTATAATTAAAACAAATATTTAAAAAATAAATTTGACTAAGTTTTACTTCCAGGTTAAAATGGCGTATATTATTAAATTGTATCGCTTACATTTTCCATATAAACTTTCTTGGTAATACATAAGAATAACAATATGTGACAAATTTTTTGATGAACATTTTAACAGGTTTGTTGTCCAATAAGTAACAACGGAGTTATTAAAGTTTTCCTGAGCTTAAACCTTTATTTACATATGTTTTTCGAGGGGTGTAAATACAGGGTGTGTTCAGGAAAACTTTAATATCTCCCTTACTATTTGCTGCAACACAACAAATTTGGTTAACCCCTTTGGTTACATTTAAGAAACATATGTAAATATAGGAGTGTGCTCAGAAAAACTTAAATATCTCTGTTGTTAATTATTTCAGAGCAAAATTGGGTGTTAAAATGTTTATAAGTTATAACAACATTTGCCACGATATTATTCTTGTGTATATTTACCATAAAGTTTAAGGGTTTTGAGTTATTGCTTACAAAATTTAGTATGGCGGCCATTTTTAAACCGGAAGTAAAAATTAGACAAATTAATTATTTAAATATTGGCTTTAATTATACTAACAACGCTCAAAGTTTTCTTATAACTTTATTGGCCTCGAGATTAAAACAATTTAGTAAAAAACACAGACAGAAAACTAAGCGACCTGACAAATCACCTGGTGAAATTTGATCCCCTAATTACTGGACACCCTGTATATGTGAGAAATCATGAATGAATGAATGTTCATGATTTGATATGCTATTATTTTATCACATTTCCTTTGTTGTAAATGTTACCTTATGTAAAAGCTGTCTAAGCAATAAAGTTATATTGTATAATGCTCTCTTTAAAATAACTAATTTAAATACCTATATAACAATTTGTTTTGTTTTATGTTGCAGATACTTGACAAACCAGACCGCTACGAGATACACTTATACATGAACTCTGTCACGCAGCCACATGGATCATCAATGGCATATCGACGCCACGGACCCAGCTGGAAAGCTTGGTAAGTCAACTTAACTGCTTGGTCATCGCAAAATGAAAAAACTGCTAAGTCATGGTCCGATTATTATATGTTTATTTTTGATTAAGCTTAACCCCCCTATATAACCTTTCTTTGTTTTTAAAAACTAAGGTGTAAGATTAAAATCTGTGATCTGTCAACCCAAAGAAACAAAGTAAATTGAAAATAACAATAAACAGAGAAAATCCCAGTATATAAAGCACCACACACAATTGATAATGTTGAAAGACTCAGGCAGGTAAAGTTAGGAGAGAAGAGGAAAGTAGTAGCTGAAGGAAACAAGAAATATCTATATTTAGTTAACTTAAAAAGCTGAAGAAGATTTTGAAAACATGGTGGATTGGGAGTAAGAGGGAAAGAAGACATGAAAGTCCAGTCCAGTTGGGAGGTATGTTGGTGGGGCGAATAGGTTCCAGTTGAGAGATTTTGCTGCAGCCCTGAAACAACCAAAAATGTTGGTGAAATAATACAACTATTTGTTCACTGCAGAATGTCACAATACTTTAGACATTTAATCATTTACTAATCTGAACAGTTATATTCAAGACTTCTTGCCAGATAATTTGAAAACTAACAATGCCAAAACAAAACTAATTAATTTTGTTTGAGACCTCATAATCTTAATAATTTGATATAGTTTGTAATAATTCGTAGGCTCATAATCAATAACTATGGTAGATCAGGACATTTTTGAGAAGCTCAAAATTGGCTGTTAAATTTCTTGGGATTTATCTTGATAAAGAATTAACCAAATCAAATTAACAGTGTTTGTGTATTTGGCTTACACAAACTATCCTGCTTGTGCTCTCCCCGTGTGCTCCTTACAGCCTATTATGGGCTTATATTTTCCCACTTAAATTATGGCATTAATGTTTTGGGGTGGTTGCGCTTGTACAAGTTTTTAACGTGAGTTTTCACTGGCAAAAGGATGCAGTAACGATTTTAATACAATTGAATTTCAGAGATCAGTGTCGTGTGACTTTAAACAATTGGGCCTTTTGACTCTTCCATATCTTTACATTTTGAGACTGTTCTGCACTTCAACAGTTTTCCTTGCAGGCAGCTCCATACACGCACAACACAAGAATCAGGAATGATTTACAAGTTCAACAGCATAGAACCAAATTATTCAGTAAACTTCCCTCAAGCTGGCATAACTTGTTAAATTTATTACCGGCAGAGATAAAAATGAAAATAATATCAAATTGTTCAAAGCTCAACTGAAGAAACATTTAGTGTCCCATGCCTTTACGAAGTAACTGAGTATCTAAATCTATCCAAAACGAACCTGCCTAAAGGCCGAAGGCCAATGGGGTGTTAATTGTGGTACTATTAACACGAATTATGCGACTTTTTTCCAGAAAGGAATGAATGTAAGCATGAATGACTTGTATGCATGTATAGTGGAATGAAATATATTTTGATTATTTGTATTTTAAGTTATCTTTAACAAGATATTATTTAATTTAAACTTCATAAATTTGTATTGTATGACACACAAATGGAGATCGCTCAAGGTGACGACGGGCTGATTACAGGGCCAAAGTGAAAACTTGAATGAATGAGCCGTGAATGAAGGTTTTGTGTGTCTGAAAGATCCTTTTAGCTTGAAATTATACAATTAACTATTATACCGGTGGTCACGATAAAGTGTCCTAAACGGATTACAGGAGTACTATTAGAGCTACAAAAATGAAACAAACTTTTCTATCTGGAAATCGTACATGGAGATTTCAGGAAAAATATTTTTAAGATTCTCAATATACAGGGTGTGTCAATATTGAAACTCACGGGTCAAACTCGAGATTTTAAATACAAAGGTGGGTCATATTGTACATAGCTTTAATCAGAAGACAGTTCTCGACATTTTGGCGACACGATTTTTTTTTAATATGTTGCTGTGTTATATCAGCTGATTGATTTCTCAAGCTGTTGTATTGTTTGTATTTCAAATGAGTATTCATTTTATTTGACACGTTACAATGTAAAGAAATTTTAAATACAGCAATACAACAGCTTGAGAAATCAATCAGCTGATATAACACAGCAGATAAAATATTGCAAAGTGCTCAATAACATAACCATGACAACTGGTTTTATCTCCCAACTCTGTGTTTTAACAGCTACAAACAATTATTGCTATATTCTTATTTATGTATGTTTTATGTCATTTTATCAGTTTTTACGAAGAAGAACTATTTTACTAGAATTGTGGCTCTTAAATTAGGTACCAAGCAAGTCAAACGACCGTATAAACTACTAAAATACAGGCCAAATCAAGGTTAAAATAGGTTTTTTTGTTATAGCTCTTAAACGAATTAAGATACAAAGTTATGTTATTTACAAAAAGTGTTTATATTTAAATTATCTGTACAATGATATGCAATATGCTATATCTTACTATTTAATATTTTTTACTTATTCATCATAATAGCAACTTCAATGTTTACATAGATTTTGAGGTTAGAAATGTTTTGAAAACATGCTTGTACTACATACCATTAAAAAGCTCGTCAAATTCTGAGAAATAATACGTGAACTCCATATTTTTAATCGAGTTTATAGTTTAACTACAGGGCGCCCCGTAAAGCTTACGCGACTCATGTTCATAGCTCTAACTTTGTAATGGCGCAACATATCAAAGAAATTGTTCGCCAAAATGTCGAGAACTGTCTTCTGATTA
>CM032059.1:68809239-68863638 GCA_018831715.1 Matsumurasca onukii | reverse complement strand
TCGTTTCTGACGCCAAACTCACTGGCCTCCAGTTTCCGCCGGACGCTCCAACTCTGGCTTGCTGACGCGACGCTCCATCTGGCTTTCTGCTGACGTTGACGCTCCATCTCCCTGACGCCTCTGCCGCTCCATCTCTTCCTGACGCCTCTGCCGTTCCATTTCCTTTTGTTCAAACCTTCTGTCGTTGCAGTTCTCTTTCTTCGTGTTGCTTTTCCAATTTATTTATCTCTTGAATTTTTCTAGCTCAATTTGCAACAAACGACGTGAATTTGTTGTTGTGGTTCTAACAGTAGATCCAAGTTTAGATGAAGCAGGTTTGCCAGAAGTATTGTTTAATTCAATTGAACATTTTCATCTTTATGATTTAATTCATTTTCATCTGTATCATGACTATGTTCTGGTGAATACCTAACAGGAGGACGTTTTTCCCTAATAGACCTTCTTAATGACATATTAGATCGAAGTTTCGCACCAATGTAAAAATAAGTCAGACTTGGACAAAGAACAGTAAGACAATGATGTTTATTGACAAACCATTCAATAATGATTCACATATGCTAAAATAAAACAAATAAATATAGTCAAATCTGGTAACAGATTATAACAGGTTCTTTCCTGAATTTGGATTTTAGTAAAAAAACTCCCTAAGTAAGCTACTTTACAATATCTTAAATCACTATTTAATACTTTAACTGTTGTGCAATTAAATATTTGTGTATTGAAATGAATGCATGAATATATGTTCATGACATATTTATGTCAGTAAAGTATAACACAGAAACCACATAACAAAACCGGTGGTAAGAGAATGAACAAAGTATTGTTGTACTAATAATCTTGGAATAGCAAACTGTCCAATAACCTTTATTTGATTTGGTGAGGCCTTTCCTAAAACTATTTTCTATCTTTCAAATCAAAACACCAACTGAAGGTTATAACAAAAAATAATAATATTTACAAAGGAACATATGGAAATAATAATTGAAAATGTAATAAATAAACATTGTATTGTTGTACTATTCCTTCAGTGCAAACACATTAAAACAATCTGCTGTTGTTGATAAAACAGTGGATATCACCGCAGAACAACAGGCCACAGTGCAGAAAGATCCCTGGCTTCTAAGGATATTGAACATTCAACCAAAAATTACTGAAACTTGCAAGTTGATACTAAAACTTGATTAAACTAGAATGAAAAGAAAAATCAACACTTACACAGGCCTAGCTAGATCCGTTACAATTGTATTGAGGTATTCTCACACGTTAGATGTCTAATTTTCAATTTTTTGTGTCTCAATTTTGAAATAATTTTACAGTTTTACACTTGGGAAAATGATTAAGACACAAATTCCAAAAGTAAAGAATATTACTTCCTTGTCTACAAAGTTTAGGGTATTTTTACCAAGGTTAACCAAGACTGATTTACTTTCTTTTTATATAACTATTTTTTATTTTTATTGTTTGAAATATATTTTGCAGTTTTTATATACTTTTTACTATTTGGTTGCACACACATTTTAGAATTAATTTGTAAGTACTATTGATAATTTATTTATCATTATAATGTTCCCTTACATTTACGTTTTACATATTTTGTATAAAATAATTAAAGCTAGATAAGTTAAAAATGATAGCACTAATTTAAAAGGGTAGAATGTACTAATATCAAGTTTTATTTACAACAAAAACACAAATAAAAATTGAATATTGGTGGTTTTAGCATTTTATGAAATGATATCAACGCTATTATACTCAAGCAGTTGCAAAATGTTCTGTACTTTTAAGATGTACCGTGTTACACATATCTACTGTTCATGTCAACATGACAAACTCCCACCTCAGGTATATAAATTACGCTTTCTGTCCAAAATAGCATGCAATAATGTAGAAGACATAAGTCTAGAATAGGGATTTTATTGGTTTAAATTTAATGACAGATCTAGTAGGCTAGTGGTAAAAATAGCTTACCTAAAGGTTTAGATTCATTTAAAGTTATGAGCATAATACTATAATTGTCTATAAATGGGGTGCCTGTGGGCAATTTGCAATTTTATGAAAACAAATGCAATTTCTATGATTTATCAATTGCAGTAAAAGTGTTTAGACTTAACGTGGTTTTATTGCACAAAAATAATATTTTTCAGAAAAATAAAATTGAAACAATTGTTTCTTGTGCCTTTGATTAAAATTATTAATTGTACTTAATGTAAATAACATTTTAAACAATTTTAGCCAACACACAATTACCTATATTTGCTACAGTATGATTTAATCGGTGTATACAATATATTTTAATATCTCCAGTGCAAACTACTTTGAGTAAACATAACAAATTAATAGAAATGTATAAATACACATTTATGCATTGTAAAATTGTTATTTTTGGCTTAGTAATAAATACAATGGAATTGTTTTTGGTTTGACACATTTTGTAAAGTTGTGTGATGTTTTATGGCAGCTCAAAATTACCCAATAGATAAACCTAGCTAGAACTTAATACTTTTATTGTAAGATAACGTATTAAAACTAAAAAAAAAAAACAGTATTATTAATTTCTTGTAAGTTTTATTGACAGGAACAAATAGTTTCCAAAACTAGATTTGTTAGAATAAAGTATAAACGTATTTGTAGAAATGCACATATTTGTGATGTAAATTGAGTGTTATTATTTTAGTTTATTTACTAGCTTTGAAAATAGATATTTTATCTTCACTAATTAATCTGTTTATAGAATACATTACTAAAACTGTGATTTACTAACTAATTTAGTATCTCGCCCCAAGGGGTTCAATACACAACCTTTCATTTGTTATTTCAGACGAAGAAAATGATCTATTGAAATAAATGTAGAATCTAAGCATTTAAAATATGCCATAAGTTTTCAAATACATATGTAAAATAGTATATACATTGATATATGTCTGTAAATGTGACTTAAAGATGATTTTGTACATAATCAAAAGATCATATCATACAGAATTATTGTAGATACAATAGATGTAATTATACATATCACTGTAAGATACTCGTAAGCCTGATGTGGTTGAAATGCCTTTGATTGTTGTCTCGGTGTTGTGTTTTCCAAAGAGGTTAAGGAAGCTTGTGTATGTTTGCTTGTACTAGTGATGGGTCGGTCCTAACTTGTCTTTTTGCTATGTCCTTTTTAGCAATTCATTAAACAAATTACAGTACTCTGCTTGTTTGCTAAAAACTAAAAAAATTTGGTTCTCTAAAAATTATTAGGTATCTGAATTGAGATGGGAAATTTTATATTTAGAAAGGTTGCTAGGTTGGTAGCTTAAATTAGGGTAGGAAAAAATATATCTGTAAGTTATGGTAAGTATGGCAGCCAAACCCTGTCTCAATGAAAAGGAATACCTCAGAGATCAAAGAAGTAAGCAGCTAGCATATTTTAATGGAAAATTAAATTTTATTGGTAAAGTACATTTATTGGATACCTGGACTATAGTCAAATTGATAGAAATGGAAGTAGAAAGACTATTGTTGGAATTGACCCATCATTACTATTATATTTTGTTTACACTTTAAATGTTAGATATTTTAAACACGGCTTTGGCTCTAGAATTGTAAGGATAGTTTGTGTTTCTTAACTTCACAAGTAAGATCACAGCCTGAAGCATGATAAGAAAGATAACAGATATTCAAAGAATTTAACTCTTTTCCTGTTCCATTAATATAGTGTAAACCTTTTCCACTGGAAAATAAACAAATGTAGAACCTGTTTGGTATTTTAGTACTTAACAACATTGCTAGTGCTAATAGTTAAAATGAGCTATGGATATTTAACAACTGGACAAAGTTGAATAATTTAAATTGTTTGTATGGAAAAAGTTTGATTTAATATTGATTTCTAAATAGGCTAGATATGCTGACCTTAGTGACTTAGGTATGATTGTACTTAATATTTTCCTTTCTATTTATTTTATTGCTACATATTGTATTCAACCGTTTAATACAGTATTGGTCTAATAATTAATCACTGAAAGTATATAATGTTCTGTTAAAAATTAAAATTGGCTTTTAAAACAATTTATATGTATCAAATCACTACCAAGGAAATATCCAGTAAAATTTACAGATTATAAATTATAATATATTATTTCTTATTAATAAAATATTATTTGAAAAAGAGGTTTAATTTTAATAAAAGCCAACCATAAGCCAAGTATGTAGGTACCATGTTGTTTACGGTATGTTCCTCATAATTAATGTCAACGTCCAAAAGGAATACAATATTAGTAAAAGAAATAAATGTTCAGATTTTGAACAAGCATTTACCCATATTGAACTTAGTTGCTGTAATATTCGTATAAGAAAATACTCATTCTAACTCATCTGTGGGTTTGTTTCCTATCTAGCATTTAACTCACACTTTAGGTAATTAAACTGATTGGTATTTAAAGATAATTATTTTATTTTAAAACACTCTTAAACATTAAATTGATTTGTGATGTATTATTTTTACTTTTAAAAGTAGCCAGTAAGAGAGTTCCATTTTTGTACACAATATAATTATGAGGCCCTCAGTTTCTGCGTTGTTGGTACCTAGCAGAACCTAGGTACTATTGGTTTTGCCTTGTTAATATTGTATTGAAACTTTATGGTACCAAGAAACTTATTACCATCAGTAAACAGCACTTTTATTTAAGCTTTTAATTTTTGCGTGGAAAAGCTTGGGTTAGTTTGGCTTAACGTTGTTTCAAAACTACAAACCAGTTTGATTTGTAAAATAACATATCCAGTATGGACGGTGGAGCAGTAGGATCAGAGAACAACTTAGAAGAACAGAAATATATGAAAAACCCCGTAACTATCTCTTTCTCAGGTTCATTTTTGTTTTAAGTCGAATTCATAAGCTTTAAAACTTTTCAGATATTCCTTTAATGGAAAAGGTTTTTGACGTTAACATCCTTGCCTGAACAAAAAAAACAACCGCTGATGAGAGATGACACTTTTCAAAGCGGTAATCTGGCTATTAGAGTCTTAAGCAATGGTGTAACTCAGGCAACCATCTACTACCTTGATTGATTTAAACTTTAAAGGTATTTGGTTTTTTCAACGTTTAATATTTTATAAACCATGATACGTTTCCAAATTTTTAGCCCAAGAATAATGCCTTCAAAATTTGCGGTTTTAGTTTATAGTTTCTTAGTTTATAATAAATTACATGATTTTCATTTAATTAATAACCAAAATTGGGTACAAATGAAACCATTATTTCATTAAATTATTTAAATGAATATCAGTTATTGCTCAGCTTGGTTTGGTCAGAAAAAGAAAACAATTAACAATTAACTTGAAACATTTATAATATGATAATAAAATTGTATTGAAATTTAGATGGATAAGAATAGGAATATACTATTTCCCACCTATCTAACTAAATCATTTTCTATTTTTGTAGTTATATTCTCAATAAATCCGAACAACATCACTATGATCGAAAATGGAACTCACTTTCTGTCATTCCATCTAGTTTGAACACTATGCTCTCTATATGTTCTTGGGCAATCGACAATAAGTGTAGCATTTATTATTTTAATAAAACTGTGTCATGTGTAGAGTCTCTTTATTCAACCCTCAAACTCTAATGCCATAGCTACAGACAAAGTACTAATGTCAAAGCAGTCCTAATAATTTGCATTTGAAAAGTACCTATTCTAGAAACTTGACTGGAGATATATTTTTATTTCTGTTTGCTTTATGGTAAATAACAAACTACTTGAAAACCATCCCATTTAGTCCAGTCAATAAAGGTTTCTAGGCTGATCTGAAGATGCACTCTCTCTGACTTGGTTTTGTTTGGATGTGTCAAGGGCTGAATATACTACATCCCTAGCTTCAATGAGGTGAGCTAAATAAGGACCACTGGCAGATTAAATTGGCTATGTAATGTCTCATGATAAACATACGAGAAATGCCTGACACTGCCCCATGGGGGCCTTCCTTGGAACGTTTAGTACATTTTAACACTCAAAAGCTTTTCAAGCTATAATTTAGGTGTTTTTCTTTTAACTTATAACCTTTCTTGAGTATTGATGTACATAAATCTAATAACTTACATGATATAAATTAGGGTAGCTAAAACATTTACCACGAAAAAAGATAAAATAATAAAATATACCATAAAATATTTATTTATACCTTTGAAGACATCAGTATGTAATTATTCGTGGCCTTACCCAGACGCCTTTTGAAAATTTAATTAAGCAAAATGAAGAGTCTCGACTTACTTGATATTAGTGAGAGTTTAGCAGCTGAAAATGGTGATTCACCAGAAAACTTCAACCAATCGGATGCACTCTTGGATATATTGTAGCAGGTCCGTGGCGGATTGGTATCATACACGACTCTAGAACTAATCACTTCGGTGGCGCGGGTTCGATCCCCACGTCACCACTTACAATTTGTTATGTGACTATACCACAAGCTAGGTAAAGGTCGAGGTTGAGTAGAAGACTTTTAGTCCTAACTTTGCCTCGTCAAACAAGACACACTTTACCTTTATACTCTGAAAGGCCTTTTACCATATTTTATTTTTTACAAACTGAATGTTTTGAATTGACAAACTGTTTTCAAAGTACTAACTGAAAACTGAAACACTCAAATTTTAATTCACTGTACCCTGAATTCTGCTCACTTTTAAGGAGAACTTTTACTACATAATCCCCACACATTTCCAAACAAAATTTCAAAAAAGTTATGTAAAACTCGGTTTACAATCAATTTTTCAGCAATTGTTGACTAAACTTATTGTACATTTAGGTACTGTATTTAACGTCAAGAACACATAAATTTCACTTAATAACGGTTTAAACGAAATGTTATATACTCTTAGTGTTTTCACAGAGTTAGCATGTATCCAGTGCAGGCGCCAGAGGCACGTGGGCAATAATGCACGATTCTCTGAGTATGAAAAGTACATCAACGTAACCTACAAAGGTGAAGACTGTTAATTACTAATTAACTTTGACTGTGACACGGCTTCATTGCTTGCTTTGAGAGTTGATATTTTAATGAAAGAGTTGCGAGACTGTTTTTACAACAAACTTTTCTTGGTTCCAAAATGAACTTTCTTGCTTGATTGGAAAATCTTTAACCTGGGTCCTGTCTCGGTACATCATGTTTATATTTATTCAAGGTAGTATAGCTATGGGATGAATCTGTGATTTGTATTGGGATGAATCATTGTGATTTTATTAGGGAAGAGATTTTACTTCATGGGATATATATTAACTTTTGAGAATAACTCTTCAATTTATATATATTTCAACTGAATTTTGGCGTACTTAGGTGTCCAAAAAGTAAAATAGGGTCCCTTTGAAATATTTAATTTACTCCATCATGTGAACCCTCATTTGAAAGGCTATATAAATACACATTCATAGATACCATGGAAAAATCGATGTAACTGTTCAAAATGGTGGTCTAAAACAAGTTTTTTTTAGCAGATTAATTGACGCGGTAGTATTTTTCAAATGTTGAAAAATATTAAGGAGTCAGATTTTGGGTAATCAGATGTTTAAAATAATATGCTAAAGTCAGGGTTTGCAAAATTGTGTAAATTGGCGAGTTTTGAAAAAGGGGAAGTTTTCGAAAGTTGCAAATTTATTTTGGGTGGGAGGCAAACTCCCAAAATATTCAATAAGTACTTCAGTTGATCAGTTGACATATTCCAAAACATGTTCAAAAGTTTTATTCATTCAAAAGTTAAGAGGGGTTGGACCTTTTGGACACCCGGTTTATCTACGTACGTGGTTTATTGAGCTCAATAGATTAATTCTTTAACGAGCTCTCAATATAAATTCAAGGAACCAGACAACAGAATTCCTTGGAATACACCTTGATTGACGGTTGAAGACCCATTGGGTCGAACCTAGGGAATCTATGGTTTGTGGAAACTGTAACAGTAGGCCTTCTGATCTTCAGGTACTGTTGAAAACGTACTTGGGTAGTCTATCCACACCTAGCTTACGGACTGATGCTGTAGAGAGGTTACACTTTTATACACTCTTATGAAATGAAGCAGAGGCAACTACCGAACTGGGAAACACAGAACGGTAGTTAACGAACGTTTGCCTTCTTAGGCAATTCGTTTCGTCAACAGGTTGCCAAATTCGATTTAAAATGCGGTTGTGCCCAATGCATTAAAAAATCTGATGGAAAAGTCCTTAACTACGAAGCGTATTACAACACTGACGAGTTCATGGCTTTCAATTGCGATACCCTATTATTGGCTAACTGACAGGGACCAGAGTGGTATGATTGGAATTAACAAGAAATAGCAAATGAGCAAATTTGTGCGATTGAATGGGATTTTAATAAAAGTATGTTGACAAATTTTAGTTCATAAATATTGACAATGAAAAACAGAAACTGCTGTACAAATAGTTAAAGGACTTTAAATAAATAAGATTTTCCTTCTTCAAAAGTTCCCAAAAAATCTTAAAATACTCGATGGGAGTTTGGAAACAGTGAAAACCCCTGTACATTTTTAAGCATAATGTATATATATTTTTAAACACTTTATTATTTACATAACTTATATGGATAATGCTTAGCTTATTCACTATACCAATAATTTATAACTTGACTAGGGGATAGGAGAATACAGAATGTCTGTTCTCAGAAGGGTCACAGTCAGATGTAAGAGATAAGAAGCTTATCAGTCAGCTAAGTGTTCAGTCACATCTCTATCGTATCTTGTCTAAAGCTTTGATGTAAATTCTCTCAGCTGAGTCTCTGCCTTTGAGAAACCCAATATCGAGAGTCGATTCTTCTATTGGAAGGGTTTCTTTTTCTCCGAAGGTTAATAGTCTTTTCAAACTATAGCATCTTAAAACACTGCATAGTCAGGTTATTAGCCAAAATCTGTGCGAGGGATCGGTTAAGTTCATTGGTTGAAATCAATGCCTCAAAAATATTAGCGAAATTTGTTAATATTACACGAAAATGTTACAAAATTGGGAAGATCGATTCACCTAATAATTTTCAAGAACTAATTAACTCTGGAAACTCTAGAAAGTAAACAGAATTTGGTCACATTGTAACGCAGAAAACCCGAGCTAGATTTTTTAGCTAATAATACAATATTTTTTACATTTTAGTGTGATAAAATAAAGTAAAAAGGAAACGACAAGTTTATACAGATGTATTTCAAGGTTACTTTTATAAAGTAAAAACATACCGTATTAGGGTAATAGTTATGAATTTTGTTGTTAAGATAATTGTTTGATTTTAATAAAATCTCACTAACAAAGGACAGTATAAACTGAAGAAACAAAAGCCAATACATAAAGCAACATGTGCGAGCTCCTTTCATCACAAATTTGAAGGTATTGCCTGACCTGTAAGCTTTGCTGATGATATTCATTTAGCAAATTGCATTAGAATATTGGTTTTGTTTGATTTTTATTATTCATTTGATATTCAAACAATACTATGGCTCATTTGAACTAAAGTACAATAATTATATTTGGGGTTTTAAGAAGTTTGTTTTAAGAAAGTGTCTTGAACAACAACATAATGGATGACGAAAACCTAAGGAAAGATTAGAAAGAGATAAAGTAGATTGTCGTAATGAACTGAAAGCTGCTAATACATTATTCATCTTCTCATTGCTTTCCAAGTCACGTGACCGCTAAGTAGAAAAACAACGCAGAACCTCTTAGCAGCTGTCTCTTTGCAGTTTACACAAAACAAGTACAACTTGTTTTTGACTCAAATGACTTGCTCAAATGATATTTAGTTTGTTCACCATCCTAAACTTATAACTTTAAATTGACTAATTTACTTTAAAAGCGGTTGATTGCGAGTCGTTTCTCAGGTGTAAGGAAAGTGAATGTTTGAAAATGTGAAAACATGGACACCGCATAGAGAAATAGCATTTTTCGGTATAACACTTGGTACCACACACTCTATCTTAAGTAAATATTTTACCACGCTTCTAATTTCTATGAAAAGTATTCATTTTCAGCTGGTAGCCGTATTTATTTTAATAGGTGAAATAACCAAATAATGTGTTTCTATGGTTGCAAAGATATCTGATGGAAATATACAAGAAAAGAAAGCTCAACCGTGAAGATAGTTCTATAATCCCCAGAGCCTAGCAGCCAGTTATAAACCTGTTTAAATCTGTGCATAATTCGAGTCAATGGAGTGCAGAGACCTTGGAGATCGTCCAATAGTACGTCGGCGTCTATTGGCTGACAGCAGCAGTGTACCTCATTGCGTATGCCGCGGTTGGTGCACCTGACGAAAGAAGGAAGCAGTTGACAGCACTGCGACTGGAAGTTATGTAAGTAGAAGCTACCTGTACCTGAACCAGTCTCAGCAAGTCCACTAAGGATGCTCGATTGTAAAATGAGAGAAACGCACGAACCCTAAATAATGTAAATTTACTGGAACTCCAGCATGGACTGCGTCAAATTGGTCTAGTTCTTGATAGGCTGTTCAGCCTAGTCTTGTGACCTCTTCAAAATACTCTTTAAATGAGTAGAACGAGGTTTTCAACAGCCAGGAATGAACAACCCTCTCAAAGTCTTTATAGTTCAGGATTCTAATTTGATGGTTTTATTGAATTAAACAGTTGGATACCGAAGGCAGGAAAATTATTTTGCGCTTTAGAGAGTCTTAACTGTTGAATATTTCAGCTATGAGAATTTCCAGTATTACGGTTGTGGATCTCTAATATAGTACTATAATAATTTTGAATATTACTTTAGTTTTCATGAGTGCTTGATAGATGTAAAGGTTTATTACTTCATCTTTCGTAACACGTTGAGGTGTAATATAACAATAGGTTTAAATCAAATATATTCGAAATCGGAACAGAACACATTGTTAATAGCCGAACCCTCGACGGTAGCGCTTACGGCTACGTGTCGGTTATATTCCTATGTATTTGTAGGAAGTAGGATTGCCCCTAGAAGGGTAAATATGTGATTTTCCTTCATACCTTACCGTCTACAGTCATGAAATGGAGGGTAGGATTTTTGCACGATGTTACCAGCTAGAATGTTGCATTAAGTGCAAAGGCGGAAGATGAAACGGAATGATACCTCCCACACCTTTCCCTAAACATCATCGTCCTCATATCTTATCTTCCCTCACATCTCACCGTCTGTACTCGTCACATGAATATAATGTACATAGTAATTGGATTTCGTGTGATATTACAAGCTGGAATGTAGCATTAGGCGCATATGGCGGAACATATGAGGGGCGATGGTGATATCGCACACACTCTTTTCTCACAGATTAGTCACTCATTTCTTATCTTCCCTCATATCTCACCGTCTGTACTAGCTAGTCACATGAATATTATAGATGGAGGGTATGATTATGTGAGATATTACAAGGTGGAATTCAGTATTAGGTGCACAAGGCGGAGGATATAACATGAGATGAGGAATGTGTTATCTATTTATATTGTAAAAATGGTGTTTGCCTTGAATAAATAAAATATAAAATAATAATGTCTGATATCCTCTCCTAACTCTTCCCCCATACACCATTCCCTCACATCTCAGTGTATGTAAGCCATTGTTTCTAATTCTGTGATTGAGAGGTTTAGCATTGAGAGTCGTGTCATCTGCGTAGGGCGATTTGTCCTTTTTGTACCGATGAGTCAACGTCATTGATGTAGTTCAAAAACAGCTGAGGACAAAGTAGGCCTATGGATCACTGAGATACCAGTTTAACCCTCCTAGATCTAGTTGAAACACATATCACAACTATAATATCATCACAATTAATTTTATGTTATTCATAACATTATATAATGTATTTGTTAATGTATAAAATTAATGGTGTAATCAGTTGGAATAAATAAATTAGTTTCAATTTCTGAGATAGAATTCGAGCCAAGCGTGTGGCAATCATGATACTACGCAATAGTCTAGTTAGTGAAGCTGCTCATCGTGATCAATACGGTCGAACGCTCTTGTTAAAGTCGTGAAAGACGCTTAGTCTCTGTCTTTGACTTTCGATCCCTACCACTATCAAATTGACTAGACGAACGGCTACGTCAGTTGTCAATTTTCCATTTTGGAATACGAATTGGTTTGATCATAATTGGTTTTGTCTTTCAAGAAAATCCGCCAGATGAATCAAGATGACCTCCTCAAAACCTTGCTGAGTTTGAATAGTCATTTTGGTGGCAAAAGTTCACCTTTTTCAAACATTGGAGACACTTTTGCTGTTTTGAGATAGCAGGGAACAGTACCAGAATTAAAAAAGAGGTGATCAAGTGCTCAAGAGGTCTTATTATGTGATATAGACGCACGTCATCACGTAAGACACGCGATTTGAGCAGTTTCATGTTTCTATGGAGAACTCTCTTATTACTTTGTGATTTCTTCCCTTGTTACCGGGGCCAGAGCATACAGGATTTTAAACTCGCAATTATGGGGGAAGAGACTGACAGCTAGGTCTACTGAGGTTTTGGTCAGCACCTACCGAGGCAAAGAATTGTTGTTTTCGTTAGCAATCATACATTATCTTTGATGTTTTCGTTAGCAACGTCCAGTTTGATCTGTTTGTTTTTATAAGTAAGTTTTTAATTTTGATTATGGCTCAGGTTTTAAAAGGTTTTTTGATTTGACCATTGCCTTATGGCCTTTGAAGTTTTGATGACTTGTCTGTATTCGTTTATAATTTTGAAAAATCAGAATACATTTATTATTTGACGGCGTTTCTTAATTGTTTTGGAGACAAATAAAACGACTCTCTCGAAACTAGGAGACCTTTGGAAATCCATGTACAATTTTGTCGCTTCGGTCTTGGTTGAGTGTTTTGAGGGACAGCTCACCTTTGGATAGTAATTGAATGTGTATTCAGGGTTTGACAATTATTTTTCAGCGGAGTTCCAACATTTTGAAAGTCCCACGACTCTTATGACAGTAAGTAATTTATAGCCTAATATTAGTGGTCTGGTGTCTCTTATGACATTTTCCTCATGATCACTGATTGTGACCCAGTAGGCCGTAGTGATGATTGGCGTGTTGATCACTAACACTGCGTCAGTCACGTTTGTCATGGCTGTCGCAGAATGTCAGTCACTCTCGTCAGCGAGTAGATCCAGGCTTAACTATTCTAGGCCAAAAGAACTCAACAAGTCTTCAAAACGCTGTATCACAAAACTTATAACATCAAGAGTATATACGTTAAATCCTCAATGATGACGTAGTTGTGATTCATTTCCGTCGTGTCAGACGACAGTGTGTCGAGCTTAGCAAGAAAAGATTCTTCATTTGTGCTGAGAAAACAATATGCCTTTGGTTTGAGATTTGTTGATTTAAATGAACCTTGACTTATGTCACTTTAATGGTTTTTGTACGTGATCTGTAGCCTGTAAGGGGGTGGCATTTTGCAAAAATATTGCTACCTCATCCATTCAAAAGGCGTGACAGTGGGAATTGCAAATTGGAAATTTTGAAATCAAACTAATGTAATTTAATTGGATTGTATAAGTTTGTTTTGAGATCAAATTGTTTATTTCTGTTTTGTGACCTATTTTTGTAGTTAGTACTGTGGACATCCGTCCTTACTAGTAAGATGAATTATTACATGGAGGGTAGGATTTTGTGTGATATTACAAGCTGAAATCTAGCATTAGATGCACAAAGCGGAAGATATGAGATACGATGAGGTATGTGATATCTTCCTACCTCTTTCCTCATACATCAGTCCCGCATATCTAACCGTCTGTACTCGTCATATGATTTACATGGAGGGTAGGATTATGTGTGATATTACAAGCTGGAATCTAGCATTAGATGCACAAAGCGGAAGATGAAGATGTATGTGATATCTCTCTACCCTCTTATACATCACCTCTCGGCGTCTGATACTGTTATATGATATTACATGGAGGGTAGGATTTGTGTGATATTACAAGCTGGAATCTAGCATTAGATGCACAAAGCGGAAGATAAGAGCGATGAGGTATGTGATACTTCACACCTTACCCTCATACATCAGTCCTTCATATCTCACCGTTGTACTCGTTATATGCTATTACATGGAGGGTAGGATTTTGTGTGATATTACAAGCTGGAATCTAGCATTAGACGCACAAGGCGGAATATATGAGATGAGGTATGTGATATCTCTCACACCTCTACCCTCATACATCAGGCCCTCATATCTCACCGATTGTACTGTTATATGCTATTACATGGAGGGTAGGATTTTGTGAGATATACAAGCTGGAATCTAGCATTAGACGCAAGGCGGAATATATAAGAATATGTGATATCTCTACCTCTACATCAGCCATATTCACCGTCTGCACATACTGTAGAATATGTACACGTCATGCTATTACATGGAGGGTAGGACTTGTGTGATATTGGAATCTAGCATTAGACGCACAAGGCGGAATATAGAATGAGGTATGTGATATCTCTCTCCACCTCTACCTCATACATCATCATATCTCACCGTCTGCACATACGGTGTAGAATATGTACACGTCACATGCTATTACATGGAGGGTGGACTTTGTGTGATATTTACAAGTGGAATCGTATTAGACGCACAAGGCGGAATATATGAGATGAGGTATGTGATATCTTCCACCTCTTCCCTCATACATCATTTCCTCATATCTCACCGACTGCACATACGGTGTAGAATATGTACACGTCACATGCTATTACATGGAGGGTAGGACTTTGTGTGATATTACAAGCTGAAGTATAGAGATGCACAAGGCGGAAGATATATGAGATGATATCCACACCTCTACCCTCATATCTCACCGTCTGAACTTTCATGTGAGGGGATATGTGTGATGATTTGCAAGCTGAAATGTACGCGTAGTATTAGGTGCACAAGGCGGAAGATATGAGATGATGAGGTTTGTGATATCCTTCCTCTACATCAGTCCCATATCTCATCGTCTGTACTGTCATGTGATATTACATGGAGGGTAGGATTGTGTGTGATATTGCAAGCTGGAATGTACGCGTAGTATTAGGTGCACAAGGCGGAAGATATGAGATGCGATGAGGTTTGTGATATCCTACCTCTTCTCTACATCAGTCCCGCATATCTCATCGTCTGTACTCGTCATGTGATATTACATGGAGGGTAGGATTGTGTGTGATATTGCAAGCTGGAATGTACGCGTAGTATTAGGTACAAGGCGGAAGATATGAGATGCGATGAGGTTTGATATCCTACCTCTTCCTCTTACATCAGTCCCGCATATCTCATCGTCTGTACTCGTCATGTGATATTACATGGAGGGTAGGATTGTGTGATATTGCAAGCTGGAATGTATTAGGTGCACAAGGCGGAAGATATGAGATGAAGTATGTGATGCCTCTCACACCTCTTCCTTCACATATCAGTGCCTCATGCCTCATCTTTTCTCATATATTTACTCGTCACATGAATATTACGGCTATTTTACGACTGCCTTTTCTTTTCAATGTAATCTTATGGAAGCTATCAACGTTCTCTAGAAAACACTACATAGGTCGGCTCTAGTTTTTAAACTATATTTAGAAATATTTTGGATTTACCTAATCGAAATTTGAACTGACTTATGATGTTCTTAAAGATATTCTATTGAATCCTTATTTGATTCGCAACTCTGAAGTGGGAAACTATTCAAAATAACCATCTAGTTTGTGTAGAGCTTTCTGTAACTGTCTGTGGTCAGCGTTATTCCCAAGCAAAACGCATTATTATCAAATACAATTTCAGTATATTGCCGAGTAGTTTTCATTTAGGTATACCCAGTACAGTGCACTAACACTCTTACAATTAGTTAACTAGCATTGATCCTTCAATAGTATTATACAAACTTAAACCACAGTAATATTCTTTCCTGAAGTATTTTCTCGCTAGAAGAAACATTTATTTGTTCAACTTTAGGTTAACTCAATAAAAGAATATTCAATTCTTCTAAACTAAAATCCGAGACATGAATTGAACCGAAGAACAACTTTGTGCGCCTCAACTCGACACAACTTCTACAAAACTTTCTCTAATGGCGGCATTTATCAAGTTTAGAATGATGCACAGAACTTGTATATTTAAAAATAATGTTTAAAAAGGTTGCTGAAAGCAATTTTTAGAGATCCGGTTCGAGTACCGGTTAGGTCCACAAACTCTGACTTCGAGTTTCCTTATTAATAAAATCAAATTTTAAAACATTATCAGGCAATTTGTTCTACACTAACTTATTTACTTGGTTTTGAATTGGTGTAAAGTTAAAGGCTAAGTGTTCCTGAATATTTTGACGGATAACAGATTATCGTATGTATAGCCTTGAAGTTTTTTAAAATTCTGAAGCATCCTGTTTTTGGACAGTTTTTTCTTTATTTCGTTGGATTGAAAACAACTAAATCCCATTGTATTTCTAAAATTGATAGTTCCTACACCATTTAAACGATTATCCGTATAAAATACAATGATAAAGAAATCAAGCCTTCGATTTTTTCAAACTTGAAAACGAAATTAAAAACTAGAAATTGTCACAAGTTACCTTTTGGAGCCTGAAGATCCTACTGTAGATTTCGTACAGATGTACATTTCGGGATTGGGTGTCCCATCATCGGTGTACCTTCTCTATATAATACACTATTGTTCATTATATTAAAAATACGAGTATATACACTATTTACACAAAGTGTATTATAAGTAGAGAAGGTAAACCGATGATGGGACAACACCCGAAATGTACATCTGTACGAAAAATCTGGTAGGATCTACAGGCTCCAAAAGGTAAATGTAATAACTCAAGGTCCTACAACTGGGAAAATAAATATTTTAATAGAAATTGTCGTTAACTCCCAATCCACAGTTTTAGTTAATAAATGGTTAATATATAGTTTAGGCTATTGAAGTAGGTACAGTAAAATATGCAATTGTAATATTGTTTATTTAACGGACTGATAACTGTAGACTGTCAGCCACTTAAGTGACAGACAGACCTAATCTTATTTCCAATAATCTTAAGTGCTCAACCGTTCATTGCATTGAACCAACCATTACTTCTATAGAGTTCTAGTTGCTAGAATATATAGGTAAACTAATTCTTACCTTATAAAGTTATCAACATCTCAAAGCAAAATTTTGTGGGACATACTATTTCGAAAATGTATACACTTTTCACTTTTTGAAAACTTAGTAAGACATCTTTACTGTTTCAAAGGTTTACGTTTACTTTCTGTGAGTGTGCACAAAATCTTTCGTACGCTTTAGCGAATTTTAAAAGAGAGCTTTTACAATTATACTCACGTGAGGATTTTTGCCTGGGACCTAATATAAATTTGTGTTGGGGACCCGATGTTAGTTCATAGGAAGTTAAGGCAGTTAAGTTTACATCTATTTATACAGGATGAGCTCATATTGAGTCCATAAGCTAAATACGAAACAGAAACAATCCTAAACTTAATGAAGGGCTACACGTTTGGTTAAGACTTATTACTTTGATGGACGCATATATTTGTTTTAAACATATTTTAATGACCAGTATTTTAGTATTGCCATCAATCAGCTGGCTCCACAGAGTAAAGTAATATTTTGTCAACAACTTGTTGCGGGCGGAGACAGTGTATCTTAGATAAGAGCTCTGCCAAGCAGAAAATTGTTTTCTCTCCAAGCTCTTGAATAAAACATTCACTGAAAACTCTTTTAGCAGCTCTTTAATCTTCCTTTGTAAGTGTCATTGTCTTTTCATTGAGTCCGTAGTAGCTCAATCAAAACTGGTTGCCAGGAGAAGAAATGTTTCAACAACTGATTTCATCTCTATTGATAACATTTTATGTATTTATGTTCGTGCAGATGTTAGAGGTCATGGAACTAACAGAGGAAATACAACATTGTGGACAAAAACACTCTCGAAAGACGAAATGGAGTTGATAATGGCTCCGGATTTTATTAAGGAAATTATCTAAAGCTGGATATGTAACAGGTTATGTACGTTACATTGCAGTCCACCAAAACTGCAAAGAAGTTTGTTTCATAATTTTGCATTTCTTTTAGTAACTGACATGTCTAACAGTCAACTACCAAAAAGAAAATGTCTAGAAAACATAGCCGACACGTAGCCACAAGCACAACGGTGAATCTTAGCGAATTTCCAATAAAACAGAAAAATATTTCTTGATCCATTTTGAATTACATAAAATTTTTGTTGTCTTGTACACTTTTATACAGTTTAGTAGTAAGTTAAAATTAATTTCTGCCCATTGCTTTGAATGTCAAAGTGAAGAAATTCAGGCTAAATAATTAAACTGAAATAACTTTAAAACGGTAGATTTTAAAGCAACGGGAGTTGTTTTGATCGATTATACAAGTAAAAATCTACTATAGAGTGAACTTTGTATTCGATGATGGTAAAGCTACAATTTAATAAATAAAACAAAACTTTGAACGACTACCATTTTGAAACGTATGAACCGACCAAGCTACCTAGTCATTTGCAAAAGGAACATTTTTTCCAAATTTCGTGAAGATTGGACCAAAATGCGACCTGTAGAGCTCAGGAGGTGTTAGGAAGCTTTAAACTGCAAACCGCACCTTTCTCCGACGTTTCTCTTTGGCGAGAGAAATTCATTGCTTTATTTAAAGAAAATTCGCAAAAAAATGCGTAGGGAAATCGATGAGCAAGATCTTGTTAACTAAGCTCCCTTGTTTGACATGAAGACAGAAATAATGGTTAGTGCTGTCATTGAATACATTGAATAGCGCTGTGCAATGAGCAGCACATTATTGGAAATGAGCTTAAGCCTTCCTCCCGTCTGTCTCTGTCTGTTAAGTTGCTCACTGTCTCACTTAAACTAGATAGTAAATATCACCTTGTTCATTAGTTGTATTTTCTAACTGCAATGAAGATTAATTACACCAGTCTTTAAAAGATAAGACTACATTTTACTGAAATTATATAACAGCTCATTTGTAGTGAAGCTAACAACAGTACTGAAATGAAAGTAATTACCATATATTTTCTTTAGGATAGGTTGAAATAGTTTTCAATACACTAAATTGCTCATCATGGTTTTAAAGTGTAGACCTATATCATGAACTTAAATATGTTATGAGGTTCATCAACAGTTGGATAATATTCTCGCCAGCCCTTTAAATTATATTATAATTTCAGACTTTACATTAAACTTTATTTCGAAATAAAACGACCTTTAAATAACATATTTTTTTTCGAACGAACCGACTAATTCATAAAAAAATCACCATTATTACCTTAAAATAAGTAATTCGTTCACAGGTTCAACAAACCTGGTATATCTTATGCAAAATAGACCGGGTCTCACTTGGCGACTGACGGGAACATAGAGTACTATGTCAACAGCTTCTATCCATACCGACTCTTTTGTCAGTGATCCGGGCAAAAGACTTAAAAAGAAGTCACTGGCAAGCACAAGGGCTGCCTCTAACTTTTAAGCGCAGCAGCCAGTCGTGGTCTGTGTATAAGCTAAAAGTTTAGGCTGTAAGTTTGTTACTCGCACGTCGTCCAAGAAATCTCCTGTTTCTTGATTTGCAGCTAATACTACTGAAAGCAGCACTTAGCGACCTGCCACAAGTGGTAAATATTCGTGAATGTTTAATAAAACAGAGCAAGTTTCCATTTATCTATTTTAAATTAGACGAAACTCCTCTATAAATTATCCCCGCAGTCACCATTTGTAATGTGATTATACGGAAAAAGCTAAAAGGTCGAGGTTGAGTGGTAGAGAGGACTTTGTAGTCTTAACTCCGCCTTGTTAAACAAGACAAACTTTACCTATTTACTTTCATCCAAGTAAACATAGGATAGTAAATTATATAACCGCTTAATTTATGCCCTGGATGTCAAAGTGAAGAGAAATGGATTGAATAATTAAACAGGAATTACTTTAAAACAGTTATTCTAGAGCAACGGGAGTTATTTTGATCGGTTGAAAGTAAAACTCTCCTACACAAGACATTTGTATTAAATTATAGCATTGCTACAATTTGATAGGTAAATCAAAACTCTGAATCGTTACCATTTTGAAACGATCGTATTTCCATTGGTCATTGGGCTATTAATTAATCACCCATTCTAAGGAAGAGTCGGCCTTAGTTTGTAACAAGACTACACCTCATAACTCATTACTACCACTCATCACACTCATCCTTCACCACATATTTGCTTAAAATACCCTCTGAGAGTGGTTCATCTCAAATAGTGATTTAGTGAAACGGACTGTCTGATCTAGATGGTTAACGAACTTAACCAGATTTGCAAAAGGAACATTTGTACATTCGTAAAATCAGTCCGAAAGGACCTGTAAAGTGGTTACATACATGCCTTTCTACGACGTTTTGTTCTATTTGGCGAGAGAAATGAATAGCTAAGAACAGTTGAACAGATAGAGTGGAACAGTTGCCGATAAATGATAATTCAAACGTGACAAAATGAAGCCAGCTACTCATCGTTTATGTTCACGTTCCTCGAGCAAATGGCCAACCAGCTGTCACAGAAACCAGCTATCTCCACACCTGCGTCGAGCAGCCAGCCAAACCAGCTGTCACAGAAACCAGCTATTCACACTGCATGTCGAGCAATGGCCAACCAGCTGCTCACAGAAACCAGCTACCTCCACACTGCATGTCGAGCATGGCAATGGCCAACCAGCTGTCGAAACCAAAGCTGTCTCCCAGCCACACACTGCATGTCGAGCAAATGGCCAACCAGCTGTCACAGAAACCAGCTACCTCCACACTGCAATGAGCAAGGCCAACCAGCTGTCACAGAAACCAGCTATCTCCACACTGCATGTTGAGCAATGGGTTTCATCGCAGTTACGGTGTAATTCAATCCGGTGTAACAAAATCTACCAGTAAATATTATATAATACCGGTAATGTTAGATAATTTGGTTTCATAAGAAAATATAAAACTTAAGTGTTTACAGACAATTCAGTTTCTGAAAAGAAATGTATTTTCCTTGAGACAGAAGATAAAAAGTCGACAATGATCATGCACAAACTAGACTTTATTAAGAGGTTCTGAATTGTTTTTCTCCTTAGCAGACACGTGACTGCAAAAGCAATGAGAAGATGAATAATTTATTAGCAGCTTTCAGTTCATTACAGTAATCTACCTTATCTCTTTCTAATCTTTTTCTAGAAGTTCTTTTATTCGTTGGGAAATTCCTTAAGACTAACGGAACATTATTTTATATAATTGAACCGAAAATGATCTTGCTGATAAATTTAACTTTTAACACAGCTCACACAAATAGTACAATACAGGCGCAATTTGTATTATGTTCCGAATTCTATGTTTGCCTTTTCTCTTGCCCATAGCTTTTTCCTTCGAAATAAATTGTGACCGTTATATATGAACTAAAAAATTGAAATAAATTATTAGTAGATTGTATAAGAGTTTGGTATTTAGAAGGTTGTTTCAAAACGTATACTAGTATTCAAGCAAATTGGCACATTTATATATAACTTTATGAATTTCTAAAGTAACTTAACCATATATAGCAATGTTGTATATAATAATTAATTAGGTGGTAATTTTAAGCATGTACAAATACTATGGAATGAGTACATCTTTGTACATGTAAAACCGTAGTATTAGGCTAATTAAGATACCGCCTTAAACCGTTAAAATACATATTAAATACACAATGTATTCTAGTAGAGTATTTGAGTTGTAGTATTGGCTAGTATACTTTAAATTCAAAAGAAACAAAACCAACACTGCAGTTTACTGTAAGGCCATATTCGGGCAACACAAATTGTTGTGTTTAAAGGCAACCACTTTATTTTGTGTTGCCCTAAGATGCTAGCCTTGCAAGTGAAAGACCTCGCAGGTTAAATCTGTACAGTATTGGCGTTTGTTTTCTTTGAATAAAAATGTATTATTTTTGACAATATATTTTTACAAAAACAAATTAGTTATTACAATATTATTAAAGACCTCACCGCCACGTTTTGTAAGCTTGTCGCGGCCAAATATGTAAGCGTATTGAACTTGAAACGATCATAGAACTAATAAAACCGAATGTTTTAAAGCCAATTTTGAAATAGCTGTCTTTAAAACATTTTGTACTGTAGTGTTGCCTTATTTGTTTCAATGTGCGTCAACATAAGTTATGTTTGGGAACCCTATTACATCCTATTTCAGAGTTTATTTATTTTATAGGTATTTTGGTACAAGAAGAAAACGTCCTACATAGAAAAAGGTCAGACGAACTAGTTTGATATTCTCAAAGGAGAATCTGCCGAATTCGAACTCCGTAGAGGGATTTTAGATCAAAGATTCGAGAGAGATGTGACCGAGACTTCACAATCAGCTGACTGATAAGCTTCTTACCAGCTGACTTTGGTCCTTCATGAAGCTATCTTTTTCCTTTGAAATAATACTTGATAAATATAGTTTTATGGGGTGCTTTCAAATGCTTTTCCATAAGTATACAGTTTTATAAAGGTTAATATTAAATGTTTATTAAAGGCACAGACAAGATTTTGTAATTTTGGGGGGAGGAAGGTCTAAGATCTTCAGGCCCTTTCACAGCGTAAACCTTCGGGAGATCCAGGGAGAACTCTAGAAGTCACTTTTGAGACGAGGGCATAGTTTTATTTTTTTGCACAGTGCCCTTTGAACCAAACTCCCATGATATCAATCTAAATAAGATTCATTATATCACAAAGGTGGCGCATTGAGGCTCTTATCAAGCGTCAAAGAAGAGTCTCCTTCCCACCTTGGTCAAGGTATGTTGGCTAAAATCTTCCCATACATAAAACCCCGAAGAGTTTTAAATGATAGAAATGTTATCGTACCAAGAAATAAATCAATACAATAAACGCCATTGATACCAATATGTATTGAAGATTTTAGTTTAATTTTAGCTTTTGAAACTAAGAATTTCCATACGACATTATTTTAATCAAGAAAGTTTTTGTTTTCGTCTATAGTATTTAAACTGAGTGCATTATTTTATTAAAATTTATGAATAACCAAATAGGAAAACCAGTGACTTGGTTTGTTGGTTTAAATATTCATATATAAAACCGGTTTGCGCAAACAAGCGGTAACAACATGAAAACCAGAAGTCGTAGAAATAAAGAGGAATAAGCCATAAGTTGTTAAAAAGAATCTGGTTTTACACAAAAGATTTAAAAACAAATTAACATGACTAAAAATGTGTTACGAGCTAAAGCGACTCAGTAGTTTTGTGTAAGTTCCAGAACAAAGAAGCTAGAGAGTTCTTTTCTCGAACCAAGTAGTTAGTTAAGTAACAATCCAGCAACTCTTTCATTTTAACAATATTAATTTCAAGTACAATTAAGCCGCGTCTCAGTGAAAGTTAATTAGCAACAATAGTTCACCTTTGCACGTAGCAACTTTACATTTTACGTATTATCCTGAGAACTGCACGAACAACTGGATCTTTGCACGTGAATTTGGTTCACCTTTGTGGTGTTCCCAATGTTTGCGGCCAAAGTAAAATTGGTTTTGTTTTTATAAAATGTATACTGTTTGTTACTCTATGTAAATTATGTTATTTATTTTACAGTCTAAACATCTGATTACTTTAATTGTTCAATTGTTTTAAAAGAATGTAAATATTGTCTTTCTTTCTGTTTACCATAATACAGTCCACTTGAACAGTTCTCTAACTTTTATTTTATTTTCCGCACCGCACCGCTACATATTTTGGTCCCACTCGCGCCGGATAATTGATCCAACTATGAGTGAAAACACAAACGAGAACTTGAACTTTAAAAATAAACAGAACCATTGTGAAAGAGAAAATTTCAGCCTTCAAGATGTAAGTTTCAATCTAGACCCAGAATCAAATAATATTGAGTTTGAAGTACGTTTTGATGAGCTAAAAGATGATTACAACTTTTAACAAAATTCAAACAGAAATCTTTAGATTATTGATTTGTTTAAATTTAAATGAAGAAATTGAACTTGAACGTAAATTAAGCAAAGAAATTGAACAAATGTATTTTCAAATATTGACAGCTCACAAAAAGACTAACCAAAATTAATTCCTCTAATGTGTCTATCAGAAGTCAGGAAACTCCTTCATTACAATCCCAGGTTAAACTTCCAAAAATTGATCTTCCTCCTTGGTATTCTAAAGGATTGGCCACATTTCAAAGACTTGTTTGTTTCTCTTGTACACAACAACGATTCTCTTCCCGACATTGAAAATTTCACTACCTCATAACCTGTCTAAAATCTGAACCACTTACTTTGGCCAAAACCCTTCCCATGACCTCTGAAAACTACCCACTTACCTGGAATCAACTCAAGGAGCGTTATGACAATAAACGACTCTACTCATTTTAAGTGAAATCATCAACACTCAAAGTTTGACTAGCCAATCTCCCAAGTTTTACGCCAACTTCTCGACATTTTCACTGAGAACGCCTGCCCTCAAGGCAATGAACTTTCCTGTAGACGTAGGAGACTTCATTCTTACTTACCTGTGCTTGGATAAACTAGACAAACAAACCCGCCAACAGTTTGAAATGAAACATTCTCACACTGAGTTCCCAACTTTCGATCTAGTTCTTGCTTTCCTCAAAGACCATTGTAAGTCTTTAGATGCAGCCCTACCGCTTGACAAATCTTCATTTCTTACTTCCAAAGTTGAATATCATACGCCTAGATTCTCAAGCAAACCTGTGTCTAGCAGTTACAAAACTTCTCAAACATCATCTCCCGCTTTCCACCGAAATGTTCTGATTTCCAGTCAAGAACAGAAGTGTTCATACTGTTCTGAATGTCATTCTACATTTGTCCTAAGTTCTTGGACCTTGAAACACACAGAGAAAAGAGTTCATCAAAAGCAAACACGCATGCTTCAACTGTCTGTCTAATGGTCACATGCTAAAAAACTGTTCATCTAAAATGTCTGTAGAAAGTGTTCCGATCTCATCACACCTACTCCATGAACCCTCATCGACTACTGATCAAGTTCTGAATAATTCTGTCACTGTTCCTGAAAGAAACCACCCTCAACCATCTAAACAGACCTCATCCACTACTTCACACGTCGGTTCATCTGAGTCAACTCTCTTGGGGACAGCAGCATTCAAATAAAAGATTCGACGGGAAACTATCAAACTGTTCGCGCTCTCCTTGATCCAGGATCCCAAGTATCATTTATCACTGAAAATACTTTTCGCAAACTAGGTTTAACTCGTACCCAGTACACTTGCAACATCTCAGGCATTTCACAATCCGCCGTCAGCACAACAAAGGAAAAGCTCACTGTACAGTAAAACCACGCTCAAAAGTCATCCAATTTTGCACTGTGAAGCAGTTGTTCTCAATTCTATAACTACTCCGCAACCCTCAAACCTTTTATCTTCTGAAATCAAGGAATATTTTAAGAGATATGATTTAGCCGACCCTCACTTTGATGTACCAGGCAAGATCGAATTTTGATAGAGCTGATCTTTTCACGGAAGTATTCAACGGCGGGCGGTCTTCATCCAAACCTTCTAATCCCGGCTTTCCTACTCCCTACTCTACTATCTTTGGACATGTCTTGATAGGCAAAACTATGACTTGTTCTCCTTCACCGCAGACTATGACGTCTCATCTAACGATCACTGAAGTCAGTTCCCTCGAGTCTTCTATCAAAAGGTTCTGGGAAATAGAAGAGCCCCAACCAAAACCATGTAAGTCCCTGACAAAAAAGCAGAATCTTTCTTTCTTGAAACTCACAGCCGAGATGACACTGGACGATACACTGTCAAGTTGCCTTTTAAGGATGAAAACCCCAATCTGGGTGAATCATACAGTCTTGCTGCCCAAAATCTATTTAGATTAGAAACCCACCAATAAAAATCCTCAACTCAAAATTCAGTACTCTGAGTTTATGTCTGAATATCTCAAATTAGGTCACATGAAACGTATCAACACATCACATAACAACCGAAATTTCATTCCTCACCATGGCGTCTTCAAAATGAGCCAAGATGGTAAAACCTCAAATTCGTGTCGTATTTAATGCATCAGCAAAGACAACAAATGGAAAATCGTTGAATGATGAACTGTTGGTAGGACCTAAACTGCAAAACAACATTTGTCAAATCATTACTAATTTCCGTCTCTTTCCTGTGGTGTTCACAGCAGACATATGTAAAATGTATCGTCAGATTATCGTACACCCTGAACATCAAACCTACCAAGCAATTCTCTGGAGAGAATCCCCTCAAGATCCTGTAGGTTATCTCTACAAACTGTGACGTATGGCACGTCAAGTGCTCCTTATCTTGCTATCCGTACCTTACAACAACTGGCTCTAGACGATGGCCAATCTTTTCCAAAGGCATCTGAATCCCTGATCAATGACACTTATGTTGATGATATTCTCACCGGAGTTCTTCCGTTGAAGAAGGCAAACTTCAAATCTGAACCAACATCCTTGCTTAAACTGGGAGGTTTTGAACTCAAGAAATGGGCCAGCAATTGTTCTGAATTACTGAATGAGACTACAAATGCAGAAATGGTTTTTCTGAGATCTCAGACTTCAGACGCCATCAAAGTCCTTGGTATTAAATGGCATCCCCAGACCGATTCCTTTCTTATCAAGTGAATGTCAAAGAACACAAAATAACAAAACGATCCATTCTGTATTCTTAGCTCAATCTTTGACCCTTGGTTGGGTTACTCCCTCAATACTCTGGGCGAAGAAATTAATGCAATCTCTGGACTTCTGGTGTTGGTTGGGACGAAAGTCCTAATCAAGATATTGTAAAATCTTGGGTAGACTTCATCAACGATCTTCCTCAGCTTGAAACACTGCAACTACTCGCTTTGTTCTCCTAATACTACCAAAGTCTTCAAATTCTTGGATTTTGTGATGCATCTAGTGAAGCTTATGGAGCTTGTGTTTACCTTCGATCAAAGTCTGTAGATGGTTCAGTTAAGGTTGAACTTATCCTAGCTAAATCCAAAGTTGCACCACTAAAGAGCTTGACAATTCCCAAATTAGAACTATGCGCCGCCCATCTGTTATGCAAACTTGTAGACTCTTGTCAGAAATACATGACTAAAAAACTTGGTACCTTACCAGTTCTGGCATGGACAGACTCAACAATCGTATTGAACTGGATTCACACATCACCTCACTTGCTGAAAACCTTCGTAGCAAACAGAGTTGCTACAATCCAAGACACATCGAGCCTTCCATTTAAATTGCAATCCATGACAATCCTGATTGTTCTTCAAGAGGAGTGCTGCCTTCACAACTCTAACCCACGACTTGTGGTGGAAAGGTCCACCGTGGCTTCTCAATGACCCTACTTCATGGTCGGATCATCACACCCAGGAATAAAGGATCTCCCTGAACTCAAATCTAACATAGTATGTGCTGTCACAACAGAACCCTCTCCTCCCTCTCGACATTATCAGCAAAGTTTCCTCATTTACTCGTATGAAAAGAATTCAAGCATAACGTTCTTTCGTTTCCTTCACAACCAAACTTCCACCTATGACCGTCTTTCAGGAAACTTAACCACCACAGAATTAGAAAATGCCCTGCTATCACTAGTAAAATCTGTTCAACGCTCAGCTTTCTATTCTGACCTTAGCTGCATCCAAAGGACAAACCCTGTTTCTTACCCTTCAGCGACTAAACCATTTCTCGACGAGAAAGGAGTGTTACGTGTGAGGTCATTACGAAATTTCTACTACCCCTTTGATTCTTGTCATCCTATTCTTCTAATCAAGTCTCACCAATCTCATCATTGACCACGTTTATTTGACTTACCTTCACTTGGGCCTAGGATCCCTGCATTTCTACTGACGTCAATTCTGGGAACCACATGCTTTGGTTCACTACGCTTGTGCTAAGGATGACAAAGATGGAATGAAAACCCGAGGAAAATCCCGTGAGTGGAAATGTGCAGATTGCAGAAACAGTTCTTCTTCCAAGAGCAGTGCACAGTCTACACCTAGTGAGTTGACTAAGGAGTTTCTGGTGAGAGTTATGGAACAGTTTAAGTCTGAGGTGTTCGACGAGTTGAAAACTTTCAGATTGGACATGTCGGAGTTGTCAACTTCTGTCAAGTTTGTGTCAGATTCTTTGGACACGTCCAACAAGCTGATGTCAGACAGAGAGGAACTGGCTAGCTTGAAGAAAGCAAGGAGCTTCGAGAACGCAGTGACAATCTAACCAGCGAGGTGCGTGACCTGAAGGAGAGACTGCGTAACTTGGAGCAGTACACGAGGAAGAACAACGTGGAAGTGAGTGGTATCCCAGAGACTGCCAGGAGAGTGTCCTGGACATCGTCAAAGACGGAGCGGTGCTTGGAGTCGAGATCAAGGAGCGTCAGTGGTGGCTCACCGAGTACCATCCTACAAGAAGGACCGGACCCCGTCACTCGTCATCCAGTTCAACTCCAGGGCGACCAAGGACATGCTACTCGCCAAGTACAGGGAGATGAAGACGCTATCAGCTCATCAGGTAAACTCATCTTTCCTCAGCAGAGAGTATACATTAATGAACACTTGTCTCCTGAAAACAAAGTGTTCCTGGCAAAGCTAAAGCAGAAGTGCAGGGACGTAGGCTATGCTTTGCATGGTCCTGGAAGGCAAGTTCTTTGTAAGGAGGGCATCTGGGGAAAACAGTAGGAGGATCAACTCGTATGAGGACTTTGCAAGTATCAAGTAAAGTTAGTCTCCAAAGTCGCAAGGATGTTCCCATCCTGAGATAAAGTTTTTATTGTTGTATTGTACATACCTTACTTTTATATTTCATTAACTATTTATTTATACTTTACTATTATATTTCATTATGTACATTCCATTGATTTAAATGGCTCAAACCATTAAGGATAGTTTATTTGAGTTTTTCAATTTTCAATCAAATAGTGTATTTTTATAGTTTTATATACACAAATATTAGAAGCCTTAGACAAAACTTTGATAGTTTTCTTGCCGAGATACATGATTTGAAAGAATTACCTAATATTATTATCTTAAGTGAAATATGGGCAGAGTCAACTGAAATAGATATATTTAAAATTCCAGGTTTTAATTCATATTATAAGTGTAACCATAACTACAGAGCAGGAGGTGTAATTTGTTTTGTAAAATCATTTTTGTAGTTAAGCAACTCAATATTGATATGCAATCAGCTGATGCTCTACTTTTAGACATTAGGATCAACAACGTATACTTTAAGCTTATATGTTTTACAGACTTCAATTTTTCCCTGAAGCAAATTTTCTTGAAGAACTAAGTAGTGTCTTGGACACTATACCAGGTCACGCTATTTACGTAGGTGATGCAAATCTAAATATTTTAATCAACAATTCTAATACTCTAAAATATCTCAACATTCTAAATAGTAATGGGTTTTGTCTCTCGTTAACTCCCTACTAGAATAACGAATGTATCAAAACTGCATTGATCATATTTTTGTGAGGCACAAAACATAGACAATTTTAAAACCAACATTTTGACATTGGGTTAACAGATCATTGTTTTATTGGTGGTAAAATGGTAAACTTCTGCAACCCAATAGGTAGAATGTCACCGACAAATCCTGGCTCAACCACGGCTGTTAGCGTTCTGATTTTAATCTTATCAAGTTAAAACTAAATGCAGTAACCTGGAATGATTTGTTTCATACCGACGATGTAAATACCTGCTATAATAGTTTTATGAAATCTTAAACAATGTTGTAAAAAGTAGTTCAAAGGATATCAATTTTAATGATAAGTTAGCCAAAGGCTAGTAAGTCCTTGGATAACATATCGTATTTTGTATAAGATTAAGAGAAGACAGAAACTTTATAAATTGTCAAAGAACAGACCGTATGATAGAGCTTTTACTCGTTATTTCGGAAAATATTGTCAAGACTTAAAGCTGGAGATAGATAATGCCAAAACAACTGGTTCAGAAAACAAATTGATAATTGTAGCGGAAACTCTGGGCAACAATGGAAGATTATCAACAATGTAACTGGTTCTTCAAACAACAAGTCGGTACATATTGTCGAGCTAGATAACGGAGACACAGTTGACGAGCCTAGTGAGGTGGCCCGTGTTATCAGTGATTACTTTATCAGTGTACAGGATGAGGTGGTCACTGGGGACACGGGACACCTACACACACACACACAACTTTGCCTCCGTAACGCACACAAATCCCTCACTTAAGTCTACAGGTTTTGATAATGTTTCTGTCTTCGTTAAGCATATTATTGATTCTATAGCTCCAGTTTTGGTACAAATAATCAATTTAAGTTTTACAACAGGGGTCTTTCCAGAAAAAATAAGCACAGTTGTTCCTTCAAAAAAGGATATTCCCCAAAGTTGGATAACCTAAGACCAATTAGTTTACTTTCAGTATTTTCCAAAATCATAGAAAAATTAATACTTAGCAGACTCTTAGCTTTTTGAATTCAAATAACTTTTTCAGTGGTAACCAATACGGTTTTGTTAAAGGAAAATCAACCGAAGATGCTTTGATCTCAATAACAAGTCAAGTATATAACAGTATAAATGATAATAGAAAGACTACTGGACTGTTTATTGATTTTAGAAAGGCGTTCGACCTTGTTGATCACAATATTCTTTTGACAAAACTGCAGTTTGCAGGTGTAAGAGGTATAGCCTTAAAATGGTTCCAAAGTTTTTTAACAAACCGCAAACAACAAGTCAAAATTAAAAACTGTTTTAGTTCTGCTTCACTGGTGCAAAAAGGTGTCCCGCAAGGTTCTGTAATATCTGCAACTTTGTTCTTAATTTTTGTTAATGACTTATTAAACATTAACTTTAATGGTCTCATTGCATTTGCCGACGACATTTCTCTGTTTTATTCAAATAAAACACAAGAGTTTTAACTGAATCTATATATGAAGATCTGCTGGTGCTTAGGCAATGGTGTATAGTTAATAAAATGAAGGTAAATGTTGACAAAACTAAATTTATTAATTTTGATTTAACAGGTTTTGATTTATCCTTTTATTTGAAATATCACGCACCTGATTGTAACTTTTTTATGTGCGATTGTAAATATATTGAACAAGTTAGTAATTTTAAGTACCTGTGTATTTTTGGACGAAAGGGTAAAATGGGAAAAGCACATTACCTATTTACACAACAAAATCAAAATATCCATTAGAAAATTTTATTTCTTAAGAAATTTTTGTGATGTCAATTTGTTAAAGATATTATATTTTGCTCTTATAGACTCTCAACTCCAGTATGGTATTACTTGTTTTGGCGGAACCTACAAAACGTCCATACAGAGATTAAGAGTCACGCAGAACTTTTACATGCGCATTATCTTAAGAAAACCCAAACGTGAAAGCTCTTTTCCTCTGTATCAAGTACTAAATATTTTACCTTTTCAACATCTATTTATATACAAAGTATTAAAGATTTTCTTTTGCGTAGTGGTAATAGAGGAGATTACGATTTAGTTTATAATACAAGAAATGTAGCAATAGGTAACTTCAGATTGCCAAGAGTAAATAAGGAAATTTTTAGACATTCATTTCAATATTTAGGGCCCAAACTTTTCAACCAACTTCCACTTTTCATCAGAAACACCCGCAATAGGATTTCATTTTGCAACAAAGTAAAACATGGTTATTGACACAAACTAAGTTATTTAAGTTCCATTGTAGTATAATTATTAGTTCTTTCCTAGTATTTTAATTTTAATATATAAATTTAGAAATTGTTTAGAAAATTTAGAAAACATATTTAGATCGGCGTTTGTGGTGAAGGTGTTTTAATTTTAGTTCGTATTTTAGTTCACCTTTTAGTACAAGGAAGAAGCAGGCAAACATAGGTGGTTTTGTTTATTAGTAGTGTTATATTTGTTTTGTATTAATAACCAATTTTGTCTTTACTGTTAACAACCTAAGGAAAGTAACATCGTTTCCTTGCATTTTGGAGTCTAACTTGTACCTGAATTGTTTCTGTCAACTACATTTATAATTTTATTCTTTAGGAAAATAGAATGAAGATATCTTACGATATTAACAATATCGTGTTGAGTTCGTAAAGAATGATAATTTATAAGACAGAACCAAAATGTGTATGCCTTTTAAGTTTATTTGGTTTTTCAACCTGTTCTATTATATTGTTCAATTAATTGTGTGTTTCTGTCTGTTAAGCAACCACAACCATATTTGAGTAAGGTTGGTGTATCCAAAGTCGCCACGAGAGGCTTGGCAAACGTGTAGAGACCATATTTACATATGTCTAATATTTCAACCACGGGGAGTTTTGATTTCAGGGCAGGCCCCTAGCCTACCGTCAGTGTTAGATTCGACGGGGAGTTTTAATTTTAGGGCAGGCCCCTAGCCTACTGCCGTGTCTAGATTCGACGGGGAGTTAATTTTGAATTCCTAGCCTACTGCCGTGTCAAGATTCAACGGGGAGTTTTACTTAAGGCACCTGTATTTTGTATTAATTTTAATTTTGTACTGACTGGTCACAAACTGTAAGTGGCCAGCCTCTTTTTTCCAAACATAAAAAGTGTCTGTACATTGTTTATAGATTTAATGGAAATAAATCATTTATTCATTTATTCATTCATTCTTGCTGCTCGCAACGTTATCCGCATTGCATCTTCAAGTGTGTGACCTGTTCGTTTCTTAAGTCTAATTCCCTACACCGCTACTGGGTGCGACTCCCAACCGTTCGTACTAAACCTTCACGTCCCCTTCTGTTGGTGTTGATTATGAGGTCCCTTTAACATCAAAACAGACGTCTTCGCAAATCACAAATCCGCAAATCTTACCTATGTCTCTTCATTTGTCTTGTCACCAAAGCTGTACATCTTGAAAAGTATCTGACCTAACTGTTGATGCTTTAGCTGCTTTTCAACGACTGATTTCTCGACGTGGCCTATGCATGCTGACGTGTATAGCGGTGTGGCACGACTTTCGTTGGAGCAAACAATGCCTTAACTCAACTGATCAGACAATCGACCGCACAAAACCATTCAGATCACCTCTCAACTAAAGAATCAAATGGCACTTTAATCCGCCATATTCACCACACTTCGGTGGAATCTGGGGAAGCAGGCATAAAATCTGCTTAAATACCATCTTCGAGTCGTTGGTGAACAAACACTAACATTTGAAGAATTGGCTGCTCTTTTCTGTAAAATCGAAGCTGTTCTGAATTCCTGAGCCATTGTGTCCTCTCTCTACGGATCCCCATGAAATAGACGTTTTAACGCCAGGACATTTTCTTGTTGGAAGTCCCTCTGACAGTACCAACCTGACTTAACGACAATTCCCAAAATAGACTCTCCCGATGTCAACTTGTATCCCGAATGCGACAGGATTTCTGGAAACGCTGGTCTAATGAATATTTGCACAATCTGCAGCAAGAGTGAAATGGACCGACCGCTCACCTGATCTGGCTGTCGGCGATTTGGTTCTTATCAGGACAAAAACCTACCCACCCAGGTTTGGAAGATGGGACGAGTAGAGTGCACCCTGCCTGGCAAAGGATGGAGTCACACGTGTAGTCCGACTCAAGACTCCACAAGGATAACTACTAGATCCGTCACAGCTCTATGCCTGCCAACCACTTGAAAAAAAATAATAATAATTTTTTTGGCGGGCGGAATGTTTGTTACTCTATGTAAAATTATTTATTTTACAGTCCTAAATATCTGATTACTTTAATTGTTCAATTGTTTTAAAAAGAATGTAAATATTGTCTTTCTTTCTGTTCTACCATAATACAGTCCACTTGAACAGTTCTCTAACTTTATTTTATTTTCGCACCGCACCGCTACATATACTTTCTAGGTAATAGGTATTAGTTTTACTCGAGCTCTAGCACAACTGAAATATATTATTGATTGGTTTCAACAGCAATAATCCGCTATTTCAACTCGGATATCGAACATTCTTTTCATTAACCAAAATACCCTGTGGTTGTAAGGTTTTGTTAATCTTCATAATATAAAAAATGAATCGCAAATGTTGCTAAACGCATAACTCAACAACCTGGACCAATTTGGCCAAATATTTTTTTAAAATGTTCGTTGGAGTTCAAGGATAGTTTTTTTTTACGGCGAGAAAAAATTTGGATAATTGCAAAACCCTCTTAAAACAGCTCTTTCTTTTCCCAGAAACGTTGTCTAACTAAAACGTAAAAAAAATTGAGCTTTTATTGCTGTTCGTTGCCAGCTATCCTATTTTTTTTATAAAACATATGTACGGTAGAACAAAAAAAACAAAACAAACTGCCACATTACAAATCTTTTATTGGACAAAAAAGTCTGTCGGGTCCTTTTGTGTTTAAATTAAAGCCAATTATGTAGGTTACCTAGTTTTAAGGTGTTGTTAGATATAAGGTAGTTTTGTTCCAAACTACACTTTTCTATTTCTGGTTTTGATTACAGTCTGTGACCTAACGTCTTCAATGTAGGCTTGCAAGAGATACCATGTCATGCATGACTCATTGAACCAGCATAAACATGAATTTACTTAATTAGTCTTGAAGTCTAGTTTTACTGAGGATGCATGTTTTGTTTTTTGAGAATACACGTTTTTATTCAAAGTTTGTGTTTTGTTTGAGACTAACCAAATCAAAAAGTGTTATCGAACAACCTCTATTTTTATAAACATTAAAACGTTATGTGTTTTTTTGCGCCATACTATACTTTTAGCCGTTTAGTTATTTCATGAGACAATTGCCTAAACTAAAATAAATCATATTCAACTACCTTCAGGTTTGCTATTTTCTTTCTAAAACGGTTTACAACATTTTATGAATATTTGGCGAACTCTTTGGGAAAATTGAACGTTTGCCAAATACCATAGAAATCATTGAAGGACCATAACCTTGGCTGTTCAACCTGCTGCTAGGACAGTCAACGTAATACACGTAAGACCTCTCATTAAATACATGAGTTATCATGTGTTTACTTGTTTTTATGTGCCAAACTGCAAAGCAGACAGCTGCTAAGAGGTTCTGCGTTGTTTTCTACTTAGCAGTCACGTGACTTGGAAAGCAATAAGGAGCTGAATAATGTATTAGCAGCTTTCAGTTCATTACGACAATCTACTTTATCTTCGTTTCATTTGTTTTAAGTAGACAATTTTCAGGGAATATACTAAATCTAGTTTTACATTTAGTTTTCCAGTCAACAGCTAGATTTACTTGTTTGTTCGATTTATTGCAACCATTCTACAATAATAAGGATGTAAACATATTTGCAATATTTTAGTTTTCTTGGTTTTGTTATACGAGGTTTGTTATACGATTTTTAAAACGTAACCTATCTGTATTTGTGCAATAATGATACCTCTTAAACTAGTTAAACATAATAAACTTGTATATAAAACAAAAAGTACCACCCTTTTCAAACAGATTGATTTATTGCAACCGGTTTCAACCTTTTAGCACCTTCGGGCAAACAAGTACTTAAATTTTGTTATTTATATATTGTTTACAGACAGTAATCTCGTGAGTATAACATGACATATCATCAATAATATAAACTTGTGTCATATTGAATTATTCAAATTCGTCCACAAAACCTATGTAACCGAGACAAATGTACAGTTTTGAGTGTGAAGTTAGTGCGCATGATGAAATGACATTTTGTAGAGATACTCAGAGCCAAAGTTGTACCGGAAAATGGAAAATGTAATTTCCGGTACTCAGCAGTGACCAGACAACCTTTACACAAAACTCTTGATAACTTGACAGGACGCGTTTTCCAACTACAATAGTTTTCAGAGTGCACACATTTTGTTGAACAGTTAGCGACAGCAGTTTTGAGCTTTCAATCTAAGTACGATATTAAGTCGCCTAATTTTTGGAGAGTTCCCGCGTTCATCTCGTGTTTCTTCTTTTGTGGTAGATGCTGCAATCTTGCGCAAAACCATTGCAGGTTATGTTTAAACACACTGTGGGTCCTAATTTGGGAGAAGTACGAGTATCTTCGTTTTACTAGCAACCAAGTGAAAAAAGTAAAAAAAAACAGGTTTGTATAAACTATTTTTTGCAAGTAAAAAATTGAAAAATAACCGCGCTCAATTTTCTTTTTTTCAAGAACTAAATTGAGATAAATCTAATTTTCCTGTTCTTGGAGTCAGGATCCGGAACTGGACCTAGGATACTGACGGCTGGCACTGACAGAGGTGACTTCTGAGGAAACTCATTAAAATTACACAAAGGAAATTAAACCAGTTATTACAGGTACATTTGTATTTTCATGTTGAGTTGATTGACTAAAAGCTATAAGAAGGTATAAAACACTTACATTGCATTGAACTTTAAAACTAAATTCTTGAGCAATTATTTACCCAAGGAAGCAGTTTTTGCAAGAGTTCACAGTAGGTTCTGGATTGAACCTGAAGATGGCAATATTGGTTGTGAACACATACTTTAGACTCAATCTTCCAGCTTGTCGTTCAGGTGGAGGTTTGACTGCTGTGAGACGCCCTGAAGGGAACTGAAATAAACATTTCGATCAAAAAACTAAGCCAGAGTCAAAAGGTCTTATGTATAGACATTCTTATAAGGAAAAGGACAATCCTTGCTTTCCTCACTTTCATTGATATAACCAAAGATTATGTTATGGTAGGTGTGCATGCCAGATGGCCGAGGCAGGAAAATCAATATAGTTCGGCAGCTCAAGCACAGATAGCGCTGCGAGAGAATTCTTTTAAGGGTCTCAAGTAGAGCCACTGACACATACGCAAGTTTGTTCGTTCTCAAAAATCGCACGATTTGGTAATCGACATCGGACAAATTCGAGCATGTCGAGCCGAAGGGGTAGAAATACGGCAAGAGATGGCAACGCTCGCTGCGCTATCTGTGCTCGGGCTGCCGCAACTATGTTGACTATCCTGCCTCAGAAATGTGGAATCGATGCCCAATCTACCTACAATAACATTATCTTTGATATAACTAAGGTACTATTAAAAGTATGAAATCTATAAATGAGTAGTAAAGTTGAGGATTTCAAAAATAGTTTCAAGGTCTAATTCTTAAACAATACACACGGAAAATAACATATTCTATTTCAGTTACGTTTGTTCAGCTTGCACTTCTTGTATTTAAGCGTCAAAACAACGCTAACGCACATTATAAGAAAAATAGGCAAAGCAAAGGGGTACAAAACCTGGTTTGTAGTTAACTATAACAGTCGAGAAAGAAACTTACCCACTTTTAACGAACAAACGTTTTTAAAATAGTTTAAAAGTTTACTTTTTCTATGTCTTTTATCCTCACGCGTAGCAATGTTAAAGCAGTTATTGTTTTTTTGTATACAAAATATGCTGGCATATACTGTTATTGTTGTCTTTAGTTAGGGTTTATTTTGCTGTACAAAATTGTACTATTGTTGTACTATTGTACTGCGGTGCCCATTGGGGGGTTTCCGCTCTTATGTACCACTGCGTTTGTATTTAAGAGTAGTTACAAACAAATAGTTTAACCTGAAAGTGTTAAACAACCATGGTTAAACTGAATGTTGTTGCCACTTCGTTGTTGTGCGAATATTGACCTCGGAGGGTGTTATACCAGGAGTCTTCTGGGGTCGTCCTACGTCCTCGCAACCAATAGGTGAACATTTGTCCCTTGCCCTTCACGTACACAGAGCCTCGCTCCTTCAGGTTGTAATTGTTGGTGGCCTGCAACACCTTGGCCACATCCTCGGTCACCTGTTCACACAGTTCACAACGATCTTATAATACGTTCACGACACTTTTGAGTCTGTCATTCATATCCTACTTTGAATTTATCCATAGTCGGTACAACTTCAAACAAAACGCGTGGATATGTCAGCCCAAGCAAAACGTTGACATCTCAAAAGTTTATATTTAAATATGTGTAAACTAGTCTCATTACTCTAATAATTTCTTATAGTAGTGTAAATAAAGTGAATAGTTTATTGACACGGTCTGTACCAGAAACTTAAAATGATAGTCATGACTCTCACTGAAGCCTTCATTCTTATCTTATGACGACTACCCAACGTAAAATGTATTATAAAGGTAAAAGGTAAAGTTTTTCTTCTTCTTAACGAGGCGAAGTTAAGACTACAAAGGCCTTTCTACCACTCAACCTCACCCTTTACCTAGTGTTAACGTACAGTCACTTTACAAATGTTAGTGGTGACTGCGGGGATCGAACCCGCGCCAGCGGAGTGATGAGCTCCGGAGTCGCGCACGATTGCAACCCGCCACAAATCCGCTAATGTATTATGATTAAGCTCTAAACAATTAACTGTTGTAAATAGTTACTTTTCCGACTATTGGAAACACGCAGGCCTTAAACACGGCCTGGTTATATAAAACTGGTAAACTCCTAATAATGTTTACCTGAATCTCTCCTGGCATGCCAGTGGAGTACATCCTGCTTGCCACGTTGACCGTGTTACCCCACAAGTCGAACTGAGGCATGCTGGCACCGATCACTCCTGCCACCACAGGCCCCACGCTCATACCTATGCACATACACACATTACTGTACGTAGCTTTGTAGGCCGGTGATAACTGTGTGCATAGCCTTAACATTATTATTAGTTTTTTTTTATTGAAGAGGAAGCTGAAATCTTTCGAGAACTACATCAGAAATATTGCTATGGACTTTATTGAATTTGTTGAATTGACGATAAACTACAAAAATGCTCTAATCTCCATCCATAACTGCCGTACAAAAAAGAATATTAGAGTTTTTTAAATATACAATGCACTAATCGACGTAACTTTGCATAATTTGAAGGCGAAACATTAACCGATCGAAAACGACGGTGGAAATGGGAATCCCGTTTTCGGTTGGATTATAACGAAGTAATTCTTGCAGCATATTTTGTCTTGTAGGCCTATCTACTTAATTGTTAATGTGAGATAAGGTACTCTCGAGTTACCAATTTTGATGTTGTAAGTGGTGCCGTGCCTTTCATTCAGATCCTTCATCTGACTGCGGATTCTCAGTGCGAAGTCAGCCATGGCCACCACATGTTCCATCTCCGCAATGTTACACGTGCTCTCCGTCAAACCTGCCAACACAAGAACACACATGCAGTGACACGTGGTGCAGTCCGTTCCATCTCACCTCTTCACTGCCATCAAAGATAATGTTATGGTAGGTAGATAGCGCCGAATGGCTGAGGCAGGAAAATCCACACAGTTGCGGCAGCCCAAGCACAGTTAGCGCTAAAAGGAAATTCTTTAAAGAGTCTCAATTAGAGCCATTGACGCACGCGCAAGTTCGTTCGTTCTCGAAAATCGCACAATTTGGTCATTGACAACTGACAAACTCGAGCATGTTAAGCCGAGTGATGAGGAATGGCGAGAGATCAGTGCTTGGGCTGCTGTAACTAAGTTGATTTTCCTCCCTCAGCCATTTGGCATTCATACGCTATCTACCTACCGTAATATCTTTGCAGCCATGATAGGACAGACTTAATATTTTCTGTCCGTTCTTAACCTTTCTCTATTTTATGTGCATTCTTCACACTTTAAGCCAATTGTTTACTATTTAAGTTTACTTATGGAACCACAAAGTATTTTGGTTGCAAACGTTATATCTCAAATATTGGAACTACTACTTAACAGTACGTAATACGTTTTAAATTTGTAACTTCAGATTTATTATTGAAGAAATAAAGAAAAGTAAAAAGTACAATTTTGAAGAAATAATCTTTACATTTTCATTGGTTATAGTTTGTTTTTGCTTTATAATTGATTTATTTATTTCCAACGGTTATCAAAAATTTACAATAATTTCACATAGTGATAAATGCGACAAGCTAAAATTAAAGTAAGTTATAATTTGCTGGTTTACATAGCTAGCGTGTAAAGTTTGATATTAGGAGAGCTTCTGAAAATATGAAAACTGAAGTTAAATGCAAGTTGCGCAGATGTCCTGTCAACCACTAAAAACAAATACAATAATTACTCTATAGTGTTTTCTTTTCGTTTTACCACGATTACCACGTTTTTTACACGACGTAAAAGGCTTTGAATTAGCAAAAGTGAAACGATACACGAGAGGTTCAAATGCAATACTGTATTTCTAACTTAAAAACATTTTGAAATCTACATTTAAAAAGGACCCTTGGCGCAAATGTTTAGATGAGCATATACAGTTGACATAAGGCATAATACATTTCAACTCTTCTCTGAGAAAGAAGTACACACCTGAAGCTGCCATGTAGATAGGACCTGTAGACTTGATCTTCTCCAAAGCTTTGAACTCTTTGGACAAGATGTCGTCAAAGTCGGAGATGATGTCATGAAGCACGTACACGTCGCCGTCCTCAGAGAAGGAGAAGCTGGTGATGCAAGCAAACAACATGCAGACCGAGTCCTTCTGTTCACTGTACAAGTCCTGTACAGTTCAATCATTACTTAATTCACCTTTTCATCATTATTCAAAAGTAATTAACAACGAAAGATATTTGGATACGTTAACACTACGCAATAGCCTGCCACTGTATGATTGAAAATAATTTACATTTAGTGGTATAGTCTCGTCTGAAATGAGATATTCAATGTCACCCTAGGATAAATAAATAAATAATGCAAAACTTTCGTAAATTAAGTTTTGGTATCACGTTAAACCTAAATGAATTAAAACCCAACACGTTCACACTAGGCATTTTAAAATTCAAACTCTAAACTACCAGTTGGTTTAGAAAACATTTTAAATACCACCAACAAATTATTGACGGGTAACCACAGAATAAGAACAAGTTAGTTAAGAAACTAGAATATGTTTACTAGAAGTGAAACCCAGCGTAACTTTCAAATATTAAATACTTAGTACTGCGCCTGTAGATTCTATTGAGATAAAAAGCGCATTCGTTCAGCATAACAATTTCATCTCAACTGTTGGATCTACAGGCACAGTAAAGATAATAAATATTTATGAATTAGAATATGTTTACCACCACACTTTAGTTTATTTGGTTTTATCTCATTTTCAAACCCACCAGAATAAATAATATTGCAATGGAAAAGTACATATCACACGTATTATTAAAATACTGCATTCGCTGTTCAACAACCCAATTTGATATTTAGTACTGTATAGATTCTAAATGTTCAATCTACAGGTAATTCGACATCCTGGACACCACCAAATGTAAATGTTTGGTTCAGTCTGAACTCACATCATGCCTGACGTCTTTCTCGAGGTATATCTTGGCCACATGAGCGGGAAGAATGTTTTCTATCAACCGTTGATTGTTTCCTTGCATCCGCGCCACGTCGTCCTTTTCACCTGCACAATCCGATCATATTTTGTCATATCATTTCGGAGATTTGGTGTATTTAAATTTTTAAAGCTCTGCCTTACTCTAAAGAGCCAAATTTAAACACTGGTGAAATAGCTTTTGTGTGTACCAAATGTCTGAATTCAATTAATTTGGTGTCGTGCAGGTTTACCTTCCAGGTTGAAAAGCGATTAGGGTTGAAATTGCAACGCGGGACATAGAGGGTTCTATTAACCCTCCTATGTTAGCTTTTACACAATGCTTGGCCAACTACATATATTCAGGAATAAAGCTAAAATATTTGAAATACAAATTTCATAGAAAATTCCCAAAAGTCCGTTACAAGCAAAGAAAAATGACTACTATCTTGATACCTACTTGTACTTGTGTGACATTTTCAATTGTAGTACCTAAATTGTTGGTCTAGAACCCCGTTTTAAGGATGTTTTTTTGCCATAAAAGCAGATTTAATAATGTTAATCTTAATCTATACTATTAGTATTTCGGTTAGGTTGTCCGGGTGTTGAGATCTCGGAATCTGGCTGGGGTAATTCAGATTTTTTTGAATAGAAATGGTCCTTAGTGTGTGGAGGGTAGGAAACGAATAAAATTACATAGAATTTTTTTTATTTTTATGGGGTTTTGGGTCCCCATTCCCCATGTTATATTTCTTTTTTTTAGTAAATATTTATTAGTAAATATCAACGGATTTGTTTGAAACTACTGATTTTGCGAACCCTACTGATTTTGGGGTTCGGGGGGGGCCTAATATGGTTGGGGGGGGGTGAGGGGCAAAATAAAAAAGTATAAAATCGAAAACGCGTAAACATAAAAAATCCATGAGATAAGGCCGGCTTGGATAAGCCGGCTTTATAAAACAGGCACCGGGCCGTAGCAGGCATGCATTAGGCAAGAGATCTGGGGGGCAGAAGCCCCCCATCAAGCACAACTAGTAAACAGTACGTTTCATCCGACATGATATTTGAAATAAACATATGTTTAAAATATGTTTTTATAATTATAAGCTTACTTTTCGCTTGCAGCTTCCAGACAAAGTCCAGACGCTGTATGATCTCCGTCTGCTGACTGTGGATGAGCAGAAGCAACACGAACGTAACCAACAAGTCACCATGAAGAACAACAAGATGGAGGCCTCTCTCTACACACATGCATAGCAATATATAGGATGTGCAGTAATTACGGGATCAAACTTCACCAGGTGATTTGCCAAGTCATAATAAACAAAACATGTCCTATAACACATAGCCAGGTCTATCTCGCTTAGTTTTCCGTCAGTCTGTTTTCAATAAATAATTTTTTTTATCTCCGTGGTCAATTGAGTTATATACTAAAACTTTACACACTTGTTAGTATAATTAAAACCAATATTTAAAATAAATTTGACTAATTTTCACTTGCGGTTTGAAAATGGCGGCTATATTAAAGGATCTAAGCTTATTAACTCAAATTCTTTAAACTTTAAGGTAAATACACTAGAATAACAATACGTGGCAAATGTTTTACAACAACATTTTATAACCAAGTTTGTGACAATTTGGTCTTAAAACTTATACAAACAAAGTTATGGTGTTATTCTTGTCTTATTTCTGCCACATACTGTTATTCTTATGTATTTACCATAAAGTTTAATGGGTTTGGTTATTAAGCTTAGAAAATTTAATATGGCTAACATTTTCAAACCGGAAGTGAAGATTAGTATTTTTTTAACTATTGGTTTTATTTAGAAGTAAGATGAGTTGAAATATTCCTTTTATCATAGAAGTACTGAGCTGCTTACTTATGAACACACCTTTACATTGCTACAACACCAACACATATACAGTATGTATAGGAAACACTACTGATAGATTACATTAAATGTAGTATATTTACGGTCCCTACTAAGTGGAATATTTGCTTAAGTAAATCAGTTCTTAACACAAATTAAAGTAGAAAATTTGCCGGTGAAACTAAACAAATCTGAAATTATCTTCGTTTTTTAGAATCGAACTCACGATTTCGTTTGAAAAGCAGATTTAGAGCTGAAGCCAATTTTTTGCCAAACTAAAGTAATAAGTTCTTGAAAATGTAAAACGAATCCACATACCTGCTTTGGTAGGGGTTCGCCATGGTTATCGTTACACAGTACAAGGCACAGAATATAAACATCACAATAATCTTCTGGTAAAACACGATGATCTGGAAAGTGCCCATGATGACCATCACCAGAATCGTATATAACAGCGTGTACTAAAATACACATTTACATGTAGTAGCTGATTTATTCTACTCTTTGATCAAACTAAAGAAAGAAAGCATACATCATACTTTTCAACTTTAAGTAAAGATAAAACTGTACGAAATGAAAAGAATTGACAAATGGAATTTCACGCTTCTATTGCAAACTTTAGAAGTAGTTGAAGAGTTCTAGATTTAAAATTCATAATAGTGGTGGAGATTAGTTTAATTAGAAAAAGCGGAGTTTTCCGGTCATTTCAGGAAGAAAACTACTACCTACGTTTCGGGCAGTTGGGAAACTCTACTCGTTTTCAAGAGAGCCTAACCTAAACTTATGTTACATTATAGATGATGAAACCTAACCCTAACCTAAGATATTTAATTTTGTCTTGTCCTCTTAGGTTAAGGTTAGGCTAAGTATGCAGCGTAAGTTTAGGCTAGGCACTTGAAAACGGGCAAAGTTTCCCAACTGCCCGAAACGTAGGGAGTAGTTTTCTTCCTGAAGGGACCAAAATCAGTTTTTCTTATTTAATAGTTTAAGAAGATAACATGTCGAACTGTTTAGGGTCATTTACCTCGAGAAAGTTGTTTTGGCAAATGTCTTCTTCCCAAACTTTGATGTGATACTTGGTTATGGTCAAGTAATCCTTGCGCGTCCTTAATTCTTGAGCACACTCGTTTTTGAACAAGAATACCTGAACATTTTACACAAACAAAATTATTTACGATTGCCACACATAAATGTATAGGGTGTCCCAAAGGCAGTATACGTCTTAATAGCTTAATAAATCGTTTATGTACCGACAGAGTCATTTTTATGTATTTCCATTTTAAAGATAGTATCATCAAGAGATGTTTTTATAGAATCGAACAATAACCAGCTGATCGATAAAAAACTGGTTGATGTCAGAAACTTAAAACTGTGATTTCCGATTATACGAGTATTACGGTCGTAATATTACGCTAAACTTTTGTTTTTAATGCCATCATGTGGAAGCGGCCACCACTCTCTAGGAAAACACTTCCATATGATTATATTGAAAACAAACGTTCACCGTCATATTATGGCCATAACGTTTAACGTTTCCTATGAAATTATAAATTTAATATTCTTTGTATTGAATGGCATATCGAGACTAAATCTGAAACGACGATGCAACGACGATTCAAAACTGGATACAAGAGTAACATGACGATCATAACAACATGACGAACAGGCTACCAGAAGATGTCTAATCACAGTTAAAGAGACACGACGTTTGCCTAGAATGTAGAGCTAGAATCCCACACAGACATAATGATAACGGTAATACAACTACATAATGAAAATAATATAATTAGCTAACAACGAAGATTTATTGCGATACTCTACCGAAAACAAGTTTAAATTAAACGTGTTAAGTTGATAGTACAGTAATATTCTTAACTCTTAAGCTTTGCGGTAATCACTAAGATCTAAGGCTTCAGGTTTACCCGCGTCACAGTTGAAATATAAATATCTACTGCTAAACGTTTCGACTTTGCTGTGGAGAGTCATCCTCAGTAGCTGGTTGACTGGCTGAGTCACGAAATACACAAGTATTTATTAACATTTCTTGAATGTTTAAAGGATTTCAAAACTCAACTGATCTTTCAAGTCAGTCACTTGAATAGGCCTACGTATTTAGATTCCACAATACATTGGGTTAATGCAGACACTCACCATAGGGATGGACGTGGCAAGGTAACACACGAAGATAGTGATTATGGACAGCACTTGCGCCAGTCTTCTGTTCTTATTTATACGCTCTGAACAACGCCTTATCCATCGTGGAAATGCCTGAAACATTTAGTCCAAACAATTTACGTGAACGTCAAAATAATTTTGTAATATTTTATCTAAATTAGTTGTTTTTCAAAACACTTAAATAGGTGCTCAATTTGTACTTATTCCCAGGAAAAAAAGTTTTGCTTTGACGTCCTTTTAGTCCTTAATGGAGAAAATATATTTCATGAATAGTCATTATAGATCACTATCTAGTGAATGATCACTAATCCAGTGATCTTTCAATAAACTGTTTGAGTTTTCTTTGGTGATGGATACGTCTAGAAAGGATTAGTACATTGTTTTCTTCTATTTCTAATTTGAATTTTATCTGTGGATAGATTCATTGAGATGGTTGAAATAACGCGCTTGGCGTTTATAGTTTTTAGAATAATGAAGAGCATCGTCAACGTATCTGGAGTATAATTTAATCTTGATGGAATGTGGTTAGGTTTGATAAGATATATGTTTTCGAAATCATCCATGTATAGCTCCAGTTAAATGAGTACCGAAGGGTCCTCCCATAAAAGATCCTTTAGGTTCATAATATATTTTCTTGTTATACTGAAAGTACTTTGTTTTTTGTTATTATATCCGTAATTTTGACGTAACAAGAAACAAATGCTACTGATCATGGCTTGAAGGCCGTTTACAAGGGACTTCGAACAGCAAAGTTGCCGGGAAGTTTGAAACATACATCGAGCAATAACAAACGAAGATACATGCTCGAAGATAACGCTCGTCAAAGCGGCAACGACAAATCCGTTGACTTCGGACGTTTCAATGAATGTAACAGGTAACCGAAGGCTGTGAATCAGCAAACAAAACTGAAACACAACCATTCTGAAACCCGCACCAAACCGACATTACCTGCGAGCTCAAATGCCGGATTATTCACGCTCGAACACGCTCGGATCGCTATCTACAGACTACGAAGTGTCCTGAACACGATACCGAGAAAGATCGGCAATTGAGCAAATCTTACCATGGCAATGGATTACTGCTGTTGGTGAAATGTCGTCAATGAACCAGATGAAACAAGTGACAGGTATCCAAGCATGGTACATGAATTTCTTTAGTAAACACGGCTTGACACTAGCTGTAGTAAAGGTATGCCAATCATGTACGGCAACACTTAGCGGCATTTTCAAAATTGATAAGCAACGCTCAAATGAGTATTGACATATTTTCACCGTGGCTGGGGCCTGTAGTCGTTTAAGGCATAGAATGTAAAACCTGTGACCAGGCTCGACTGAAATATTGCCCGCTGCTCATGGTGCAATCTTTCAATTCCCGGTCAATATGCTTAAATGTTACTGACAGGCAAGGCGTATAAAACATAAGCAATCGTGGAACCTCTCAACTCAAAAGAAAGTTACGTTATTCGGTACGCTGAAATGAGAGACATTGGCGTTAGGACTAACCATAACCTTGTAAATAAGTTTGGCTTTCGGCACGGGAGGACAAGTAGACGCCTGAAGCCCACCCACTAGCCGGAGAATGTTCAACTCCAACGCCGCAATGAACCAACTGTATATACATAATGTTTACAGGCAAACCTAATTAACCAAATAGACAACAGTTTGTGAAGATGGCCTACCTATAGGCCAAGTAACGCATCGAAAAACCTAATAAATGTACAACTATAACTAGTAATTAATACTGCCTTCGCTGTTCAACAGTTTATCAATTTGATATTTTTGGTATATATTCTAAATTTTCAATCTACAGGTAATTCGACATCCTGGACACCACCAAATGTAAATGTTTGGTTCATCTGAACTCACATCATGCCTGACGTCTTTCTCGAGGTATATCTTGGCCACATGAGCGGGAAGAATGTTTTCTATCAACCGTTGATTGTTTCCTTGCATCCGCGCCACGTCGTCCTTTTCACCTGCACAATCCGATCATATATTTTGTTACATCATTTCGGAGATTTGGTGTATTTAAAATCTCCTTGCGCGTTTTTTTTAAAGCTCTGCCTTACTCTAAGAGCCAAATTTAAACTGCACTGGTGAAATAGCTTTTGTGTGTACCAAATGTCTGAATCAATTAATTTGGTGTCGTGCAGGTTTACCTTCAGGTTGAAACGATTAGGGTTGAAATTGCAACACTTCGGGACATAGGGTTTCTATTAACCCTATGTTAACTTTACACAATGCTTGACCAACTACATATAATTAAGGAATAAGCTAAAATATTTGAAATACAAATTTCATATAGAAAATTCCCAAAGTCCGTTACAAGCAAGAAAAATGACTACTTGTACGATGTAAGGAGGCCGGCGGGATGGCCGAGTTTTACAAAGCGGGCACCGAGGCCGTAGGCCGAGGTGTTTAACTCGCGAGCGAAGCGAGTAAACAAGCAAGTTAACAGTAAGTTTCATCCGACTTTTATGATATTTGAAATAAACATGTGTTTAAAATATGTTTATAATTATAAACATAGGAAAAATTGTAAAATTCCATTTAGCTGTTTGAAAATGGCGCCAAAAAGTGATTTTCCGCAACAGCGTTATGAGCAGTTCTATTTTGATGAAATTTGAAATAAACTATTTACAGGCTTTCCAACTACGTACTTACATGTAATTATAGGTTATTCATCAATATAAAAATTATAAACATTCATTTAGTCGTGTCGAAAGGCGGCAAACAAGTTTTTTTTGCTATAACAGGGAATTCAATTGAGGTATGATATTTTAAATGCGTTTTCCCCTTATAATTTTTAGTCAAACTTGCAGTGATAGACCACGTAAGTGATAAACGCCCTTAGTAATTGATCAAGAAAAGCTGCAGCCGAAACGAGCCTCTGAGTGCAGCAAACTACAGTTATAATTCGCGAAGAAGAGAAATAAATTGCAAAGAAAATTCGCTTTACTCATGCCAGCGGCGCTTTCGTGCTTAGCTACGTGTCGGTCTGGTTTATGTATGGTTTAGTAATTTAATCATATTCGTAACACTTTTTAATTACCTTTTTGCGTCAATTTTTAAACTACTGATTCGCCATGCAGAACATGTAACAAAAGTTGTAGATAATTTAAATTCATACTAAAATTTCTCATCAGACCAAAATCCCACAAAAAAATTAGTCTCTCTGTATATGCCTATTTAATAAGAGTGGAGTGTGTTTTTCACGGGTGTTTTTCTTGTCACAACCACCGTTCAGAAACAGCTTGATATACTAAAAATTGACACATTAAGACAAATGAAGTGTGCGATATTCACACAACAACATTTGTCACAGAGATAAGCTTACTTTTCGCTTGCAGCTTCCAGACAAAGTCCAGACGCTGTATGATCTCCGTCTGCTGACTGTGGATGAGCAGAAGCAACACGAACGTAACCAACAACGTCACCATGAAGAACAACAAGATGGAGGCCTCTCTCCTACACACATGCATAGCAATATATAGGATGTGCAGTAATTACGGGATCAAACTTCACCAGGTGATTTGCCAAGTCATAATAAACACAACATGTCCTATAACACATAGCCAGGTCTATCTCGCTTAGTTTTCCGTCAGTCTGTTTTCAATAAATAATTTTTTATCTCCGTGGTCAATTAAGTTATATACTAAAAGCTTTACACACTTGTTAGTATAATTAAAACCAATATTTAAAAATAAATTTGACTAATTTTCACTTGCGGTTGGAAAATGGCGGCCATATTAAAGGATCTAAGCTTATTAACTCAAATTCCTTAAACTTTATGGTAAATACACTAGAATAACAATACGTGGCAAATGTTTTACAACAACATTTTAAAACCAAGTTTGTGACAATTTGGTCTTAAAACTTTTATACAAACAAAGTTATGGTGTTATTCTTGTCTTATTTCTGCCACATACTGTTATTCTTATGTATTTACCATAAAGTTTAATGGTTTGGTTATTAAGCTTAGAAAATTTAATATGGCTAACATTTTCAAACCGGAAGTGAGAAAGTATTATTTACAAATATTGGTTTTATTTAGAAGTAAGATGAGTTGAAATATTCCTTTTATCATAGAAGTACTGAGCTGCCTACTTTAATGACCACACCTTTACATTGCTACAACCCACAGATTTCATGTATGTATAGAAACACTACTGATAGATTACATTAAATGTAGTATATTTACGGTCCTACTAAGTGGAATATTTGCTTAAGTAAATCAGTTCTTAACACAAATTAAAGTAGAAAATTTGCCGGTGAAACTAAACAAATCTGAAATTATCTTCGTTTTTTAGAATCGAACTCACGATTTCGTTTGAAAAGCAGATTTAGAGCTGAAGCCAATTTTGCCAAACTAAAGTAATAAGTTCTTGAAAATGTAAAACGAATCCACATACCTGCTTTGGTAGGGGTTCGCCATGGTTATCGTTACACAGTACAAGGCACAGAATATAAACATCACAATAATCTTCTGGTAAAACACGATGATCTGGAAAGTGCCCATGATGACCATCACCAGAATCGTATATAACAGCGTGTACTAAAATACACATTACATGTAGTAGCTGATTTATTCTACTCTTTGATCAAACTAAAGAAAGAAAGCATACATCATACTTTTCAACTTTAAGTAAAACTGTACGAAATGAAAAGAATTGACAAATGGAATTTCACGCTTCATTGCAAACTTTAGTAGTTGAAGAGTTCTAGATTTAAAATTCATAATAGTGGTGGAGATTAGTTTAATTAGAAAAGCGGAGTTTTCCGGTCATTGGAAGAAAACTACTACTACGTTTCGGGCAGTTGGAAACTCTACGTTTTCAAAGAGCCTAACCTAAACTTATGTTACATTATAGATAATATTAAACCTAACCTAACCTAAGATATTTAGTTTTGTCTTGTCCTCTTAGGTTAAGGTTAGGCTAAGTATCAGCGTAAGTTTAGGCTAGGCATGAAAACAGGCAAAGTTAACTGCTTGGCAATGAGGATGTTTTCTTCCTGCCAAAAATCCTTATTAATAGTTTAAGAAGATAACATGTCGAACTGTTTAGGGTCATTTACCTCGAGAAAGTTGTTTTGGCAAATGTCTTCTTCCCAAACTTTGATGTGATACTTGGTTATGGTCAAGTAATCCTTGCGCGTCCTTAATTCTTGAGCACACTCGTTTTGAACAAGAATACCTGAACATTTTACACAAACAAAATTATTTACGATTGCCACACAAAATGTATAGAGTGTCCCAAAGGCAGTATACGTCTTAATAGCTTAATAAATCGTTTATGTACCGACAGAGTCATTTTTATGTATTTCCATTTTAAAGATAGTATCATCAAGAGATGTTTTTATAGAATCGAACAATAACCAGCTGATCGATAATGGTTGATGTCAGAAACTTAAAACTGTGATTTCCGATTATACGAGTATTACGGTCGTAATATTACGCTAAACTTTTGTTTTAATGCCATCATGTGGAAGCGGCCACCACTCTCTAGGAAAACACTTCCATATGATTATATTGAAAACAAACGTTCACCGTCATATTATGGCCATAACGTTTAACGTTTCCTATGAAATTATAAATTTAATATTCTTTTGTATTGAATGGCATATCGAGACTAAATCTGAAACGACGATGCAACGACGATTCAAAACTGGATAAAGAGTAACATGACGATCATAACAACATGACGAACAGGCTACCAGAAGATGTCTAATCACAGTTAAAGAGACACGACGTTTGCCTAGAATGTAGAGCTAGAATCCACACAGACATAATGATAACGGTAATACAACTACATAATGAAAATAATATAATTAACAACGAAGATTTATTGCGATACTCTACCGAAAACAAGTTTAAATTAAACGTGTTAAGTTGATAGTACGAGTAATATTCTTAACTCTTAAGCTTTTGCGGCCGGAGTAATCACTAAGATCTAAGGCTTCAGGTTTACACCGCGTCGCAGTTGAAATATAAATATCTACTGCTAAACGTTTCGACTTTGCTGTGGAGAGTCATCCTCAGTAGCTGGTTGACTGGCTGAGTCACGAAATACACAAGTATTTATTAACATTTCTTGAATGTTTAAAGGATTTCAAAACTCAACTGATCTTTCAAGTCAGTCACTTGAATAGGCCTACGTATTTAGATTCCACAATACATTGGAGTTAATGCAGACACTCACCATGGGGATGGACGTGGCAAGGTAACACACGAAGATAGTGATTATGGACAGCACTTGCGCCAGTCTTCTGTTCTTATTTATACGCTCTGAACAACGCCTTATCCATCGTGGAAATGCCTGAAACATTTAGTCCAAACAATTTACGTGAACGTCAAAATAATTTTTTGTAATATTTTATCTAAATTAGTTGTTTTTAAAACACGTAAAAAGGTGCTCAATTTGTACTTTTATTCCCAGGAAAAAAGAGCTTTGCTTTGACGTCCTTTTAGTCCTTAAGAGAGGAAAATATATTTCATGACTATTCACTAGATCCCAGTGATGCTTTTAAATACGAGCTCAAATTTAACGTTGAATGAGCAAGGATAAAATAAATCAAAGTATTAAAGTTATTGTTCAGTCGATATTTGAAATCAAATATTTCTCAGCTAGTTAATTAAACCCCATTAAGATCGATAGTTAGAGTGATTCTATTAACAATAGTTGACTTGTTTCCTATATACGAGTATCAATCATTCCGATACAAAAATAATTGGAACAGCTGCGAAAACAGTACCAACATTTGACCAAAACAGAAGTAGGTTTATATATTCTAGGCTTCCGGTATCACACGCGTCGTAAAACTAACACCAACGTTGTGCTGTGATGGCGTCTTCAGTGACATAGCTGAGACACAGCTGGCATCCTCAGTCTCAGCAACTGAGGATGCCACATCATTATGGGCGAAACGTCTGACAGCGTTAGTGTTGATTTGTTTTATTATATTACTAAAAAAGCTTTATAGAATATGGTTAACTCCAACATCAAGCCTACGTATTAGGTAGTAGGTTTAGTTTAAATTAAAAGAAAAACAAAAGCCAAGGTTAAATTTATACAGTATTAGCTTTTGTTTTTCTTTTAAAACTAAATATACTATCAATACATATTAGTAGTTTTGTTAGCATTTTGCCAAACAATTTGTTATGTCTTTTACACACCATTTTCCCAAAAATAATATGACAATAATAGTTTTGACCTACGCATCCTTATCTACGGTTCCTTTGCGGTTACTTTTAACTGGTTGATCAGGGCAGCTTCAATAATGACGGTCTTGCTTGAATATGCTCAGGGAGCTCAAGGTATGCGATGATTGATGATTGATGTGATGATTGATACTAACATGGTACTTCCTGGCGAGAACCAATATCATCACGGAGAACACCCAGGCGGCCTGAACCGAAAGTGATGACAAACAGGCTCCTCGGCTAAAACCAACAGATTAATCTTGATAACAAATATAGAATACCAAATCTGATTAAATATAAAATAAAATTACAAACTAAATTTAGCGAGATTTAAAATATGATTCTACAGTCAGTTGACTGAAATATTTTCTGGTTAAATCAGAAGGTATTTATCTAAGGAACCACTTCCACAGTCTTATTTTAATGTTGAATTCTGTAAGTCATCTTAAACTGGGCTATTTGGGGTCTTTAAGGGGTTAAGGTCTGCAAATTGTAAAAAAACTCCAGACTTATAAAGGTGGCGACTAAATATACAAGGTGAGTTTAAACCCCCCATCTTAACTTTTTGAAAAAAATTGATATCCTTTTTGGAAATGTTTTGATAGGTCCTGAAAGTATGTTTTGACGTACTTACTTTGCGTCACCCACCTTTCCCAACAAAGCCGTGGGGAGGAGGGAGGAAACACTAACCCTTTTAAATAGAACCTCCTTGTGTACACCTCAAAAGAAACGTCATTTGAACACAAACTCAACGACGCAAAGACAAATCTTTTATCTCAATCCCTTTTTAAGATAATACCTATTGAAAAACTATAAGTTGTCAGGTTCAAAATGTCACATTTCAAGAAAAAGTTTTTTCTGCCGAAAAATTTTAGTGTATTTTACAACACAACAGGTTTATCAGTACCGTACAGCATTGTTTAGATCCATAAAATGTCAATGATTTTAATTATCATCTTAAAACAAATTATAAGAGAAGGGTGATCAACAATAAATAAACTCACTTGGGAAGTTTGAGGAACTGCTAATCCGATGACAAAGAATATGATGAAGGCTGTAATACGACTGAAGCGTTCGGTCCGCTCATGGTTGTACTGGAAACATCAAAAGCAATAATTTCAGCAGAATAACTTTACTGAAAAAAATAGTTGTGCAAAAGTACCATCACAAAACTAACAGTGCTACAGGTCAGCTACTAAAGCTACAGATCACTGTTCTTTTAAACAAATTTCGTAAAGTCTTTCTTGACGTCGAATCCTCAAGGATAAATACCTCAAAGGTAAAACGATGGACAAACGTATTTAGTATTTGAGTGCGCGCATTTGAGTCACTAAACAGTATTTGACGACACACAGGTAAATGCCAAGGAGAAAATCATATGGAGTCAGGTCTTAAATTGATAAGAGCACCAGGTTTTGTTGTTTACTTTTGCAGCAATCGACGAAATAGTCAAACTTACCAACATGTGTTTAAAGTTGAGGGTTAGTCATGAAATATAGGCCAGCTAGTCAAATTAGTCAAAAGGGCAGTTAAAGGAAAGTTTAATATACATCTAATTCTTTTTTGATTCCATGTTTTGAGGTCGCTGATCACAGGTGATTTGTGACAGATATTTTGGCAACATTGTTTTTTTTTTAAAACAGTAAATTTTGTATTTGTTTTTAGTTTTGGCCTAAATCTGAGTAAACATGCATTTTATCGAAAATATTCAATAACAAATTAAAGATGAGAAAAACTTACACAGTTTTATATTTGACACTCTTTTCTCCGGCCAATATTTACGCCAGTAGAGCACATGAAAACCCTGCAGAATTTTCAATTATTGAAACCGCCATACTTCTTTTTTATCCGGCTTTCATGAAACAAACCGTGTACAATATTTGACTATTTATAAGCAATTTTTTACAGGTTGGACATTCAACTTTTTCATACTAAATATACAGGGTGGCCCATAAGTCAGTTGACCAACATGCCTTCAATAAATGCATGACTGTCAGCTGTTATAAACTTTA
>CM032059.1:68731113-68790332 GCA_018831715.1 Matsumurasca onukii | reverse complement strand
TATCCATGAGATCTTTGTACATTTAAAGTCAATTTATCAGTAATTTAAACACCAGAAATCAGGGTAATAATTCTTCACAACAGCACAATTTAAGACTCTTCGAAGAAGCCCGAGTACATGGGTCAAAATATTACCACCTGTTACCAGCACAATTAAAAGTAACTAACAATATTAACAAATTTAAATTAGACTTAAAATTGTATCTCATAAATTTATCTTTATATGGCCTTCCTGACCTAAACCAACCTTTACCTGCTATAACCTAACCTTTCTTCAAGAACTTCATTGACAGGCTGCAAACTCAAGAGTGGGTCCTACGCAGCGCCAGGATATGTAAGATGTAAGATGAATACATCGGGCAATTACGGTAGACATTACTGACTTTTAATATATAGGTATATTATTTAAGACAAAGAAGTAATATCCAAAAATATCTTTTTTCTTATTGTTCCCTAATTGGATATTCATATACCTAATTATACTTTAATTATTTTAACGATATAATAATTATGTGTTATTTTAATCATCTCGTTTTATTGGTGGTCTTTGTATAATAATTCAACCTATCAGGAGTTGAACGGTTATATTTGTTGAAACCCGAAATATTGCACATTAAACTCGTTATCGTTATATATACTTTGAGATAACATAATATTATATACTTTGTGAGTATAACAAAAAATTAAATCTTTTGGAACTGAGATGCATCTCATTCATTTTTTTTCTCTGTCATGATATTCAGTGATCATATTTCTCCCTGAACCTAAACAGTCAACTCCAATGGCAGGGTCGTGTAGCGAGTTTCAGTTGACTTTGCGCCGCCGCGAGAGACCAGCACCGTCGCTACTCCAAGCCTTGTGATTGGCCAAAGAAAATCTTTACTATATCCGTGTCCTGCGTATTTTTGTTGTCGATGTTTGTAAACATTGAAAATTTGAGCAATGATCAAGAGGTGTTTTCAAATATTAGAAGTGTTGAATCATTCCATCTTACTATTTATTTAATTAACGAATACTCTATTGTTTACTAATTTTACTGTGATTTTGTTGTTTTAATTATAATTACTAGAGTGTGTAGTATTAACAATGGACCTCAAAAAATGCTATGTGCATAATTGTCTAAGTACCTCTACATCTGCGCTAGGACTAGCGTTTTTTCATTTTCCACGAAACCCTGAAAGGTAAGCTTAAAACTAAATTTATTCTATAGCTCTAGTGCTTATAGTGCTGTTACTGCTAATATAGTTATTGAAATTGTAATTATGAAAAAATAGGTTTTCAACCCATATGCACACGCCAGAAAAAAATATGGGCTAAGCCTAGGACTAATTAACAATTACTTTATTACCTCCCACTTAATCAGTGACCAGCTCTGGTGGATAGATAGCGTCAAAATTGCAATGCAATAGGCTTACGATTGATAGGCCTAATTTGATCACAGTTTAAAATTTAAAGTAGTTATTCCAGAATGGAGGTTAAATGTTGTGCATTTACGATTGGATTCAACTTATAAGGTAGGCTACTGTTGCTAATCAGAATTCTACAAACACGATTGGATAAGATATTTACACAGAGACAATGCAGATGTAATGTATCTAGACACAAGCATTGCTCAAAACCTACTAGGCCTAGATTATCAAAACAGTTTTAATCATTTGTTGTAGTCAAAGGTTTAAATCACACATTGGTCTCGGAAAGTTAGTTAACAATGTAGGCCTAACCTATGTGAGTTACTCAAGATTCCCAATACAACTTAAAAGAGTTAAATCTACTAGCCTACAATAATTATACAACACAGAACCAACAAACTTGAGCAACCTCTTGTACTATTTGCTAGTTGGTACCTACTATAAAACTCTATCTACCTTTCCAAAATTTACAAACAATCACACTTTGATCCCGAAAATTAGATGTAAATGGTTTACACAGTGACGTTTCAAGTCCTAAGTATTTAGCTTATATTCACATGTACCTGTATCTAATAATTATTAATTTTATTGTAAGCTTCGATTATTCTATCTGCACTATTTGTAATTGCTCACATATATTGTATTTGTTATATTGGCGTTGGCCGTGTGTATGAATAAAAAAATAAATAAACGTAGGCCTAACCTATGTGAGTTACTCAAGATTCTCAATATAAGAATAAGAATGTATTTATTTTCTTGATTATTTACATAATATACGTACATCATCTAAATCAGACAATTTAAATTCAAAAATAAACAATGAAATATTCTACCTGCCAGGGCTGAATCTTACAGACTAAATGAATACAGTATAAAACAATCTAGAGATAGCTAAACACATTATTGTGCAAGTAAATAGACTATCATAAAACTAATTTCAGTCTATGATGATTTATACAACTTAAAGGAGTTAAATCAACAACCTCTACAATAGTTGTACAACACAGAACCAACAAACTCGAGCAACCTCTTGTGCTATTTGCTAGTTGGTACTTACTATAAAACTATATCTACCTTTCCAAAATTTACATACAATTACATACACACAATGTTAGAAGTAATAATGTTAGAAGATAAATTATTGACATTGATCTTTTATTCTTCAAAATTATAACAGCAAGCCTATAAGAGGTTCAACACATTTCACAGCTATAAACTTTTAGACAAAGTTATTTACACATTATTTCCAGATTGTTTCTAATATTATTATACTTGATTTACTAAATTATTATTTTTCACTCACATCAGCACTGGCGTAAACTTTAAGAATTTTAATATTTAGACTATACTTTTATAATGATTTATTTCAAAGGTGATAGAGGTAGCTATTTCTATAGCTATCCCCATTTTAATTTTATTATTTTAATGTACTTTGAGCAAGATAAGATTTACTTAAGAGGGTTACTGTATATTTGAGAATGAAGAAAAGGATAAATAAGTATCCTTGGTTTGACAATTTTTAATCTACACGACCGGTTTTGAAGGTGACTTCATCTTCGGGTGTAAGCTTTTACACAAAATTTAAATTTAGTGTACTTATTTATTCTAAGCATTACCATCTAATTTGTGCATAATGGCCTTTTTTTAATAACTTTGCTGGTTTCAATTTACAGACGAGAAGAATGGATTCAGTTTTGTAGAAACCCTCGCTTGCAACACTTGAAATTTAGTTATCTTCAAAGGCACTTTTATGTATGTGGACTGCATTTCAAACCAGAAGATTTCAAAACCCCTTTGAAAAACAGTTTATTACAAAACAAGAACCCGTCTATCTTCTGGCCGCAGTCAATTAAAAGGGCTCTTTCTTCATGTCTTGAGCGTCCAAGTAAAAGATTCTGTAGGCCAACGACAGATGTACAGCTCAACGGATCCTCCAGCAGTCATCACGAATTCCCATGCCCATCCCCACCCAACCATGACCAATTTTCACCTACAACACAGCTAAAATTACAAACCACACCCCCGACACTACATACAACACTCCCAACCGTACAAGTAACACCACAACCTGACGAACCTGAAACATCACAACCCCCATCAAACAATGAGCCCATCAACCTACCTTTTGATATCTTCACTGATCAGTGTGTTGAAAATTCTTTTGAGGTCCACGGTATTTGTGATTTGGATGAGGTTGATAGTTTGAATACATCCCACCCCCTTCCTACCAGATGTGTCCAAACTACCACTCACAAATCAGAGGTATCTTGTACCTCCAAGGGTCGTCCTTTGACGTTGGCAGACCTACAAATGACGAGAAAGTCTCAACTTTCCTCCCCTCGCAAACGTTTTTTGTATGGTTTTGCCAAACGCAAGGAACGAGCCTTGAAGAGTTTGAGGGCAAAGGTTGAAAGGTACTGTCTGAGACATTTGCTATGGGTTGACTGTCAAAGGCATTCATGTGCTCTTGTTCCCAAGGAGGGTTTGGAAGAAGCAATGGCACTTTTGTACAAGTCCAAAAGCATATCGCTTCATGCGATGCATATTTACTCTTCCTTGTAAAAATACACTAAATTCCCTTCTATACGGTGTCCCTTTTGAAACCGGCATTAATGACCAGATCTTCACCACTTTGGAATCAGTAGTACGGGAGTTGAACGATTGTGATAAGTCATGTATTTTGCTTTTTGACGAAATGTCAATTAGAGAAAACTTGACTTACAATCATTCTTGTGACCGTATTGTTGGTGTCGAGGATTATGGAGACCATGGCAGGACTAGCAAACTAGCTAATCAGGCCTTGGTATTCATGGTCAGTGGGTTATTGAAAAAATGGAAGCAACCTATTGCTTACTATTTTTCCAGTGACGGGGTCTCAGCAGTAATGTTGGTGGATCTCATCAAGTCAATACTTGGTGCCTGCACAAAAGCTGGTCTTCATGTCATTGCCACAGTCTGTGACATGGGGAGCAACCAAGTAAAGGCACTAGGACTGTTGGGGTCAACAAAAGAGAATCCGGAATTCCAGTTTGAAGGGAAAACTATCATTACCCTGTTTGATCCACCCCACCTGATCAAGTGCCTCAGAAACCAGTTGAAACTACACGACGTACATTGCAGGTACATGGTGGGAGGGAAAGTGGTTCAGGGTAAGGCTAGCTGGAAAGTGATAGAAAATACTTACCAAAGAGACAAGCTATCAGAAACATTCAGGTATAGTTACCAACAATTACAAAATTCACAACTACGCCCAAAACTATATTAAATATCAGAAATCCTTATGTTTACTACCAACATTTTCCATTTTAATCCAAATAATTGGACACTAAATTTAAATGTATAGGTTTTAAGATATAAAAACTAATTTCAACGTCTAAAGTCTACCTATTATTAATAGCTTGACTTAGCTCTAAAATTTCTGGTTTTTTATTTAAATATGTACCAGCTTAATGTTATGTTTATTAAAAATTACTACAGTACTAGTACAATAAAACTTTTGAAGACCTTAAACTATTTATAATGTACAAATAAATTATCAATTATTTGCATGTTTTTAAATAATAATGTTCACATGACAGTTATAGAGTATATTTTTATTTCAACTTGACATATTTTACTTTTTGACTGATACCCATACTACTATACTTTGCATTTTTTGTTGTAGGTGGTTGTGGAAGCTAACAGAAAACCATATCAACCCGTCTGGAAAACTCAAATTGAGAGTAAAATTCGAAACTCAAGTCCTTAGCCACAGTGTTGCTGCTTCTATCTTCAGAGATGTCTCTTGTGGTAAGAAGTAATTACCAACATTTTTGAAATTAGACAACAGCCCAACACATTTACTTGAATACTTGGTTGCTTCGTCACTGACCGGAAACCCGGATAGACTGCGTCATACTAAAATAATCACAATTAGGATGGCGGCGAGTTAGAAAAGTGGCACGTCATCTAATTCTTTAACTGAGTATATAGGCCTACTCATAAGTTTTGCCCGCACTAAGGTTTTAAAGCTTGCGATGTCCTTGTTTCTGACGTCTTCGGGTAAGCTGTTGAAGAGTCTGATTGCACTGACTGGGAAGCTCTTCAGGGTCTTGGACAGTCTGCACTGAGGGACATCAAGGTTTCCGGCACTCCTGGTGTTATGCTGGTGGACGTCTTGTCTTCTACCGTACATAGAGATGTTCTGGCGTATGTGAATCAGGGAGTTGTAGACATATTGCCCATAGCCAGTCAAGATGTTAAGACGTTTAAAGAGAGGTCTATGGGAAAAATCACCTCCCTGATTACAGAGCATGTTATCACCCTCAGAGCCTCCTTCTGGAGCACAGAGTTTAATGAAATATGTAATTAGCGATAATATAAAACAATATACATTTCATTCCAAGACATACTTGAACTGATGACAAAATGGTATTACAAGACTTGTATATTGGTACTGATTTGCCAAATATGTAAAAAAGTCAATAATCACAGCCTTGTAAGTCAAACTTCTTGTATGAAACCGTTGGTCGGGAATCATACTTTATTTTTCTGAAAATCCTCCACATCCGCCTAATTTCTCAGTTATAATTTTGTTTGGAATTTGACAATTCTGCATGGTTTTAATTTTAACCATTCAATAATATAAACAATTTTCTTTCCTTTTTATAAATTGTGTGTTTTATTAAATTTTCAAATTGTTATGTTTTATTTTAGGTATGGAAGATCCTTCAGCTCTAGCCACAGCACACTGGGTGAAGTTGTGTGATCAAATTTTTGATTCATTCAATGGATCCAAGGGTAATTAAACACCATTAACTAATAAGTAACACCTACACAAAACTATTGTTTTTAATTTTATGAAATCTTAAACTATCTGATAAGTGGACGTTAAAGTACAACTAAAAGGTTGTTATAAGGGGAATGTAATAACAGTTATAGTTGTTAATTAATGTATACAGTCAAGTTATTATGAGAATAAATTAGTTATTCAGAATTATAACAATTTATCTTAATTCCACCATAAACATGCCAGCACAATCCTTCAAGTATTATAAAGTTATTTGGAAACCTGCGAAAAAGCCAATTACATTTGTTTATTTCTATGCTTATCTAAAAATGTTGTAACATTTACAAAGTAAAATGCAGTAAACATAGCTGGCGTTAATTTTTAAATTTTTATTTAAGAGTACATAGACTAATAATATTAATAAGTATGTTTTATTTTCTGTGCAGATGAACAGAGTAAGCCACTAAGGAAAGTCCTTACCAAAGACAGTCCTCACCACAACTTTTGGAATCATACCGTGGAAGAGGTTGAAACTTGGAAATTTGAATCCTCAAGAAAAAATCAAGAATTCCAGCGACCTCCTTCCCAAAATGGTTTAATACAAACAATAAATGGTTTCCAAAAGTTGTGGAAAGTAGTGAATCATATGGAAAGAGAAGGTAAGCAAGTAAGTTACCTGGTACCAAGGAATGTCAACCAGGACGCGTTAGAGAACACATTTGGTGCAATCCGATCCAACTGTGGCACCAACTGTGTTCCTAATGTGGATCAATTTGTAGGTGCTCTCAAGACTTGTATCATCAATGGACTTGCTTACAATGATGTAAAGCAAGGAACAAATTGTGAGGTTGATGGTGCAAGCCTTTTGAGTAACTTGCAAATATTGCTCACCTGTGACGACCTTGGTGCCAGGCAACCAAGCGCTGGAGATGAAGTCAGTAATATATCACCAGTTGACTCTTCGCTTGGTGCAGCACGGAACTCACCTTCAGTTGATGCACCAATAGATTTGTCAGCTGTTGGTTATGTCAGTGGCTACATCGCCAAGAGGCTTCTTGAAGGTAATAGTTGTGATGGGTGTAGAGCTGGGCTCACTAACCCTAATCCTGTTGAGTGTTGTGACCCTGGATTTTTATTCAAAGAGTATGGAGATGATAGGCAACGTTTAACCTACCCTAGTGAGAAGTTGGTTACCGTTGTTGACTCATGTGCCAGACTTTTGGGAAAAATACTCGAAAAGCAACTTCATCTGGACAGGGTTATGTACACTATCTCAAACATTATGTTACAAGAAGTCGAGTTTGGTTGGTTATATGATCATTGCCCAGAACACTATGTCCAGGTAAAAAGTATGATAGCGAAATGTATTTGTAGAATAGGCATTCCTTGGTTCTGTAAAAAGAAAAACCGAAGGATCTCAGAACTGGCCAAAGAAAAATTCTCAAACAGACAAAGAAACCGTTAAATTGTACAATATTTTTTTAAATTAGTAGAAACCGGTTTTTACGCCCCATACATGTATATTTTATTATCTATTGACGAACATATGTATTTCTATTTTAATTATTTATGTTTTAAAACCATTGTTCAGTTCTTTATTGTTAAAATCCGTTTTCATTCCACACTCCAGTTGCAACCAAGTTTTCATTTGATTTTTCACTAGCTGAGAGTACCCGCGCTTTGCATCGGGGCTTTGTTAACATAGCTTGGTGTATACATATTGAAGAAAATTACAAACTTAAAATAAACAAAAAAGTAGTTTTTCTATAACCTTAGAAAAACTATTTAGTTTCCTTGTTAGTTCACCATCTTCTCCTTTTAAGTGTTGGCTACCTTGTGAGAGTCAAATCAAATCAAATAATCTTTATTATGCCATAAATACATATTTACAGTACATGAGCACTCGTCATTTCAATAAACAGTTACAACTTGAAATTATTGTTAACTAGTGTAACACCATTTGTAAAATAGTTTTTAAATTCCTCCACACAGTAAAAACCATAATTTTTTAATTTAGATCTAAACTTTTGATAATTTTGAATTTGTTTTAAAGAAGCTGGGAGAGTGTTGTATAAGTTTACTATTTGACTAGTCAAAGACCTCTCGAAAAAAGCTGTCTTATGATGGGGTATTGGTAAATTCGATCGGGTTCTTAGGTCATAGGAGTTAGATGGATTTTCGGGGAAAAAATTATTACGGTTTTTCATAAGGAATGATAACGATTCAAGGATGTAAATGCATGCAAATGTTTTCCCATAGTCATAGTTACTTCCGCCTATCCGGCCGTTTTTAGAGCCCGCTTTGGTTTTTTGCAATTTATTTTGAGGATGTTGTATGGACTTCGTATGTAGCTAAAGACACACTTTGTGAAGAGCTTAATCCTTAAACAAAGTTTCACTGCCTAGCTTCAGCCGATTTTAAGTTATAAGCGGTCCATTATGCCTTAAATACGTTACAGACAGGCAGGAATTTTTTTGGCCAGTTCAAGTTTTTACAAAGTATATAAACACCAAATAACTAAAAACTGATGAATTAATTGCAATGTACAGACAAAAGACTTATTTTATTTATATATATATTTAACTAAGTCTACTTATAAAGTATAGTTATTGTTTACTGCTAGTCAAAGGTGAAGTATTTCTCCAATTGTTTTCTTTCTTCTTATTTGTAGCAAATTTAGGGAGTTAATCTTTTACATAGTCACTTCTTTGACATAAAATTTTACTTAGTTTAAAACCAAGCAAAAATTCATAGTGGGATCCATAGTAGCAACTCCATATCAATAGTTGGTTATTCTTTATTTAATTTTTAAATTATGCTTACATGAACAACAAAATATTTTCTGAATAGATTGCCAAGAGTTAAAACTATACAGGGATACTACGGTATTTGTATCTAGGTATGTTTCAATAACCAAAAACTTTCCATGTCATATTTTATTTTTCAAAATGAATTTTAATAATAATAATGTGTTTTATTGTCGAAACCAACCAAAGAAAACCCTTGTAATACTTGTTATGGTTAAGCTACTAATACATTGAGCCAACTCATAGTAAACCATTTTTTTTAAAAACAACAAATTCGATTTTTTAGGAACAATAAGCAATTAAGATTTTGTCATAACAGGACTCCAGAAAGTTAAATGGCGCAAACATATTCATTGCTCATTTTTTTAATAGATTATTTAACATACCATATATGATATATGACATTAAAACATTGTTCATTTCGGTTTTCTCTCTTAATTTTATTAATTAAAAGTTATAATACAGTCGTGTATCTTAAATCGTGGTGTGATATATTTATATAGGTTGGTTTTCCATAAAAGGGTAAGGAAAAACAATATTATTGTATAAATAATAAAAGTCTATAATAAATTATTTTTAATACATTTGTTTATAGACTTTTAGATTGATATTTTGAAATATTAGGTTTGACCAATTTTAAGGGTAAGTTATAGTTGAGAGCTTATTAGTTAAGTATGAAGTAGAAAAATTTGGATATGATGTGTGTATAATGTTGTATATTTGTATATATACTGTACTTGTGTAATATTCTAGTGCCTAAAATACTTTTAAATATTGTTTTAAGTTTAAAATTAATTGTATGCACTATTTGTTATTATGTGATTATTTTATGTTGTAAAACTTTTCAAAGATGTCATATGTGATGATGGATATTCATATCGTTAACCATTATAAATAAATTATCTGCTTATAGTCATTGTATTTTTTTACCCTTTACCCTACAAACTTTTATATTATCGAAAATCACATAATATTTAAAACCAATAACTGTACCATTGAAACAAATTTCTATAATAAATTCACTAAAATATTTATCATATATACAACCAGCCTACAGTTATTTATTTCAAATATAACATGAATTGAATATGATAGAGATAGTCTTAGGTAACCTACATATATGAATCAGAGACCCCAAGACATCAATCGGGTTTAATTTTGAATCTAAAAATTAGTACATGAAAACAAAAGTAAAGCCCCATACATTTTTTTAATCCTAACCAACATGGTTTCTCAAAGAAAAAAAATACTACAACAGCAATCACAAAACTGGTCAAACCTATTCTAAATGAATGGGAAAAGAAAAATAATTTAATGGGCGTCTTTATTGATCTTCAAAAGGCTTTTGACTGTATAAGCTGGGACATTTTACTTCAAAAACATAGGACTACTTCTACTTCAAAGACTTAGGATTTCAAGGTCCAGCTTTCAAATGGATTCAAGATTATTTCTCAAACCGGACCCAAAAAACAGAGATTAGGATAATTCAGAATAATGAAATACAAATGATCAAATCAACACCAAAAACATCAAAGAGGCGTTCCGTAGTGATTTATACTAGGCTTTCTATTCTTTCTAATCTACATTAATGGACTACCTGTGGGTGTGGATTGTTTAATGTATGTGCATGATACGACACTTCTTATCCCAGCGGAGAACTCTGAGAATCTCTTTTAAAGAATTTCAGGAACCGTCTCTAGAACCGAAAATACACTTAAGAATATCAAGTTAAAAATGAACCATCAAAAGACCTCTACTATAATTTTTAATAGGAATAACCACACTAACCTGAATAAACCTGAATTTGATACTTCTGAACATACAAAATTTCTTGGTATTTACATTGACTCAAGATTAAGTTGGACACCTCACATCTCATATTTACAGAAAAACTATCCTCGGCAATCTACATCATTCATCGCATGAGGAAAATAGGAGGCGACTATACACCCTAGAACAGTGCAGATCTGTTTCCCTTGATCTAAAAATTCCAACCGTAATCTCCCTATACATTCTTCAAACTATCATTTATGCAAAAACACACGCCACTAACTATCACAGTTCAATACATATAACTACAACATTAGAAATACATCAAATTATAATCTCCAACAACACAGACTAGACATTTTCAAAATTAATCCAGAATATATAGGATCTAAATTCTACAATTGTATTCCAAACAAATTAAAAACTGTTCTCCCATTGGACAAATTCAAAGATTCCCTTAAGTAATATATTACGAATCGCCTATATTACACAATAGTGGAGTTTTTGATGATCATGGGCCTAGAACCTAAATGTTTCCTCTCACCTACAACCTATTTTATAAACCTGTAACCTTCCTGTGCTATAAGGAAGACGACCTGCAATTGACAACCCTCTCATCCTGGCGATGACGACGGAGCAAATCTACGTAAGAAATATGATCAAATACAATTTTAAAAATAATTCCAAATAAATTCCTTGGTTATATTTGAACACCAGAATAATATTTCAAATGTTAGAGGCACAATCACTCTAATCAGGTAGCATTTAAAACATTTTACTTTTAATCATGCAAACTAATTTAGCTTCAGTGTATATTTTATACTAGGCCTATTTATTTAACTACTGGTTTGAAAAAGATTTTGTTTCAAATCTGTATTAAACTAGTTTTATTACGTCTGAAAATCTGTTGGAATAGAGTACAAGGAATAAACCATCTAATGATTCCCTTTTGTCTAAATCATATGCCTATATGAAATAAAAACTGCACATTTCATGAGTTCTTATACAATAAGTTAAAGAAAACAAAAACAAAAGTACTATATAGATCATTGTACAAATTTCAAGAAACGTTTGATTGCAAATCTCGTATTTTAACAAATTATAAGCATTTGCAATACATAACTGTTTCTTAAATACGTACGATTGTATTAAGTAGCAATAATATCCAATTGATAAAAACTCGATTCGAATTTCCCGCGCTCAGAAGCATCTGGTACGGTTTCTACTCGCTGTTCAAGTAGTTGCCTTGCGCCGCCGCGAGAGGCAGGTCGATCAAACTTTATACATCAATGTTTGCATTAGGTTGATTCTCTGTCTATATATTCCTCTGTGACCTAACCTAACCAAAAATATCAAAGCACCAAACCAATTTTTATTAAAGCTACAACACCTTACAGATTTGTTTGAAAATTGTGTAAGTTAAATAAGTCTTAAGTCTTCCATTCTTTTAGTTGTTGTAGTATATCTCTATATGAACTTTTAATGTACTAAATAGTTTACTTCACTGTCAGGTGTTACAGTGATAGGCTTAGGCCGAGAAAAACAGTACACTTCACTGTAAATTACTTTATTGGGATAGATTATATGTGTTTAACTTAATGTTTATGAAGGATTTTAATGAACTCAATTAAGGTCCTGGCCAGGCTGAAAATTGTATGCTTAATATTGTGTTATCTGATAATTGTTGACAATTCTATTTTCTTAAGTTTTTTGGGTGGACCAAATGAATGTTTACAGTGCTAAATGTTTTGCGTTCTATTAGAGCACCCTCCATTACTCTGTGGGTTCGCTGAGACATTTGTAGACACTCGATTGTAGCTGGCCTATTTAGTATTTAGAATCAACTATGGTTTGAACATATGCTCCCATTAATTCAGTTGCTATGTTTAATTTGTTTAAACATTTGGAAGAAATCTATATTAGGCCTTACTTGTGTAAAATAGCTATTTGAATTCGGTATTAGTCTAGAAGAGTGACTTATGATATTATGAGCTGAAACTGATTTAACACGATGTGGAGGCTCTTATATAAAAATTGTTTTGGGGTGCGGAACTTATTTATAAGTGGTTAAAGTGGCTTTAAAGTTGGGACTATTTTTACGCGAGAGACACCGCGAGAGCAACTGTCACTTATCGTCAGTGACTTTTCACCACTTCAAATTTAACTTGAAGGTGAATAAGTTATTATCGTGAAGTTAGGTTAGTTTATTTTTTATGTTGAACATATTTAAAAGTGGCTTGTAAGTTGGGACTATTATACGAACGGGAGACACGCGGACGCGTGCGCGCGGCACTCTATAGCAGACGACAGTATCTGTCACCCACTTCAAATTAACCTAGAGGCTGAATAAGGTGTTATCGTGAAGTTAGGTTAGCAAAAGTTAAGTTAGTTGATTTCTTTTTGTAAAAACATCGTTATTAATGGTTTCCGCAACTTTCCCGAAGTTAAAACATCGTTATTTGGCCTTTTGGAAGGTTTGAACTCAGAAAAAAGTGTAGAATCCATAAGTCTATTGATTTTTACTTGAATTCTTCATCACTTGTGCTCTTTGAGATTTGTCTCTTCTGACACTGACTACATATCAAGGTTTCGTGCTTTCTAAACTGTGTTGTCAGTTTTTATTAATGATCATTTGAAAGAAGAAATAATTTGTTAGGCTTTAGACCATCTAATAATATTAGAAATTGGGATAGGTATAGAGGATTTGAGGGGACGCAGGTATGCACTCAAAAACCCAGTAGACACGGTGAGTCATCGTTTGTTTTTAGAATGGATAAACTGTACTGTGTAGGCCTGGGCGCAGCGGTTGGGGTGGAAAGGTCAGTGTCCTGCTGTTATGCACTTATTCCCTACTGCCATCTGTGTACTGCTCGTCATATGTGCGTACCATAATTCCGCAGTGTTCTACTGTTAAGTATTGTAGAGTACTACAAGACATACATATGTAATTTTTTACATTTAAATATAAAATATTAGTCGCTCAAAATCAATATAGGACCTTACAAGCTCAATATATAATAAATGTAAAATCAATATAGGCTAAAAGTCCGCTTCACCCGAATTTTCGCTAATCCGAACAGGGTCCGGTCCCAATTAGTTCGGATTAGCGGGACTCTATACAACTAAATCTCTCAGACCTATCTAGTTGAAATACATTTTTTGTTTATATATTTTTATTTTGCAGATAATGCTGGAAGTAACATGTAATGACAGGTTGGGCAAGAAAGTAAGAGTGAAATGTAACCCCGACGATACAATCGAAGACTTGAAAAAACTCATAGCCGCACAAACTGGAACACGGTGGGAGAAGATTGTTTTGAAGAAGTGGTACACCATATTCAAGGATCACATCAAACTACAAGACTGTATCCTTTGCTATACTAATATAAATGCAAATAAATTGCTTTTACTTTCTTACAGTAGCGGAAATAATCTCGGTCAGCAAGACTTTGGGGAAACTCAGTCCTTAAATCAGAATTTTAAATAAACTTGTTAAATAAAATTAGCTTGTCAAGCTAATATTAAAATTTTAGTTAATAAGTACAAACATGTCTTTAAAAAAAGTTAAAGGTCGATAGAACAAGCTTTTATTAATCTTCAAACATTTCCTATGTTCTCACACAAAACCAATAATATCGCTTCCATCAGTTAGAGATAGGGCATGGGGCTGTGACCCCGGCAACCGAGAGTAATATTAATACATGCTTTCCTTAACTTAATTTACAGATGAAATACACGATGGAATGAATCTTGAACTCTACTACCAATAAGTAAATTAATGTGTAATTTTAAGTTAAATTGTAATTTTATTTAAGAAACAGTAAACATTTTTCACCTCATGTGTTATCTTTTTTTCCAATCTCATTTGCATGCTTAAATTTCACTTACAAAAATTAGTTTGAGATCTTTATTATTACAACAAGAAATAAATTTAACACTAATATTAAAAAGATTTTTTAGTTGATGGTAGTGTTGAGTGAAAGACACCTGGTTATTATATAAAAAGGGGTAAAAGAAATTAGCGACGCCATCTACAATACTGATGCAGGCAAAATGAACGCCCAACTCATTTGTTCATTGGTTGACACCACACAAGAGTCAAGTTTTTCTCTTTTCCTGGATTGTTAGTAATTTTCTGCAGTATTGGGTATGTATGTTAAATAGTGTATTGCCTACTAAACAGCTAGAAAAGTAACAGCCTTATTTTGAATAATTATAAGTCTTAAGTATTAAGCACTCAAATGAATCTGGGCAACATTTTTAGAATAATATGACTAATGTAATTTATAAATTAGTAACAAAAAGTCTCTGTCACGAGCTTGCAGGCCTCATTCATTACAGAAATGTTTGTTCATCCCTATCTTTGTTTGGCTGATAGGATTTTGTTGTCGTCCTAGGGACAAATGTTGGGTATGTTGTCATAAATGTTATACCATGTTTAATCAAAATTGGATCATAAATACAATTTTCATACCATTAACCTGTTTTTCCTTGAGTACTTCCAGTGTAAATTGTACCTACTGAGAAGATTATAAAATTTGTAGGAGCGGTATATACATACAGTCATACACCATAAAATAAAACAGTTTAATTCTCAATCTATTTAAATGTAGTGATAATTAAAAAATATAATTTTCAATATTGCAGTACTATGTTGCAATACTATGTACTAGGATCAATTTGATCTCCCTCATCGATAATGAGATATGCATGTATCGTGAAACTAAAAGATGTCACGGAGTAGGGCTTCCATGATCTTTTCTTAAAACACAGTTACACAGTATTTACAGAAATTGCAAATTAAAACATATCCGACCGTACCCACAAGCTCTACGGTGAATCTTAGCAAATTTCAATAAAAATTAAAACTGAACAAGTTTTAATTTATCTATTTTAAATTAAATGAAATTCCTTTACTATCCTGGCAGTCACTACTTACATGTCTAATGTAAGACCTTTACCCATACGGAAACACTAGGTAAAGGTCGAGGTTGAGTGGTAGAGAAGACTTTGTAGTCCTAAATTGGCCTTGTTAAAAAATACCAACTTTACCTTTTTACTAGGAAGCGTGAGCTAGTAAATTATATAACAGTTTAATTCATGTCCAGCGCTCTGAATGTCAAATTAAATAATAAACAGAAATTACTTTATAAAACACTAGGTTCTGGAGCAACGAGAGTTGTTTTGATCGATTCACAGAGTAAAACTCTACTATACAGAGGGATTTTTGTGTGCGTTTATGGTATCGCTACAATTTTTTATGAAAAACAAAACTTTGAATAGCCATTATTTTGAAACGGACTGTCCGACATAGCTGGTTAACAAACTTAAACTAGAGATTTGCAAAAGAAACATTTGTACCAAATTCTGTGAAAATCAGAGAGAGAGAGAGATATGCTTTATTACATCAGTGTAGAGCTTAGAAATAGTGTCAACAATGAAAACATTTAAATAACTAATAACAAGAATTAAAATAAATAAATAAATGTGTTATGATGAAGTGTATAACATGTTTATGATGTGTTGCCAAGGTGCCTCCTTCTGCATCGGATAATGAACTCCTCCATGTTGTAGATAGGTTCCTCAGCCATCCACTGTTGTAGTCTTCTCTTAAGTGTCTTTGTGTCGCTGCATTTGATTCCTGCTGGAAGCATATTGAACAAAGCAGCTCCGACATCTGATGGCTTCTTGGAGAATCTTGCCGTCTTGTGGACTGGAAGGTTGTAGTCAGCCACCCCTTGTGTTGTGTCCATGAACATCAGCATTTTTCAGCAGTCTCTGGCCAGAAGAGAAGATGATGACTTCACAAATGTAGATAGCTGCTACTGGTAAGATTTTGAAAACTTCTCTGCAGCTGTCTTGTTGTTGTAGACCTCCCAAAATCCTCACCGCGCTTCTGAAGAACAAAGACTCACTGGATGTGTTCGCTGGATCTGACTAAAAATGCGACCTGTAGAGTGGTTACACTTATACAGGGTGATTTTAAATGTCCCCACCTAAAAAGGAACAATTTTTGAAACCCTTTGGGAATGTTTTATAGGATTTTGAAGTTTGTTTTTGGTACTTTGCACCTCCACCCAAAAACAAGGAAGGAGGGCCCCAAAATTTTAAAGCGCCAACCCTTTTGTGGCATCTCAAAGAAAGGGAATTTTAATACAAACTCATTGACGCAAAGAAAGTTTTTTTATCTCTACTAGTTTTTTGTAATACCTGTTTAAAGATGGCAAGAAATCAGCTTTAAAATGCCACATTTCACGTACAATTTTTCTTGAAAATCTTTTAGGTGAAACATTACAACCCTATAACATAATCCTATAGGGTATTTTGAAGAAACATTTTTTATATGATATTTAGCATTTTCAACCTTATTTCTTGTAACCTTCAAGTTATTATTACAAAGAGCAGTAAATAAAAAAATATGTCTTTGAGTCGTTGAATTTGTATTAAAATCCTTTCTTTTAAACAGTCCCTAAGAGTGTTCTCATTTAAATATTTTGAGTCAAAAAACTTGTTTTTTCAAAATTTAAGGTGGGGGACATTTAAAACTCACCCTGTATTACAGGGCATCCAGGGATCAAACTTCACCAGGTGATTTGTTAGGTCATAATAAACAAAAGTTCCTATAACACATTGGCCTATCTCATGTCTGTCTGTGTTCTTCACTAAATAAGTTGTGCGAGGGCTATCAGAAAGGCAGAAAGTAAATTACGTTTTGGAATAAAAATTCTACGAAGAATAGTACAATATTTTTATTATATACATTTGAAAGCCACACTAAAATACTACTTTTCTACTTAATCGCCATACAAATTTAAGCTCTTATCATACCGATGGATGAGCTTTAAAATATCTTCGTCACAAAATTCTGCCGCTTGTTTCTTTGACTATTTTGTTACTTCTTCGTGCAGCTTTTCATCAATGTCAAAACGCTGCGTCGCCAGCCACTTCTTCACCGTTGGGAACAAGTGGTAGTTGCTTGGTGCAAGATCCGGACTGTACGGTGGATGAGGAAACCGTCCCAAAATACGGTCACCATAATCTTCCTTATCGACATCATTTGCATGCAGTTTTTTTGTTTTTGAGAGAACTTTGTGTGTTCCCACGTTGCATTGACTGCAATTTCGTCTCACAGTTAACTTGTTTCACCCATGTTTCATCACCAGTAACAATCCGATTAAGTAGTAAATCGCCATATTTGTGGTAATGGTCCATAAGCGTTATCGCTGCACCCATTCGCTGATTTTGTGATTTCATTAACTTTTTCCGCAAGTTTGGCATTTGCCAAGCTGGGTCTTCCACTCCGCTTTTATCGTGCACATTTGTTTGGCCATTTTAAAGCGAATACTCCATTGGCCCTCCACCTTAAGTGATGGTGTTGTCCTCACACTTCACAAAGCTGCCGATAGATTTCAATTGGAATACAGTTTTTTGCAGCCAAAACCCTTATCACTGCACGCACTTTGCAGCTCGCAGGATTTTCAATTGACAAAGACATTTCCAAGCGACACTGTAACGTAAAAAAGTCGACACAGACCTGGGAGTTAATCGGCTAGATGTAGACTGAACCGGGGAACAACCACATATCAAGATCGCCGTGCTAGCTTAGCTAAGCGGAGGTAACCGTAAATGTAACTTACTTTCTGGATAACCCTCATTATCCGAGGTAAAATAAGGTATAAACTTCAAATTTTGCACACTTGTCAATATAATCAAATGCAACATTTAAAAATAAATTTGAATTATTATCACTTTTGATTTCAGAGTGGCAGCCATATTAAGCTTTCTAAGCTTAAAATTTCTAAATTCCTGCATGTCCAATGGTGTTTTCCCAGATATTTTAAAATCTCCGAGCGGTGCCTATCTTTAAGAAAGGTGACCCTGAAAGAATGGAAAGCTACAGACCGATCTCAAGTATATCCATCTTTGCCAAAGTCTTTGAGACGGTGATGAAAATTCAGCTGGTGGATTATTTTGAAAGAAATGAGCTATTTTCACAGTCCCAGCACGGGTTTAGAAGAAATAGGTCAACTGTGACGGCAGTCCTGGAATTACTGGAGGTAATTTTGGATACGTTTGAGGAAGGAGGCTCAGTGGCTCTTACATTGGCAGACATAAGTAAGGCATTTGACTGTGTCTCTCATGAACAACTAATAAGTAAATTGCAGAACTATGGTCTTAACGACGCAGTCTTGCAGGTATTCCAATCATATCTGACTAACAGAAAACAGATTCTCTGTGTTGGGGGTGCTCAATCTCAGCCTATGCACGTAGAATATGAAGTCCCTCAAGGGTCAGTCATCGGGCCTGTCCTTTTTCTGGTTACCATCAAAGATTTGGATCAGTTGGGAAGCTTGTTGTTGTTTGCAGGCGACAGCCCATCACATGAAGTGGCAGTAGACTGGAGGAGGCAACTTATAGCCAGCAGAAATTTGCAAGAGCAAAAGATTGGTTAGCTGAGGACCGCTTATGCCTTACGAAAATAAGACACAGGTGATGATGTGTAGCCTGGCAAGGACAGTACCTCTAATACTTAATTTACAAAGTGAAGTGAAACTCCTAGGCTTTGATCCTAAGCTGACATGGAGAAGTCACACAAATACTGTGTGTATCAAGTTGCCCGTGTTCTTCATCTGTTACGTAGACTAAAACCAATGTTAACAAAGCAGTACCTACTGACAATTTACTTTGGCATGTTCCACAGTCATATTAACTACGGTTTAGAGGTTTGGGGCCATGCCGCAGGGTGTAGAGAGGTTTTCATTTTTCAAAAGAAGGCTGTTAGGTTGGACTGATCAGCTGGCCACATTGACCACTGCCGACCATTATTCATTGAGCTGGGTGTATTGACTCTATTTAGTCAGTACATCCTTTCCAGCCTATCAATTTTGAAGGTGAACCTTGTCAATTTTGCAACAAGGAATGACCACCACTCCTACAATACCCAAAGAAATGATCATCTGGACCTCCCGTACTGCAGGCTTAGTAAAAGACTGCTACCCACATCTCGCTCTCGAATGTATAATAACTTACCGGCAGATATTAAGAACTTCGTCACCTGCAGTTCAGGAGCAGCCTGAAGACTTGGTTACTTGCTAGGCCATTTTACTGCTGGACGAATTCCTTGTCGAAAAGTTCTAGGCTTGCCATCTTGTAAATAGTGTATATAGATTTTAAAGTAATTGCGCTATCCATCCAGCAGAGCTGGTTACCAATTCAGCGGAGGTAATAACTCAAAACTATTAAACTTTATATTACAAATACAAGTATACAATATGTGAAATGTTTTACAAACATTTATAGAACAACCTTGTTGTGCTGTGATATTAATAATGGAGAAATTTAAGTTTTCCTGGCTCAATTTACATTTAAGAAATATGTAAATAAAAGAATATTATGTAAAAACAAATTTCCCTAATATCATCTCAGTACAAACTTGGTCTCAAAATATTTGTAAAAACATTTGCGTTTTTACTTCGGTTTATACTATAATTATAGTTTTGAGTTATTAAGCTTAGAAAACTTAGTATGGCCCCCATTTTGAAATCGGAAGTGTTAATAATACAATAAATTATATTTTTTCAATATCGCATTTGATTACAGTAACAAGTGTGCAAAATTTAGAGTTTATACCTTATTCTACCTCGGAGATAAAAATTATTTAGCAAAAAACAGACAGACGGAAAACTAAGTGAGATAGGACTATGTGTTCTTGGGAATAAGAACTGGGAATAGGACTTTTTATTATTTTCACTTGGATGAATAACCTGTTGAAGTTTGATCCTATAATTACTGGACAACCTGTATATTAAGTTTTGTCAATGGACTCAGGTGGTGTTGGGAGGCAAAAAACTGCAAACCGCGTCTCTACGACATTTCGTTCTATTTGGCATGAGAAATGAATAGCTCTATTTTCATAGAAAATTTGCTACAAAGTCAAACATCAATTTGTTAACAAGCTTTTGAAAAAATGTTTATAGTGTCCTGAAGTTTGTCCGAACACTTTGTGTACAAAAACCAGGGGGAAGGGTGGGTTGGACTTTATGGACACTTGGTATAATTAGAATGCACCGAATGTTAACTTTGCATGTGTTGCAGGAAACCCCTATTAGTGTACAATTTCCAATTTACAAAAGAACCCCTAACTGGTTGGTGGAGTATAAAATAAACACAAAGGAAGTACAAATCACAAAACATTTTATGAAAAAAGTTGTATTAATAATCACCCACATTCACACATTCATACAGAGTCAAATAAAAATCGACAGATACAATCACAGTTAATAAATAAAAAATATTTTCCTAAGTAATGTCATTATATCTGTCGAGCAACAGTCTTCATACAAAATAAATAACAAAACGTTGAATAATATATTCAATTCGTTAAATTACTTGATTCTAAATCTGTACAAATGTAATAAAGATGGAAACAAATAAAGCTGGTCAAATTAATGGTGTAACTTAACTCCGGGTGGAATACTGAAGTTGTTTTCTAGCTGTCTTTGAGTTACTCCACGTTTGTGTTGTGTTTAGAGATGGAACACAGTCTTATTTAAGTCAGCACTAATCACTAGTTATGGTGTTCAGAGCTCGTCTTTCAGATCCTCCTCATCCGCACCGCCCGGGGGTGGAGGCGCTCCGCCCGCTCCTTGGTACAGTTTCGCGATGATCGGCTGAACAATGTCCTCCAGTTCTTTCTTCTGTTTTCTGAAGTTGTCCGAGTCTGAGTCTTGGTTTTCTTCCAGCCACTTGATCTTCTCATCAATGGCTTCTTCCATTTTTGCTTTGTCACTTTCACTGACCTAAAACAATAAAACAAAATTTAATACAAGCTCTAGAAACAAAGTATTCTTTTGATTATTCAACAATTGAAGCAACACCCAAGCAAGATGGGTCTGAGTGGCAGAATGAGTTGGGCTGTTGTTAGGACCAGCAGGCCTTGATCATCAGAGATAGGTTATGGTCAGCATTTTTATTTTGGGTTGGGTGATTTTGAACTTACCTACTTAGGAAAACCTTTGCTAAGTTCGAAAAAAATAACACACACGACACAAAGAAGCTTTCGAGACATTCTGGAACTAGAGGTGATGGTGGACGCCAATAGGAGCAATCAGCAATTTAAGTTCAACTGTTCAATAATAGACATAGTTAACATATTACAATAAATCAAACCAATAATTAGGATCTACCTTAGCTCCCAGTTTTTCCTTGTCGCCAAGTTGGTTCTTCAGAGAGTAAGCGTATGACTCAAGCTCGTTTCTTGCCTCTACTCGCTCCTTCAGCTTCTTGTCATCGTCCGCAAACTTCTCAGCATCCTTAATCATCCTCTCAATGTCATCGGGAGTCAGCCTGTTCTGGTCATTGGTGATAACAATCTTCTCCCGGTTTCCAGTGCCCTTGTCTTCGGCAGACACCTGTACAGAAACCATAACATGAGACTTTTCACGTACCTGAGCAAGTTTTGCATCATTCAACAAAAGATTATTAATTTATTCAGAGCATATGGACACTTTGTAATTTACTTAAACAATATTGTAAAATTCATGATTAACATAGTTACAATCAAAAACATGACAAAAGCTTATTTTTTAAATTTCAAAACCTACCATTAGTTTTTAAATAAATAATGTATCAGTTGACAAGAGGAAATCTTTTACATCACATGGGTCACAGGATAACATGGTAAAATATGTACCTGAAGGATTCCGTTGGCGTCAATCTCAAATGTAACTTCAATCTGGGGTACTCCCGAGGTGCTGGGGATTCCTGTCAGGTCAAACTTTCCAAGCAAGTGATTGTCCTTAGTCATAGGCCTCTCTCCTTCATAAACCTGAAATCAACCACTCTTCATATAGTCTACTGTTCATCAGATGAAGCATAGTTAGAACATTATATTCCCGATAAATGTATTTTAATTAGTACAAGATAATTTATTATGCTTTTTTAGTACCATTAAATGAAGTGTCAGGAAATATTGGCAACTTTTGAAGAAATAAGTAGGTTTAAAATCTTAAAAAGAGAATTAAAGTAAAAATATCATGTTGTTTGAGTTTGGAGGCTTAGCCTGCTTACCTGAATAGTGACGGTGTGCTGGTTGTCGGAAGCTGTGGAGATCTGTGACTTCTTGGTGGGGATGACAGTGTTTCTGGGGATAAGCTTGGTCATGACTCCACCGACAGTCTCGATACCCATGGTCAGAGGGTTGACATCAAGCAACACAATGGCGTCTGTGTCCTGCTCTCCAGACAACACTCCGGCCTGAACGGCTGCTCCATATGCCACCTGTGAAACACAACGTGCAAATGTAGTTGGGTCAATTGGGTAATAAGCCTGTTCAAACTACACAAGTGCAGCCTGTCTAAGGTAATCTTGTGAGGTCATGTGTTGACTCTTGAGTTGATGTAGCAGTTTTATGAAGTTATTTATTAAACAAATTATAAAACATAAAGGTGTCTTCAAAATCTGTTTTAGCAAAGTGCAAAATTTAATTTTGTAAATTAAATTAAGGTAAAGTGTACCAAAACTATTTTAAAATTAATGAAACATCAAAGAGTTAAGCAACATTTTAATTTATTTCTTGAAGTTTAATTCTTCTAACAAGTTGAAACAGGTGTTCTAACGCTAGAAATGGATAGGATTGAATTTTCTCCTTTAAACTATACAAAACATTACTCTTCATCAGGATTGATTCCCTGGAAATCCTTTCCGTTGAAGAATTCCTTGACCAATTGCTGGACCTTGGGAATTGAACTTCCCCAACCAATGCGATTTCATGGACATCTTTCTTGTTCATGTCAGCGTCTTCCAGAACCTTCTGTACAGGCTTCATCGTGAATCTAAACAGGTCCTAAAACACACAGTGGAATCAATTAACTTCAGAGTATATTTACAAAGAATTGATTGATAAAGATTGCCATGAAAAGTATAGTATAGTACTAGTAGGTTTAATTATTTGAATAGTACGTATATACTCGAGTCTAAGCATGCAGAATCTAAGAGCAGCCCCATTTTTTCCCTGAATATAAGGTAAAACTCTACACCCTCGTATAAGGCGCACCCTCGTTTTTTATAATGTCAACAGGTAGAGGCCATGATTTGTCAGGCCCCTGACCCTATAGCAAACAGTGGCGTAATTGCCAGCTGCAGCTGTCGAGTAAAAGCAGAACAAAGAATGCATCAGATTGCCTTCCCTCACCCATACCACTCGCCCCTCACTAGCACAAAAATGTTGTAAACAAGGGTCAGAAGTAGAATGAAAGACAGGTAGAGAGAGAGATGAAGAACCTGGGAAGGCTGGGATATGGCGAGGAACTATTTTTGTAGTTAGTTCATGTTTTTGCCACTGGTGATTGCCCCATATTTCAAGCTAGTGTTTGCTTTGAATAGATCCCTATCTCCTCGTATGCTACTGCTTCCCTTTCTCTTAACCAACCTACAGACAAGGAGGGAGGGGAAGAAGGATTACAATGCAATAGAAGCAATTCTGAGTCCCCTCTAGTCACAAAAATCTTTACTCTTCAAAACAGGCAATGCAATGCAACCCTGTTGTGTTTCCGTGGCCGATGTTTTGAGGGTTTTGTAACTCTTCAAATTAACTCAATATTTTATCGTATTAGCGAGTCTAAGGCGCACTGCATATAAGAGCACCCTTATTTAGAGCCTAAAATATGGTAAATAAGTCGTCAGATTGGTATATCTGATATTACAGAGTATAAAATAAAACAAAATACACCATTGAATCCCAACAAGAACGCGTTATGAATATGATCTATTCAGTACACAAAAGAAAACACTAAAACAAATTTGAATTTGTTTTGATTTTTGAACAATCTAGAGAGAATTGATGTATGAAATGTGATTTCAACTCTACACTGATTTCTGTCATCACTCACCATGTTCAATTCCTCGAATTTCGCTCTGGTCAGAGTCTCGGAGAAATCATCACCCTCAAAGAAGCTTTCAATCTCGATCCTGACTTGGTGACTTGAGGACAGAGCTCGCTTCGCTTTCTCTACTTCTCGCCTCAGTTTCTGGACAGCACGGTTGTCTTTCCTGATGTCCTTGCCCTTCTTCTTCTTGTACAGCTTGATGAAGTGGTCCATAACTCTCTGGTCAAAGTCCTCACCTCCCAAGTGAGTATCACCGTTAGTGGACACGACCTGGACAAGTGATCACAATGTTTAAACACTAATTTAATGTCAGTAATAGTCAATATAAGTCTCTATAAAGTATGCATAGAGAAATTGTGATCTCTTTCTTTGAATTGACCAGCTTCAAAATACTAAAGATAATCCTTAAAACCTCCTCAATGTTAGTAGTTTAAAACTTCAAAAACTAAATTCTAAACAGTGTAAAGTTGTCGCTTGTCATTAGCTTTCAATGAGAAATCAAACGGTGATCTTAGATAGCAAGGCTAAACTTTTTTGTACAGTTCAAGTGGCATTTCAAAGAACTTTATTTAGATTCAGTGAGAACAGAAAACACTTATTGAACAAGCTCTAAAGCTATGTTATTATACAACTTTTACCTTCTTAAGGTTGGTTATTTCATGAGAAAAAGTAAACAAAATAATAACTGCCAGATTTATACAAAACTTTTGTCACCAATAACCACAGAAAAACATCAAAGTATTCAGACAACATACATAGAAACATAGGCAAAGCGTTAATGAGAACAAACCTCAAAGACACCATTATCGATGGTGAGAGGGAGACATCAAAGGTGCCGCCTCCCAAGTCGAACACAAAACGTTCTTCTCTCCTTCTCTTGTCGAGACCATAGGCAATGGCGGCTGCGGTGGGCTCGTTGATGATTCTCATCCGCGATGAGGCGGAAATGGTACCGGCATCCTTGGTTGCCTGTCTCTGTGCATCGTTGAAGTATGCGGTACAGTCACTACGGCATGAGTCACCTAGAACAGCAGGAAAACATTCCATGTCATTCTGTATCCAATGTGGTTGCTACTTCCATAAACTAGCCAGTAGTACTACTCAAAAGTGTTGGCTCACTCCAATTATCATTAAGTGATTGCACAGTAAATAGCTTAAACATAAAAGTTTAATAAGTATGATTCAACTAGACATTCTCTGTACCTTCTTTCCCAGGTAAGCCTCAGCAGTTTCCTTCATCTTTCGAGGACCATGGCTGAAATTTCTTCAGGAGCAAATGTCTTATCTCCTGAGAAGTACTCACTTGGATATGTGGTTTGCTGTTCTTTTCTATAACCTAATAAAAAACCAAACACATAAGTATTGAATTTAGGTAAATATTTAACAGTTCTGTTAGTACTTCTCATCATTGCAAGACTCAAGTAGTAAATTTCATGATTTTGTTCAACCACATTCAATTCAAGTTTACAAGCTCTATATTTCCTTTATGAACATTTTAATAGACATGAAGAGCTCTTTAATTAAAGTTTATTGGTAATATGTGATAGTATTGCTTAACTCAGATTTTTTAAGCATTGACCTTTGCAATTTCCCTAAGAAACAACAGAGTCCACTGAACCCTGAAAATAACACTCACAGGGTTTTCCCGTTCTAAAAAGCCAATTTTCAAGGTTGGAAAACTAATTTGGTACTTTTGAAGCCATAGTTACTTGTTTCATAAGTCGTAACAACTTCGGCTTGTTCTTCAATCCCTCCAGGAAAAATGTACTACTTACACAGTTGAGTGGACACCCTGAAGAACTAAATAGGTTACACAATTTTTAAAACAAATAATTTTTCAGTTCAACTTTACGGGCAATCTCACCTTAAATGGGAAATATTTGATGTCTTGTTGGACAGTGCTGTCACTCCAGTCTCTTCCAATCAGTCTCTTGGCGTCAAACACTGTGTTTTCAGGATTGGTTGTCAGCTGGTTCTTGGCAGCGTCTCCTATTAACCTTTCGCCTTCAGCTGTAAACGCTACGTAAGACGGCGTGATTCGGTTACCCTGATCGTTAGCGATGATTTCTACTCTTCCATTTTTATAAACTCCAACGCTGAAAGAGAAAGTACAACTTAATCATCCACTATATTTTAGTAAATTGTCAGATTATAAATACTTAATGTTAGTTTCTCAGGTATTATAGTAGATGAAATAAACATGGAAATTGTTGTTAAACTGATATATTGTTAGAAAGTAAGGAGTTAGACTTGATTTAATCTTGTCATATGTTCCATAAAAAGACAGTGTGATTTTCGGACCCGAGTTACACACTTTTAAGGAATTTTCAAACACTACGACTTACCGTGGAAATTAATTAACTATGCAACCATGATTTATCTCACTAATTTTATGTTCTTTGTTTTACAAAATCACTTACCAAGAATAAGTTGTTCCTAAATCGATCCCAACGACTGTTCCTACATCTTTATTCTTCTCATCGGTGGCTGCTTTACATACAGCAATGCACACAAGTGCAAAGCATAAAGAAAGCTTCCTCATTTTGTTTTATCTGAAATCATACAAAATTGTATTTTATTCACTGTTGCAACCAATAATTTTGATAATAACAATTACAAGTAGGCTAAAGGAAATATAGAGAATGCACACTTTCAAAAACAAAGGCAATTCAATTCATTTAAAAGATTGTTTTATTGCCAGTTTTTAATTTTTTTCAACACCACGGTGAATTTTGTTTTATGTGTCTGTTTACAAATTTTCATCAGTGACTTTTTTATATTTCATACATATATACAAGGTTTTGCCATTTAATCCAAAAGGTGTTGGAAAGCTGAATACTCTAAACAGTTTCATTCTCTCTGGCAATAGAAATTGATATTAGACCTAGGGTGTATGGATTTAGTGACCAAAAAAAGCAAAACAGCAAATTTGACTTTTTATTCTTAGCATTAAAACCCTCTATCCAACACAAATTAGTGTAATAAGTTAACTATTCATATTTTCTTAATTTTTGCTATTTTCTGTGAAATAAATATTACATCTAATACAACTTTAAACTAATACTTTTTTTGTGATTTTTTAAACTTGGTAAATTATGCAAAAGAGGGAATCCTCATAGTGTTATAGGCCTAAACAAAATAACTGCAGGGTAAAATACAACATTAAACAAGATGTTGCAATCATTAAAGTTATGGACATAATCTTTGTTAAGTAAGTCAAACTAACTAATACACTTTTATTAGTGATATGTAGGCCTACAGTAAACTCCCATAAGTTCATCTTCAGTTAGTTTGGTCTTTGCTCAGTCCGGCCGGCTCTCTAAGTATGAGTCACTCATTTGCCAGATGCAAGCAGGAATTTGGCCATTTTAGAGTTCGGCCTAGGGTCCAGTCCTAAGATGGCCGAACTTAGGACTTAGATGGAGTCCATTGTATTTAATTTAGTACACTAAGACTAGACTAAATGCACTTGGCTTAACTTAATTAATATTACACATGACAACTTAGTATTGAATGTAACATAGGGTATATATCAAGCATACATTCAGGCTTTGGGCCGAAGATAAACCTTTAGGCATAAGAGTCTCTGAAGATATGAACCTGGTTCATGAAAAGCTTAAGGCACAAATAAATTTCATTAGACAGTTTGATTCATTTTAAATTTCGAGTACCTGCAGCTTGAAACCGTGGTCCACCGGTAACCAAACCCAAAAGAGGTGTCGTGGCTAAACGAAGTTAGCCAAAAGGGAAAGTTATAACTTTACCACAAACAGGCTAACTTGAGAGAAAATAATCTAAATTTTAAACAATTTCAAAAAGAAACTGTTTTATACACAATTATATTAAAACAAACTTTCCGCCGCAATATGAAATAAGTACTAACGGAAAACTCTTAAAGTTTTAACTAGCCTAATACAGAAAAGCTTTGTGGCAACTTACATTTCAGTAGGTATGTTGATACAACACTACGACACAATACAAATTAGATACGCAAAGCAATTCTTTCAAACTTAAATACTTTCAAAGGGAACGTAAAATAAACGCGACCGTACTTTCTGGAACACTCGGCATCACTTCATTTGACGAAAGAGAAGTCTGCTCCACATCACAAAATATAAGTAGGGAACGTCGTGTGGGTACGCTATTGGTTAAATTCAAGAGGTCAGTGCGTAGAAAAAGCCATGAACTCGACTCTGATTGGCTGATTCCAAATACTTGTCTCCTTCTGATTGGCCGTTAAGTATGCCAAACTCATGTACGTGTCTACAAAGTACAAGTAGCAGCTGCTACCAGACCTTTTTTTATGTTTTCCATCTTCTTTAGCAGCAGTCACAGAAAGAACATTCTATATTAAAGAAATTAATAATACACATTTGTTATACACTAACAAAAACACGGACGTTAAAAAGACGAAAATATGCTAGCGTATTTTATTATGTTAGGTAATAAAATAATTGCTGGTGTCAGAAATTCTGGGGGGGATTAGGGGTCTCTCAAGGAATCTCCCACAAATTGTAGGGTCCCAAGGATATCCCGGGGTAAAGTTCATGAACTTTGATTCGAAACAGAAACACCGACCTCTCTTAAAGAATATTTTAAGGTGAATATGGGATGAATGGTGAGTGTTTTAATAGTAGTTTTGTTAAAAACAATGGCTGTTCAAAATATATATTTAAACAGTGTTTTTCAAAGCTCTCTGCAGTCAGTATTTGAGCAGTGGACTCCCATATTAATCTTAAAATGCCCTTCTAAAGTGGTCGCTCTCAAATCAAAGTATCATAACGTGTATTGAATATTTTCAGTTAATCTGAAGACATTTAATCTGTAGATCAATTTATGAGATGAAAAGTAGAAGACTGAGTAATGGGCCGTATCGGGTTTTCTTTGCATAACTCAGACCAGTATGGAGAGGAATCGTCAGTTCATACATTGTTTTCAAATGTATATTTAAAGTCAATGGAGCTACCATCAGTGTTCTTCTATGTTTTTATGTGTACTACCACCTGAAGATGGGACCGTTGTCCCGAAACATGTAGTGGAACCCCACTCATTTGAAACTGTTTGACGAGGTAATTTACCACTTATATAGTCAAATGAATATCTTGCAGAAGTCTGGCCTAAATTATTTGGTTGTTTCCATTTCAACAAAATCTGCGCCCAACAGTGTTGGACGCTGAGTTGGGCACAAGGCTGGGGACAAAGTTGAAATGGAAACAGTAGCATAGCATTTGACGCGGCGCAATGTTGCGGGGCCAAAATTGTTGGGGACAAAAATATTGCGGTGCAAAGACGCGGGGCTTTGCGCACAACACAATCCCACCTGTCGCAGTGTTGCAAACTGCCGCGAACAGCGCCGTTTTAATTTCCACAGGTAAAGTCTATTTACCTTTGTTTCATTTTTTACTTTGGATACAAATCTTGAGATGGCCGATTTGGAAATTCTGTGAAGGTCCATCAAGCTTGTGCCTTGTGTAACTATCACCCGTTGCAAGGTATCTCAAAGTAGTAGCTTGGGCTGCTTGGCAGGTGATACTGGTTTTCGAACACACTTGTTTTTTATTAATTATCAATGGTGCCACTAAACTATAAGCAAACTTTCAAAATCTGTAAAAGTCATTCCCACAAAGTTTTTATATCCAGTTTGTATTTTTAAACCCAACATCAAACTCCCGTAGGCCCCTGACTTTCACGCTTTGCTTAAACATTACAAACCCACCAACCGCCAACTGTATATTTTGGTTTACGCTTTCCGTGACTTTTAATATGAACTCCCATCATCACCAAAAAACACTACAGTCGCACATTGTTCAGCCAAGGCCTGAACCAAACCTCACTGGGATGAAACAAGGGATGAAACCTCACTGCTAAAGACGAGACTAAATGGAAACAGTCCACCGAGTCACAACATTGCGCCCAACAAGAGCCCATCACCGTTGGGCTCAAATTAAACAAGTGCAAACATTCTTTCAACATTGACCCCCAGCATGAGCCCAACATGCGCCCAACAATGTTGATCTCAGTGTTGAAAATGAAACCCAGCTTAGAAACATGTCCAATTTGAAACACTTCCATGCGGCCATGCCTTAGGTTAAATGATGTTAATTATTTATGGATAGCTACAAAACGTAAGCTAAGCTGCTTAGAGTAAACTTTCAATGTCTCCACTTATTGAAAACTATGACAGGGGCACGAAACAGTAAATTGAGTTCCAAGATAATCTTTTGGACCTACAACTTCTAAATGGTTTTATAGAGTAAATGCAGAGAGGTGTACCTATATCCAAATCTGTAAATAGCAAATCCAAGGATGGTAAATTTTCCTTTTCAATAAGGCGAGTTTCTGATAAACATGCACTGTCTATGTTGTACTAGTTTAAAAACAAAATTAAATACGTTCTTTTTATTTCTCTCAGTGTGCATTCCAATTGACAATATTAATTTTTGTTATTAATTAATCTTGAGTTAGATCACATTTGTAAATACGGAGTAGAACAGCATAGTTATGCATTATTTGATTAGAGGAATGATTTGTTTTAATCCATGAAGTGATTGAACTGAATATTAGGTCAATGATAAAATGTTCCTAATTTTTATTAACCTTGGTGGTGGACTTTAGTCCTATTTTGGCTCCCTTATTACCAACAAGGCCTTGTTCGGTGGATGAGTAAAAGCTTATTACTCGGTGGATGAGTTCATAGATGATCCTCCAGACAAATAATTTCTTAACATTTCTTACATATTTTAATTCCTCCCCTCCCAAAAGCCAGGTCTGATGTTAAGTGTGAATGTGGAATGAGTGCGAAATCATGTAAGTGTGAGTGAGTGTGAATTTTTAATTTCATTGTATTGTAATTTGTGTTTTGTTTTTTGCTACGCAATATTTTGTATTGTCTTCAGCAAATATATTATTATTATTATTATAATTGTATTTGTAGTATTGAGGGGTTTGGGTTGTTGAAATAGGGAGAACGTGGTTGAATTCTGTATTATGCAGTTTATGCTCAGATTCAACGTTTTCTTTGGGTTTAAGGTCTTTAGACAGCCTATCTAAACTCTATCTAATAGACATAGCCCAATAGATAAATATACGGTCTGTATAATAAATGCGTCTATTTATTTACTATAGAATTTCCTTTGGAGTTAAAAGTCGAACTTTCGATATGAGTATTTATCTTGATTTGTGAATCTTGCCGTATCCGTGTTGGATTTGGATGATTAAATTTTTTGTATCTGTTTGGTTCGACAACTTTTGAGTTGTGATCGAAAATTTGACAAAATTGGCATTGGAAAATATGATTTAGGATTTAAGTTTGATTTATATTTCCATATCAATTACTAAGTTTCTAATTAAACATCATATTCGAAAATGGGGGTTCCCAAATTCTTTAGATATATTAGTGAACGATACCCTTGCCTAAGTGAGGTTGTTAGGGAATATCAGGTTAGTTGGTCCAGCTTTGTTGTCTAGGTTATTTAGTTTCAATGTCTTTTAGTCCTAGTCTACTTTATACTCACATTTAGTTTAGAAACATAAAGAAGTTCTCTCCAATCTGTTTTAGATTTGGTTTGGGTTAGTTACCCCAACCAGTTGTACAATTTTGTTTTCTTAGTTTCAACAAAAGTAATGTTTTAGCCCAAACCAAATCAAACAAAGCAATGGCTACTGCTAGGATTTAACAGTATAGCAATCGATGCACCATACATCCAATAATCTCACACAAGAGGATACCGCACACAAGACTATTTGGCCACACTCAAGAGTATAATAAATTGACTGTACATGTACATATTGAGTAGGTTTAACAATTTGGGTGTATCATGCATGGGTTCCTCTATTGTGGGTTTCATGTTCACCTGGCAGTACGGTACCGCCGTAAGCCATGCAAATCATATGAGAGACACTGCGCTACTAGTCACCGTGAAAACATTGACTTGCGGCAGCGGTTCACCTGCCCAAGACCGGCCCGATTCCTGCTCTGTAATTTATACTTTTTATGTCCTTCAAATTTATTTACACACATTTCAATACTGTGTAAACTGTCAAATCAATTTATATTGTGAAACCAATTTTGTACTTTTAAAATGATGTTTTAATAGTTTCAGGGTATGCTTAGCATTATTTTCCATTCATTAACTAAAACACATAATCTTTAATGATTAAAATATTATAATAGTTAAAATTACTGTTGCTATATTTTAAATACTTTTCATTATAAAATGTACATACGGTTTTGTTACTGCAGTGCCTAAAACTGTACACTAGAGTCCCGCTTATCCAAACCCCGCTAATCCGAAAATCCGCTTAATCCGAACACTGTTGAGGGGAAAAACTATCTGATTTTGAGTTGGTAAAATAAATAAAACTGGTTTTCCAATTACTGTATCATACTATCTGTTTAATAACAAACTCAAAATACAGTAGAATCTCGATTATCGAACAGTTGGAACCAAAGACCACCTCGAGATCACGAAAAACTATACAATATCTGAGGAGTAAAGATGCTTCTACCGGAAAAGTGACAACAGAGAAGAAAATGAGACTGTCCAGCTACGAGCCCATAGATATTCAATTCAATTCAATTCGTTTATTCATCAATGCTTTACATTACAGGCAATGCCCAATTACAATGTAGCATTAAAAAGATAACAATATAATAATTTAGGAATATTAACAATCTTGAATGATCACTAGAGACAGTAACACACAGTTCAGCATAACAGTAACAGCCAATAAAATAAATAAATACTATAGTAAAATAATGTATATGTTTATAACTTAACTAATGACGAGACTTAAATATAACATAACAGACAGATCATCAAATTTGCATTATAATATAAATGTGGAAACTAAGTACTTTAACAATATAACGTGATAGATTACAACAATATAAATAGCAATAAACAACGAGCATATAAACACTAAAATAACATGCATAATATATAAATACCTTATCAAAAATATTGTACATAAAACAATTTTTGAATTTACGATCTATTATTTTTAATTATTTAAATTGTGCAAAACACCTTGAACAAACATATGAAAAGAATTACTAAAGATATCAATACTGAGTGGTAAGGCGTTGTGTAATCTAAACATAACGTTTAGTGGCGAGTTAGCAGCCAGACTGGTACGAGAGTAGCGAGGAGTAAATAATAAACGAGTTCGTGAATTGAACCGAGGGACATTGAACTGTCGACAAAATGGATGAGTCGTCGATCGCCCCACTCACCAGCTTGTGCAGGCAAACCAACACCGACACCGCCGCCGCTTCCTAGAGAGTCAAGGTCAAACATTGACAACAGCTCAGAATATGGAACAACATTTGTGTAGTGACCAAACTCTTTAAAATACAAAAATCGCAGAAATCTTATTTGGACGTTCTCGACTAAATCGGAAAGATAAGCGTGATACGGATTCCAGATGACTGAACCAAATTCTAGTCTAGATCTAACTAAGGAACAATATAGAAGCCTAATTACTTGAGTATTTTTTAATAAATTACTTGATCTACGGATAAAACCTAACACTGCAAATGCAGATTTGCAAACCGATATCACATGGTTCACAAATGAAAACTTATCATCAAATGTGATACCTAGATCTCTGATGGTATTTTTTGTACCCAACCTAGTACCACCCAATTCATAGTTGAAAGAAACAACATTTTGAGGAGATCTCTTTGAGAATCGCACAACAGAGCACTTACTGATGTTGAACTTTAAATTGCTGCCACTCCATTGAAAGAGGCTATCCAAATCCGCTTGGAGTTCTATACAATCAGAAATACTATTTATGCATTTAAAAATTTTCAAATCGTCGGCATACAGCAATAATTTACAATGTTTTATAGAATATGTGATATTATTGATAAATATGATGAAAAGTAGAGGCCCTAAATTAGATCCTTGTGGAACTCCAGAACCTGGATTAAAATCTGATGATAACGCCCCTTCATACGACACATATTGGGTCCTTTTAAATAAATAAGATGAAAATAGTTTTATTAAGGGAGATGACAAACCAAACCCATTCAACCTGCATAATAGTGACAAATGGTCTACCTTATCAAACGCTTTTTCAAAATCTGTGTAAATAACATCAATCTGACCTCCTAAGTCCAAAGTTGAGATACAGAAGTCACTAAAATTTAAAAGATTAGAAGTTATTGAACGGCCTGGAAAAAACCATGTTGATGCGGGCTTATACAACTTTTTACATGACTGAAGAGTCGGTTGTATAAAATTGACTCAAATACCTTGGCAGGTGTTGACAAAATAGATATGGGCCTGTAGTTTCTTATGTCTGATTTCTGACCTTTCTTAAAAATAGGGGTAACCTTAGCTCGTTTCCAAACATCAGGAAATTGTGAATTTGAAATGGAAATGTTAAATAAGTGCAATAAAGGAGACACCAATAAATCAGAACAAGCTTTAAAAATGAAAGGAGGAAACCCATCGGACCCACAGAAGTTTTGGTTTCAACCTCTGAAGAGCCAAAAGCACCTCCTCGTGAGTGACAGCGGCGAGTGTCATAGTGGGCACACGGGCACCACCGGGAACGAGCGGGCCACATCTCGTCACTGTCCAGTTGACTGGGCTCGTACACCGAGCTAAAGTATTGTGCAAACTTGTGCGTTATCTGTGCGGCCCCTCCACCTCCTCCCCATCCAGTCTCATAACAGCCGGTCTACTATCTGCCACTCAAACCTATTGATAGCATTCCAAAATGATTTAGGATTTGACTTTAAATTATTTTCTACAAAGCTAATGTGGTTTTTGAAGGCGTTCTTAATATCTACTTTAATACGACTTCTAATTTCTTTGTACTCATTGAAAGTGCTTGGAATTTTGTACTTTAAATATTTTCGTCTGATTCTATTTTTACGCTTTATAAGGCTAATCAAACTACAATCAAACCAAGGAGGATACTTGGAAGGCGATTTACGGTAAACAGGAACACACTGCCGTGTAACATCATATAAATTACTATAAAACAAATTAACAGCGACATTTACATTACACACACCGAATAAATTGGACCAATCAATATTTCTAAGATTCGTGTAGAGCTTCAAGAAATCCGCTCTTTTATAGTTAAATAAATTAGATTCACACATAGAATTACTATAATTACTACGAACAGAAACATTAAAAGTAATACTGAGTGGAGGATGATGCCGATCCAGGTTAACAACAGGGCAACAATCTTCTTCAACAGTTAAACCCCCAATATCTGACAATACCAAATCTAACGTTTTCCCCAAATCATTTGTTACATTATTGTGTAAACTTAAGTTGTAGGTTTCCATAAAAAACAATAACTGTTTACATATATCATTACCCAATTCTAAATTATGATTAATCCCTGTAATTGGTAAATTAAAGTCCCCGAGAATCAACAGTTTTTCTTTCTTTATATTTAATGAATCCAATTTTTCAAAAAAAGAAGTATAATCAGCCAAAGGCGAGTTAGGAGGGAAATACACATTACATACAATGATTAATGATTTATTAGCAAACTCTAATTGTAACCACAAGTTCTCACCCTCAGTTTCCAAATTAAATAATCTCTGAACTTTGATACCGTTAGAAATAGCAATTAAAACCCCACCCCCTCTTGACTTGCCTGTCCGCAGTTGACACCGATCCCGACGGTATACCTGATAGCCGTCGGAAAACAGTTCTGCGTTATTAACTGAACTATTTAACCACGTTTCTGTAAGAGCTATTATGTCCCAGTTAGTATCCAGAGTATTTAAACGAAACTCTGTAGTCTTTGACCTTAACCCCCTTACATTTTGGTAATAAACGTGTAACAATTTATCAAACACCATTAAGTAATAATAATGAGCCTACTATTAATAAATAAATAAGAATAAATAATGTATACGTAGGTAAAAACTAAACATAATCAGACAAATATAACAATAAACTAACATGCATTGAAATTCTGTATCACAGAATGGAAGTTGAAGTACATTACTTGAGTCGGTCCAGGTCCGCAGCCTCCGAGATGAGAACAGCAGCTTGGCCCTCCTTTTTCCGCAAGAAGATTTTTCCAGAAGTCGTTAACCACGCGAACTTGAAGTTGTTGTCGTCCTTGAACTTCCTCACCTGAGCCCAGAGCTGACGAGTGTCTCTTGACAAAGAAAGGTTGATGTAGATCTTGTTCTCACTTTCGTAACCCAGGTCTGTAGCTCGGATTGATCTCCTGACGATGGCACGACGACGCAACTCTTCCATGTCAGTCCGGCGGCAGAATTTTACAATGATGCCGCGCGGAGCATTCGGCTGGCTCGGGTTCTTAGAGAGTCTGTGCGCTGTATCAATCATGCTGTACCGCCTCGAAGTTAACCACCGTCGCAATCTTGTTCATGATGTCATAGATGTTTTCATTCCTGGACTCCGGTACGCCAGCGACCTCCAAGCAGTTGGATCTCGAGTACTGTTCAGATGCAGCAACTCTCTTCTTCAGTTCCGCGAACGATTTCTTCAAAGTACAATTTTCACTCCTTAAGTCTTCAATAACAGTCTCACATTCTGTAAGTTTCTTAGAATTATGCGAAACAGATTCCTCACAGTCTTTATTTTTTGCAAAACACATATCCTGTGACTCGCTCATGTCTTTCTTGAAAAGTGCTATATCTTCTTTAACTTTGGTTATTTCACTTAAACATTCACTGTTTCCCAATTTAATTTGGCGAACTTCCTCTAGCAATAAGGTAAGTTTCTCGTCAATGGACATGTTTCTCTCATCCTGGCTGGTAGTGCTGTTGTTACGTGTGTTTACCATTGTCCCTATCTCTGAGCTTATCAGTGACCTTGAGCTCACCTGACCTCACCACTGCACTGCACCTGACCACGACACTGCACTGCTCCTAACCTCAAAACCTGCTCACGCAGTAAGAAATTGATAAAATTGCAGGGAATACTTATCAAAGCACGCAAATATAAATTGATCTAAGAAGAATACTCTATTAATTATGCATGCACAGTCTCACATAGATTTAGTCACAAAAACCCGCACAAAACAAATTACAAGACGGGCAAACGCGTGTCAGTCAGCTATCATGCTATCCTGATGGGGGTGAAGGCGAAAGGATGACAGGTGGAAGGACCGGGAGAAGGGGGATAGAGCTGGGCATGTGGGAGGGGTGCCATATTGTGGTGAGGGACAGAGCTGCACGCTGTCTAACGCTTAGCTGTTGCTAGGCAACCACATAGAGGGGGAATTACAGCATTTTCTCTGTATGCTTGTGACATCGATCTTTGAGGAGAGTGTAGTGTGTGTTTGTTATTTCTCACATCATCTCCATTTACTCAATGATTAATTTCATTTGACAAATAATGTTTTATACGGTACTAGTTTGGAATTACAGTAAATTGTAAAGGTTTTGTACAAAAAATCTAGAATTTGATCTAGTATGTGAACAAAATGGTTGTTTGGTTCTGTCTGAGATCGACCCTGATAATGGCTGCCGGCCTCTATTGAAAATACTCAACGGGATGTGGGGGAGGAGGGTTGTTTACTTGAACTGCTTGCCACTAGTTCCTTATCTTATCTTCACCAGAAGTACAGTACACTGCACCCTGCCCCACATCATCTTTGTATTGCCCGTCATACTCATCGTTACTTCGCACTGTTTTGTATTCCAGTGTACTACAGCATTAAAACACACAGTTTCTTACATTTAAATATAAAATATTAGTGGCTCAAACTCAATATATGACTTTATAAGGTCAATATATGATAAATCCATCAATATATGCCTAAAATCCGCAATCCGGAATTTTTGTCGAACAGGGTTAGGGTCAATTAGTTTGGATTAGCGGGACTCTACTATCATTAAACACTAAAAACTTGATTTGTTATTAAGACAAAATGGGCTATAAAATAAATATACAACATTTAAAGCTAAAAATAAATCTTAAACAAAAAGAACTTTAGAATATTACAGAAATTACGATTTGAAAATGACATGTCTCTGAACAGTCCTCCCACTAAATTTAAATATTTGGCGATGTGAACCCTAGGGATCTGGGTTATGTTGACACAGCTGGAGACACTTGGGGGGTGATAAGAGGAATGCACCTGCAACTTATAAACATACAACGCGAGCACTTGGAATAGACAGACACGTGTCTGCCTTTCTTCGACACATCTTTTTCAGACCCTCGTGTGGGAAATGTTTTCCGGCGTTCAATGAAGACATATTAAATGTGTATATTTAATATTAAATACATTCAAACTTGCACGACTGAAATAATTTCCAATTGACTTTGGACAATGCAGAGTAAAGTGAATGCTGAAATGCACAACGTTTCGTTTGTAGCCATGAAAAAACTACTTAAATAACTAGTAAATTGTACATTTGACTCATTTAGTACAAATGTTTTAAAACAAGAAATAAACGCAATCTTTATCCTAAGCTTTATCCTATTTATTGTAGTGTTTAAATCTTAATTATACTATAATTTGGGCACTCACAAGTACAAAAAAAGTCACTAGTACAATTTTCGCCGCAAGTTAATTCATTAACACGCTTATTTCCAAAATATTAAACTTAACACTAAAAATTGGCTCATAACGTCAAATGAATCTACAAATGGATAGAATTACAACTTTATCGCTCCAAACAATTTTTGGATTTTTAAATATTTGTTATGGCTGTTGGAGGTATAAAAGTGGCTGACAACTGCAGCGGCGTCGGCCTTAACCATGATCTGTACCGGCTGTTGTTAAGACAGCTAGTAGTTAGACCGTCTCCCATAAGCGCCGTACTGCCAGGTGAACATGGAATCGACAATAGTTCAGAGAAACAGTAGATAGCTTGGGTTTAGGTTATGTTTTTCACCTTGGCAGCAATTGTACTGTTTATCAGAGTGTTGAATTGCCTTTGGACATTTGTTTGCAATCATTTAAGGCACTGCTCCTCCAGGCATTGGTGTACTATATTTAGTTAAAACTTAAATTATAAACTAAGCGTTTTTGAAAAAAAATGTTGTTCTGTATTATATTTTTATTTTAAGTTTTTGACCCAATAAACCTTTTGGAAAAAATGTTCTCTATTATATTTTTATTTTGAGTTTTTGGCCCACTAAACCTAACCCAAAAGTTTGTGACACTTTTATAAACATTCTGTATTTATGTAAGAATCTTATTTTAAAACTTTAAAAAGTGCTATCTTGGGAAACAATTATAATTTTTTCCGATAAGCCAATCTGAATAACGCCATAAGTCATAAGTCATTTATTTGGCCATTAAATACATACAGTACAATAGGCTATGTCAATTTTACATTTTTGATAATGCTCTTGATGTACATGTGTTTACAATAAATTAAGTAATGATTATTTTGAAAGTAACAGTCCTACAATAACATTAAAAATTGTTGTTGTTAACATTGAAAAATCTGGTAACTTCTAATTAAATTGTATATTAAAACATTAAAATAGAGAGATCATTTGGATTAAAATATATAAATAGTTACATTGGTACAAATATATCACAGATGAAGTTTGACATTTAATTCTAAAACTATAAGCGTAAGTAGGATCATTTGGATTAAAATATATAAATAGTTACATTGGTACAAAGATATAACAGTTGACGTTTGACAGTTAATGCTAAAACTATAAGCGTAGTTGCTGAAAACATTTAAAAAATTACATACAATAAAACGGGATATTAGGAAAACAATACATTTTGGATGTTACTTTCAAAAAACTCTTCTACTTTATAAAACGGATGGTCCAACAGCCAAATGTGCACATTGGATTTGAAATGGTCATAGGAGGCATTATGGAAGGAAAGATGTAACTTATTGAACAACTTCATGCTTAGGGTTTCATAGGAACATTTGGTTTTCTTCAATTTGGAGTATGGAATATGAATTTGGTAGGAATTCCTGGTTTCATGGGAGTGTACATGTTCATTCAGAGTGTATTTCGGTATGTTACTTTTAGCAAATAGAAGACAGTAAAAGATGTACAAATTAACAACAGTAAGGATTTTATCACAGACAAATAAAGGTCTACAGTGTTCTAAATAATGAGCATTATTGATAATTCTCACAGCTTTCTTTTAATTAAGACTTCTTTGATACTACTTGCATTGCCCCACAATAAAAGACCATAGGTCATAATACCTTGAAACAAAGCAAAATACACCATTTTCATGTACGGTTTCTCCACACAGTGCTGTAATTTGAACAAAAGGTATATAATCCTACTTAGTTTTTTACAGACGTTGTTTACTTGGAAGCTCCTTGTTAACTTAGTGTCTAAAGTTATTCCTAATAAATTTACTGTTTTACAATCTACAATACTCTTTAATGAAAACACAATTTGTTGGGTTTTTTCTAAGTTTAGCAACATTACATTTGATTTGTACCATTCATTTGCTTCCTGGATCATACTATTTAAATCATTTTCCACTGGATTTTTGTTTGAAGCAAAAAATGTGACGTCATCTGCAAACATAACTGACCTGTAATTTACATTACACTCTAAATAATTTACCATTACAAGGAACAATAAAGGCCCCAGTACTGACCCCTGTGGTACTCCAAACATTATCTCAGAAGAGTTAGAAAATTTGCCATTTGCAAAAATAATTTGTTGACAATTACTGAGGTAAGATAGAAAAAACGATTTTTGCACCCCGGTGATACCGTAAAACTCTAACTTTCTCAACAGAATGTCGTGATCGACACAGTCGAAGGCCTTAGAGAGGTCACAGAGGATAGCACAGGTATCTAGGCAACCATCGAAGCCAGCCAAGACTCCTGACACAAGCCCTCCTACTGTACGACCGTCAGCCACCTCGCTCTAAAACCAAACTGACTGTTACTAAACAGGCTATTAGATTCAAAATAAAAATTTACCTGGGTTTTTATGATGGCCTCAAATACTTTGGAAGAGACTGGTACCAGAGAGATAGGCCTGTAAGACTTTACATTTCCATGATCGCCCTTCTTAAAAATCGGAACTACTTTTGAAATTTTTAATTTTTGAGGAAAAATTCCCTCTTTTAATAGAGCATTTAGACACAGGGTGAGAGGCTCTTTCACTTCATTTATAATTAATTTCACCAACAAATTTGAAACCTTATATATATCACAGCTTTTTCAGAATTTTTCATTTTCATAATCACTTTCACTATGTCACTGCACTTGATGGGCTGCCAGACTAGGGGCTGATGTGGATGCTGGTGTTTCGACCACAGGAGCTCGTCAGGAGTGATATCGGTTGAAGGGATGCCCTCTCTGATGTCGTTGACCACCGAAGCGAAGAACTCATTGAAGGCGTCAGCATCCGGGATTACGTGCTGCCGTGCTTTCGGTTGTCACTCATGTTTTATAATGTTCCACGCAGCTTTACAGGTGTTGTTAGGGATTCAATGAAATCTTGATTTGCTTTAATTTTAGCTTGTTTTAGGGCCATTTTGTAGTTCTTCTTGGCTAACTTATAATTTTGTTCATCTTTAAGAGCTGATGTGTGCTGAAAAACATTGAAAAGAGACATGACCATATCTTTCATTCTTCTTAACTGAGGGGAGTACCATTTGAAGACCCTTTGGTCCCTTGAGTACCCATTGTAGCTTGACTTGTTTATCTTTTCTGGTAAAAATATTCATCCAACCATAAATACATTGTGGAATCGATTATACATTTCTTCAGCACTTAGTCCATTTAATGTTTCAGTCTAGTTAATGTTCCGTAAACAAAGCTTAAGCCTTCCACCGCAGTGCATGGTAGTGGTACATAGGTACTAATAGTCTGTCTAGTCGTTAGATTGTCTTCTGGTTCTATTGTCAAACGGTCAAATATTTGAAAAGATAAAAATTTATGGTCTGAAATTAAAAGATCGAGTACATTAACACTGTAGTCTGCTGGTTGAAGGTTTGAAATGGTGTAGTCGATGCTGGCTAGACCTCTAATGCTGATCGATGAGTACAGATAAATGGACTACTGTAACTCATTTGCAATTTAATGAGTAAAAATTTAGAATAGGTAATGCTAGATTTATGTTTATAACTTGGAAAAATTTAAATTTTATTGGTTTATTGGTTTTAGCTCCCCGAGTTTGACAACTTGTATTTAGACATGAACGGGATCATCCATGTGTGTTCCCATCCGAACGATAACGATCCACACTTCAGGATCACAGAAGAAAAAATATTCAAGGATATTTTCCACTACATCGAGGTAAGTAATTTAAGTTTAATCAGCCAACTTTTCATTCCTGATTCCACCACCTCTGATCTAACTGTTTAATTTATTTAAGCTAAGCCTTTTGGAATTGGTACTCAGACAAAATAACAGGATGTGATACAAGGATGTGACAGATAAAGATAATTAAAGGAAGGCACTGTAATTATCTTTATGATATTGCACTAAAAGATATTTTGACGGACTATGTACTTTATACATTAAAACTCTTTAAGTAACATTGTTATTTGCTAGTTTTGACTAACAAATGAGTGATTAACAAAATATACAAAAATGTTAATAATCAATCTTGAGTAATGTTGTAAAAAATTACTAAATAAAAAAATAACATTTTACAGTTTTATACTAAAGAAATTTGTAAGCATAATAATTTTGTCTGCGTGGCATTTTTGTTGTTGTAAGAAAGATGAATCAAGAAACAGCTTTTTATTGGATTTAAAAAAATTCAAGTTGTAGAACAATTAATCAATGAAAAGTTTAATATTTTGATGAAACCTTTGAAGCTATGGTTTCCGAGAAAGCGGTGAATGCTACATTACGGCCGTAACATGATGATGAGTTTTGTTTTCAATGCAATCAGATGAGAGTATTTTCCTAGAGAACGGTGGTGTAAAATAGCGGTGAAAACTAGGTAAGGTTTTTTCTCGCCAGGTGACACATTTTGTTTTGGAAATAAAAGGCAAGATCGTCCATTTTTCAATTCATAAATAAACTTAGACTAGAGAATAAACAGCGTTTTAAAAGTAGTTTTGTCTAAATTTGTTTTAATATCGTGTTACGTCCACCTACACTTTTACGTTCACCGCTACATTACGGCCGTCATGTAGTCAGCGCTTTCTAGGGAATCATAGCCTCAGAAGTCATATTTCTATTTTCGGTACTAACATCTACTGTCAGAAAAACAGCTGGTGTTTGGACCTACAACTTGGAACATTTGTTAAATTTTAATGAGAAGCTGTTTCTGGTTGACCCTTTTTCACAACAACAAAGATGCAACAGAGAAAGCATAATTATGCCTAATGAAATATTAATCTTCTTTGCATTGTTTATATAGTAATTACAAACTTCAAAATAATAAAAAAAAAATTTAATGTCTATATATAATATTTTTGTCTTCAAATATATTTAGTAATAAATTAGCTATTTAGCGTTTATACAAATTAAGATTTATAATAATTTATTGACACAGTATTTAAATTCTGTTTGTAATATTTCCAGCTTGTTGATTTAAAGTCACTATTTGACAGTCACATGTTTCGATAAACATTCAGATTTAAGTACTTATTTGAAGGCAGAAATAGTTGGGTCGATGGTGTAGTGTTGATATAACCACCGCAAGCGGTTCAAATCCTGGTTCGGTCCAAATATTTTTTTCTTCAAATTTATTTAGTAATTATACTTTAGCTATTTAGCATTTATACAAATTAAGATCTAAAAATATAATTCCTTACACATGTAGTATTTTGGTGTTTACATCAAATGTATCAATTAAACAGTTAGAACCAATTAGTGCAAGTTTAGATATCTGGTTGAAGATGTTCTAAGAAGCGCCTTTTAAATTTGTCCCAATAAACCATGAGCAACTACAGTCTCCATCTTTTGATTTGATTTTATACGTATTGGAAAATAAATGATTTATTCATTTTCAGTCTAGTTCATGTGTCAAAATATTTTTTGCAGACGCTGTTCAGAATGATCCAACCTCAAAAATTATTTTTTATGGCTGTGGATGGAGTAGCTCCACGAGCTAAGATGAATCAGCAACGTGGAAGGAGGTGGGTACTGCACATATACATCTGAAGGTCCTGATTATTTTTCTAAAGAGGAGCGGTTTTTATTTATTGTCAACAATCAAGAGTGGTTTGTGACATACTTTCCTGCCCGCAAAAAAAGTTTAGTTGACATAAATAAATTTATTACTGCGGATGGACTAGATTCAAATGTATCTTGTGAGTATAATAGCCCTTCAAATGTATCTCAGTTGTAAAAGGCACTCAAAGTTTATTGTGGTTATAAAATGGCACTTGAAACGTACAAGATTAAATCGGTACTTGTAAATCAATGCGGGAGTAAAATTGTACCGTAGACCATCATTAGACTTTGATATAATTGTGGGAATCAGTCGATAATCAAATAAACTTTGTCAGCATCTTTGAAAGCAGGAGGCGTACCTATGACTCTGAAGGTAAGCTGCTTCACCTTTTTTCCAAAAACGTAAATCATGTCCGAAAAAACTGGAAAATATGCATGAATTCAATCAAGTTCTTGTGGTACTAGGACTAGGTATAAATTTAGAAACCTCTCATACAATAAAATAACACACAAGTTTTGTCACAACAAGTTTTTTAATGTGGCAGGTTTCGGTCAGCGAAAGAGGTGGAGGTGGCGGAAGCCAAGGCGACGGAGCGAGGGGAAGCTTTGCCTTCAGCAGAGAGGTTCGACTCTAACTGCATCACTCCCGGGACCGAGTTCATGACTCGACTCCAGGCTCAACTCCAGTACTTCGTCACGTTCAAAGTCAGCACTGACAAGCTGTGGCGTAAAGTCACAGTGATTCTGTCGGGACATGAGGTGGGTTACATTTAAGGAGGGTCTTTTAAGCTAGTACATTCCAAACTCTTCAAAAGTCATTTTCACCTGAATTGCCCATTAGTATTTTTGTTTCACGCTTAGTTTTGATTTATTGTGTAGAAAGGACTTGCTTTGGGGTAAGATTTAAAATACTAAAATGAAGGAGTTTTTAAACCAATGTTGAAGGAAGCACTAAAATGCCATATCTTCTTTGGGTCAGAAGGAAAGATCATTGGAAAGCTGGTGAGGACCATTGTGACCACGTAAAGACGCCTTAACCCTCCATGCCTGATTATAACTCTGGAGCCAGCCAAATTCTTGACCATTAATGTGGGCCTGACTCAACAGTCGGATACCATATTTTTCTGCTTGCTCTTATCATCATACCTGGTAATAAAATTACTTTGAATTTGACATAAAAATACTTTGTCATAACTCTTGAGACCCCCAATCATTCCGCCAAACTTGCCCAAAAGCAAAAAGAAAACCATTTTTATTTCCAACCATTTTTTATTTGGTTTCAAAATTTAGTATTTTTTGAGTAGGCTAGTGTTCAGAATTATTGTAGGCCTGAAATAATCTACCAATCAACAAATTTTTGGTACAGAAAACAACCGTATCCAAGACTTATCGTGATTTGTAAATATTTGTGAAAAATACTCTGTTTGTTGTTTGAACATGATCATGGAAAAGTCTAACTTTGGTTGCTCAACAGACCCCAGGTGAAGGTGAGCATAAAATCATGGACTATATCCGATACATGAAGAGTCGCCCGGACTATGACCCAACACCCGCCACTGCCTATAATGGACTGGACGCAGACCTCATCATGCTGGGTCTGTGTACTCATGAGCCTCACTTTGCCCTGCTAGAAGAGGTCAGCCATTTGCTCTCTATAAAATGAACTAATACACTTCTTGTATCATGTACAACATGACCCTCTAGGTTGGTTTGTGATAGTAAGGTATTGGCTGAGCATGAATGATGTAGTTCTTCTTACATTGAAACTGTTTATAGTTGGTGTTATAGATCCAACAAGGGAGTTCTACTAGATGTAACACTCACTATTCCAAATAATAAATTTCCATATAATATTGAAAATTTTCCACATTCCCATAATTGTGGTAAAACCTTTTATCCACTAAGAAATTATTTGGAAACTCTCTTAAAAGAGATTCTAAAAGAAGACATTTTGTAGGGGTTGTAACATCAGCCAATATGGAGTGGAAGGAAGATCTTTGGCCTAGAAATAAAACTTTCATTCATCGACCAAGTTGATTTGCTTTATCATTTTAGAATTTAGATCAAGTATATTTCCTAGACTAAAATTTTTAGTTGATTATTTTAAAGTTTTTTTTTTCAGGTAAAATATGGGAAAAAGAACAACCAAAAGCGCATTCCTACCCCTGAAGAGACAACATTCTTCCTTCTTCACTTGTCTCTGATGCGGGAATACTTGGACTTAGAGTTCCAGGAACTGAAAACTACTTTGCCTTTCAAGTATGATCTTGAGTCTGTCATTGACGATTGGGTAAGTGAACCTAAACTGTAATTTGTTTGTCCTTATGCTTTATGTTCAAAACTCTACTGTTAACAAAAACTATGGAGAACTCTTAGCCCAAATAGCTAAGAAATGAGGCAAAACCCCATGAATGGCCAAGACTAAAAACTGTGTATTTTTGCAAATATAAATTTATTTTAAATAAAACTAAGTAAAATATCTAAGCTCTTAATGGATGAAATTCTTGTAAAGTACCTGAGTAAGTCTTTACTTTCAGTCCACCATTGCCCTTTTCAAAAGACACACCAAAGGCATCGATACTGTATTCGGCTTGGTCTTGTTACTCTACACTCTACAGAGTACCCAACATAACAAAGTCGCCAGTGCCGCATAACAATAGTGCAATGGTACAGAGAGTTTGAGAGACAGTAGAGCAGCTGGTAATTAATGAATATTTATTCTTCCTGGCTGTTTTTCCCCATTGCCTGGATTTTATTGCTTACATTTATTTTGTACATTTTCACAGATTCTGATGGGGTTCCTAGTTGGGAATGATTTTATTCCCCATCTTCCTGGTTTGCACATCAACCAAGGTGCTTTCCACTCTTGTATAAAACATACACTACGGTTCTACCGACTCTGGATGGTAAGAGATGTACTTAAAATTATCACAGTTTCAAAAATACATTTTGCCTTTAATTAACATATAAAAACTTAGCAGGCATATCCTCTCTTTAAAAGGGCTTTACTGTCAGAATGTAGGTTACGATTTGTCAGAAGATTACCTTGGGTCAAAACCAGTGAGCTGTATCAAAGATTATGTTATGGTAGGTAGATTGGGCATAGATATCACATGGCTGAGGCAGGAAAATCAACAAAGTTATGACAGCCTGGGCACAGATAGCCCATCTTCCCTCCTTTCTTTCCCTTCAGCTTGACGCCTCAAGTTTGTCTAATATCAATGACTTAAATGTGACCAAACCACGCTATTTAAAAAAAAACTTGTGTGTGCACCAATGGCTCTACATGAGACTCTAAAGATAATTTCCTTGCAGCACTATCTGTGCTTGGGCTGCCAAACGTTGTTGATTTTTCTGCCTCAGCCATGTGTCATCTATGTGCAACATACCTACCATAGTATAATCTTAGTTGAACTAAAACTTGTTTAAAGGAAAAGAGTTTTATGATTTAATTAAAAGTGTTGTTTTATTTAGTATACATTGTACAAAGAGTCCTCAACTGTATTCTGACATTTTGTCTGTCTTTTAACTACAACAAAACTTCTCATTGTAACAGATGATTAGTTAATTGATAAATTATTAACAAACTTTAGTTTAGTTTCCTTTGTTTCTATAATGTGTCCATTGAAAGTACAATATTTCACACAGGTATATTGTAAGAAGGTAGTGCAGACAAAAAATATATTTTGTGTTTCTTTTGTTTTAGGGTATTTAAATGAAGGAGGAGAGTTAAAACTTGACAGGTTTCAGAAATATATGGAGAAACTGGCAGAATTTGACTTGGATCAATTCAAGGAAACTAGTGCTGACTTAAAGTATTTTGAAGCTAAAACCGGACGGAAACCAGGAGGAAAGGAGCGCCACAGTGTAGGTTTCTCATTCACAAACTGGTTTTCATACAGCAATTTCTATAACTCTCTTCATAGAAGTGTAATAGAGCAAAAACATCAAAAACCGTGTCCTCCTCCTCTATACAAAGCAAAAAGGTGCAAAACAGGTGTTTTGAGCAATCTATATTAAACTCTCTTACGCTGTCAACTGCCACCTTCACCGTTCACTGTTTATTTAAGGTGGGCCCTCCCCATCACTTAACCACTCGTGAGTAAGCTTAAAGTGGATTGCTCCCGCTGCTACCCGAGATAACCGCAAGACCTAAATCACCAGCTCGTCAGCTGACGCTTAAGACCTTGCGGTCATTCTCACATCTAGTAGACTGGTAGTCTACTAAACACCTGGTAGTCAGCCTGAACACTAACGCTCTAGTAGCAATAATGGTAACTACTTCAATAGACGGCCCGAGCAGGCCTCAAGTTTCGGCTTCAAAGTGTTAAATAACCCTTTTATTAGGGCAACTAAAATCAAATTGAACCTAAATTGAACAGAGTTTGTTTGTTACAAATTCCAGCTAAATATTGGAAATGTAACTTGGTTTTCACTTTTCAGATAGCAAATTTACCTAATTTGTTATTTGTTTTTCAGTACAGCAACAAAGAAGATCCACCAGTACCTACCAAGAACAAAGATCTTGCAGCGTTGATCGCTTCAACAGAGGAAGTAAGTATTCTAAGTCTTCTATTTTAGGATATTGATAAACAATAGTATAATTTAAAATAGGCCTACGAAAGTGTAATGACTTTTCAGTTTGAGTCAAGCCTAACATATCCTTCCCAGACAGATCTCCACTGAAGACACTTCACGCTACTGCAAACTGGTGACGGTCTTATATCTGATGCAAGCAGCTTTCAATGATCCCATAATAGTCTGCATGTTTTATCACAAAAATAAAAATGCACAATGTATTTACCCATTTACCTTAAACTTCCTCAGATGTTGCTATCGGATGACGCACGATGATGAGAACTACACAGACATTGACACTGAAGATGAAGAAGAGGGACACACGCCTAAAGACGAAGTTCACGGCAATGAAGCAAAACTACTACCGAGAAAAAATGGAGTATGAGAGGACGTAACTAATGTAGTAGTGATCTCACCAACTGCTCTATATCAGGATCCCGGATTAGTGGAGGTTCACTAAAAGACTCAATTTGCCAGGAATAATCTTTATTGCTAGGAGGAGGATGATTCAATTTCATCCTTATTCTTCCTAACGTCTGTGAATTTTGATCTGCCGATTTTAACTTATCACTACTTTCTAATCTTTTTAAATTACATACTTTTTATCCATTGTCAAAGTAACATGTTTACGTTCTTGTGATATCTTACGGCCTGAACCGAATGGAAGCACAGATTAGCAAACTATGGTTACACGCTTTGCAGACAAGTAGAGACTTAAAACAGGTGGCTAGTTGATGTGGTCATAGGGCGGATTACTGGACGTGTCGGAGTGGCTTAACGGTTGGATTATAGAATCTATACTGTAATGAGGATTTCAGTTTACAAAATAGTTATTTCATTTTGTGACTATAGGTCTTAGAGATATTACTTAGTTATTTAGATACATACATTCTAAGAATAGTAAGTTTCTAAAGAGGAGAGAAGCTGTGGAGTCGTTGTTGTATAAGCTAGTGGGTTATTTGTTAAAATACCTTAAGTGAAATGAGAGTTTCATGAAGTTTTGATAGTTGGAGTGAACTGGAATTAGAATCAAGTTGGAACTGAATTAAACAGGCCGTATGTTACAGTTTATAAGATTCAATTTAAAGGTAAATATAAAGTTTGTCTTTTTTGTCTGTTAACCAGGTGTTAGGACTACAAAGTCCTCTCTACCACTCTTTCCGACCTTTACCTAGGCCACCGTATAGTCACATTACAAATTGTAAGTGGTGACTGCGGGAACAAACCCGCTACCGCAGGGATGAGTCTCGAGGCGACGATACCAATCCGCCACGGATCCGCTAATTATATTATATATTTAATAAATGTAAGAAAACATCGACTACCCTGAAGTATAATTGTCACGACCAGGGTTTCGGTCTAGTCCATCATCCGTGAGTGGTACAATGTTATACTTTCAGGGTACTCGATGTTTTCTTTTTACTTTTATTAATTTAAATAGTATCCCTTGAAAGTGAATCTAAACTTAAAACTATATTAATTTACATGGTGGTAAAAAATAACTGGTAAAGATCGAACGCATTTCGTCAACTTTGTTTCGTTTGAAATAGATCCTCCTCTCTAGTCTTGGAGGTTACAATGTTTTGGGCCCTTTCATGTGGTTTTCTGCCAGGGTTTACGCTTGTGATTCTCACATTGAAATTTGTAACCTTTCTGTAGTCCTAATAAAACAGTACCTTTGAAAATTGAAATCTACATTTTAATTAGTTATGAAATAGTTTTAAATATATTAATTCATTGCCAAATTTTCTTCCTCTCTTGAAGAATATAACTGAGATACTGTACAAAGAAATGGAATCCTTGTTTTTTATTGATACATTTAATCGTAATCTGTTTACTTTCAGGGAAGTGATGCGTAGTCAAAGTGAAGGCTACATAACAGCCATACAATGGAACTTGAACTACTACTATAATGGCTGCTGCAGCTGGTCCTGGTTCTTCCCACACCATTACGCGCCTTACATCTCTGATATCAAGAACTTTGCAGACTTAAAACTGCAATATGACGCCGGAAAACCATTCCTACCTTTCCAGCAGTTGTTGGCGGTTTTGCCTGCTGCAAGGTACATCCCAATAGTCATAGTCATAGTCATTTATTTTGATCATTTACATCAATTTACATTGATTGTGATTAATTAAAGTACAATAATTTACTTCATTTATTACTTAATTACAATAATTTGCAGTAAAATGACATTAAAAGATAAAAACATACAAGTGTGTAGGGTCTAAACAAAGCAACTAAAGTTAATATTAGTGAAAATGCACATTGTGTAGGCAAGAAAGAAACAAAAATCAGTTTGCAAACCCTGAGCTCTTGTTATGTGGACTGTCCCGATGACCAAGCTTAGGTAACTGAACGCTATAAAAGCAGTTATTAAGAAGAAATTTGAAGATGCTTCATTGAAGGATTTAGAAGAGGTCTCGCTTTTCAGATGGTTTGGTAGTTTATTAAAGAGATTTGTGCAAGAGTACCACGGTGTTTTTTCAAAAAAAGTTGCGATGACCAGGATATTGCAGAAGTGCGGAGTTTCGAGTAAAATGATGATGTATGTGGTTTCACCATAAACTTTTCTGGTGTGAGTAAACAAAGAAAAGGCATTTGAAAATACAGACAAGGAAGGGGGAGTATTTCTAACTGCTTGAAAAGAGCTCTACAGGGTTCCCTGAATGGTGATTTTGTCATTAGTCTTATGATGTTCTTTTGCATTCGAAAGACTTTAAAAGCATCAGATGAGTTTCCCAAAACATTATACCATACGAGATATGTGACTGAAAGTAATCAAAATAAAATATACCTCACGTAATGTTTGGAAACCAACTACGTGAGAAAGTGTCATCATAGCATAAAAAGCCCTACTGAGTTTTGGAAGTTATGGGGTTAAGTTGGATAGGGTGCAACTGGCTGGTGGAGGGATTTTCAGGGAAAAATCCCGGCGCTCCAGCCCCGCACTCTAGCGGTCATTATGTACGCTGACTGCGCCGCTACCAGGTAGTCGGGTCTTTCACCAAGGTGTTTCTCGGTAAACTGATTTGTTTAAATAGACGAATTCAAGGGTTTACCCGACAGTCTCATTACTGTTGTTGCTTGTGTACATATAGTAATGCATCTGGGATGTTAGGGTTCAATCGTTGATTTATTAATATTCGATTTCTATAATTATAACACATTGGCTCACTAAGGATTACTAGAATTGTATAGTGCATGAAATAAATAATAATAGAACATAGGACCCTGGATTAAAGATTTTGCTTTTTTGTGACCGTCCAACTGTTCCCATCTTCCTGGCGATGACAACAAACACAAGTTACATATCAGGGCGCTATGTTCTATTATTTCATACACTATATCGATTATAAACCATAGATTTTGCCAATATCACTACCAAATTTCTGTTGGAAAAATGAGATTCTAATGTAGCTAGCATGGTAAGATCCAGGCCCGGAACCACGAAATGAGCACCGACCCTGACCCCCAGAACTCGTTTTGAGCATTTTATCAATACTTTCAACACATATGTCTATATGTGAATCATTTCTACAGGTCTCATTTTTGTCCAATTTCACAAATTTGGTACAAATGTTCATTTTGTAAAAATCTCGGTTGAGTTTAATTGTTAAATCGGACTCCGAACCGTCCTTAGGGGAGGAACTTTTCTACAAAAGGTTTTAATGGTCTTAATACAGTAAATTTCGTAATTGAAATAAATATGCATTTTGGTACTCGTATTATACATCAATATATCAAAAATGATGAAAACCATCAATTCACTTCAAAATGACGGCCAATTAGGAAATTTTCCTCTACAACAGCTGAAAGAGTCGTCTGATTTGATTGAATTTAACATGTGTTGACCTTTAGTGATATGTAATATAACTCACAGTAAAACAAGCTGTAAACTGAGGTCGAAGGACATAAACATAGGGCTATTTTCGACACTCTGAATATTAAAGAACGGAAAAAGGACAGTCTTATCTTATTCAATTACATTGAAAGATAATTTACTTCGTGTGAGAATGTAAACAGCTTAACCGGAGATTAGTTAATCTCCAACTATGCTTAGAGTTGAAAAAAAAAAAAAACAGCCCGTTGACTATAAAATCACATTTTCTTTTTGCGGCCAGAAACTACATTTGTATTTGGGCGTACTGCTATAGCCGATAGTCGTATCAAATATTTGGCGATCATTAGTTTGATAATTTCTAGTTTAAATCTTCATTTAATAAAATCGACAAATGTCAATCAGTTCAAAAGGACATAATGAAGGGGTATTGTTTCCAGTTTTACTCAGTTTCTAGATTAGCTCGAGCAATTAACCACTGAGAACAAAGCGGTGGTCATAAACCGCCCTGAACAAAGAAGCTTAGGGCATCATCACCCTGTGAGAACTCAGCTGAGCACCGCGCAACTATGTAGTCCCTTTGTACCTACTGCATGTCCAGCGGCGCAGTTCGACAACACCCGCCAAGTTAGACTTGAGTAGATCTCTACACCAAGGAATCTTAAAGAAGGCACAATGTTAAAGTTATCTGGCAGATAAGAAGAATCTCTTTCTGGGTGACAGGCAGTGATTTAAATGAAAATTCATTATTTGAGTTTTGTCGGGATTTAGTTTGAGTCCATTAGCTGAAAACCAATTATCAAGGAGAGAAACTGTTCGACCAGAAGATTTGCAGTTGATACTTTGTTTTGATGCGATATTATAACTGATGTATCGTCAGCATATAATACAGCATCACCTTTGCTGACGACTCGAGGAAGATCGTTTGAATAGATTAAGAATAAATTAAGAATAACGATTAAGAATAAGAATACGATTTTTGATTCATTTTACAGGTTCTCCAGGGAAGAGTCAAACTTCAGGAATCAGTTCTATGGTTCAAATAAAATGATAAGCTAATATAACATTACAATAATTAAGTAGTAACAGATTTAGTAATTAATATCACAAAACACATAAAATATTTTAAATAGAGAAGTCTACATTAAGTAGAACTTTTAAAAATTAGATTTTGATTCATAGTTTATTGTTTTCAGCAAAAAGCTCCTGCCAGAAGCTTACCATAGTTTGATGGAAGACGACAAATCTCCAATAATCAGTTATTATCCGAAGGAATTCAGAACTGACCTGAATGGCAAGAAACAAGATTGGGAAGCAGTTGTTCTCATTCCGTTTATTGAACAGGTACTGGCCCTGGATTTTGTATTTCAAGATTTTATTTATGTGGCTTAACCAGAAAGTAATTATTATTTTGGAAAAAACATACAGGACGTTATTCAATAACATTTATTTTCTAAGAAGATGGATGTATTAAACTATTTTTCTACATGGTTTTCACCATTGTTTAGACATTTCTCTTAGCAAGGAACCAACGTCTCTACCCTTCATAGAAAAATGCTGCCATTCCTGAACACCGTCTTCAGCATCATCATTGTGGGTTGTCAAATCAGCATTGTCTGAAAAAAAGTGCAAAAACACGTAAATCAGAAGGTGCCAAACTCCTAAACAAGGTTTTGCTGTTTTGAGTGATAACAGCAGAATGGGAACTTTGACATGGATCAACAAAATTCCTACGTTTAGCATTCCTTATCTTTTGTTCTGAATCGCTCGCCAAAGTTTTCCATGTGTTCCAGTGTTCCATAATACCGTCCGTATTGATTATTTCACCTCTTCAATTCAATTCAAAATATCTTTATTCATTTTTTGATAAGAAATCAACAAGCAGCATTCCCTTTCTAATCCAAAACATAGGTAGTGCACATGACTTTGTTGTTGACAAAGTTGTTTTGAACATTTTTAGGTGGGTCCTGAGTGTCCCCAGTTCATTGACTGCTCTTTAGTCTCTGGAGTGACATGACTAACCCAAGTTTCATCACCTGTACCAGTCTTGTTTAAGAATTTGTCTCCCTCATCACTGTAACGGTTGAAAAAAGTCAATGCACGCAAAGTTGTTTCTTGTTGTGTTCATCCATTAGCATCAGTCATAGAACTAATTTCTCCTAGAACTATCTATAAATTCCTCTAAGCTGTAAACAACCTTTAAACAGAGAAAGTTTTAATTTAATTTTAATCAATTTTAAATATTTGTAATTTTGTATCAAGTTACTCCCACAGTTCATATTCATACCTTTGGTAAATAACACAGTTTTTGTAGTCAGTCCAGCTGTAATTGAAAATATTTGTTTCAGGACACATTGCTCTCTGCAATGTCCAGCAAAGCTCATTTGTTGACAGAAGAAGAAAGAAGCCGCAATCACCATGGTCCCATGCTAATTTACAGATACACACCAGAAAAACAAGGTAAGTCTTTGTGTTGAGATACTTCTAACCTGGCTAGAATTGTTACATTTTTTATTTAGGATTGTTTTATTTAATTCTGTATAGTTAATGTGTAGAACAGTAATGAAATATTTTCTTTAAATACTACCACTAAACAGACCATATTTGTTTTTACTACAGTGACAGTGGCAGCTTGTTAGAGGAGGCAACAAAAGTTCTCCCTGAATCGTCGGATAACGAAACGAAAAGATACTTAAACGTAAAGTTTAATTGTACTTGCAAAAGAACACTTCAATTTAACATTTCAACATATTAGAGACCATACAAAATCCAGTGTGACGACCAATCATCATGTCTTGTATGCTCGTGAAGTAACTTTGTCCAAAAAACCCTTAATTTGAATATAACTAAAATAGAAAATCTTTACAGAAACCTATATGAGGAATTCTTCAAGGAAGTATTCTGGGTCCCTTACTCTTCATAATATACAATAACTCCTTCCCAGAAAAACTCTCCAAGGGTATTGACTGCTTAATGAAATTGAAACTTTGGTTTTTAATTTGTTCTCTACCAATTGATAATTAATTTTATATACGAATGATGTCATATACTCTTATATACAAGATAATTTATATAATACTCGATACTTATACATTATTTGATATACTTCGCATACTACTAACAGTGGTATCTAATGATTCTAATAGCTGATATTGATACTGTTTAAAACTAACGCTAACAGTATCAAAGTCATGATTTCGGCGCTGGTCATGAGTTAAGAGATCGCCGCAAACAGAATCAAAGCTACTTCATGAACAAATCAAAACTAGACAATTTTAAAGGTCTTAAGTTTTAGACTGTGTCTCAGCCTGGTTACTAAAGGTATGTTTGTTCTTCAGGATCATACCTGTCTCCAGCATACTTCCCCGCTTTGGCTAACCACCACGCCAAAATGGTGGAGGTAACCAGAGCAGAGCTCCAGGTGCCGCCGGAATTCTTGATCAAAGGTCTGTGTCCTGGAGTCATGCTGGACGTGTACTTCCCCGGCTTCCCCACACTCAGGCACTTGGACTTCACGGTCAGTTTCATTGTCTTTTCAAAGTTTGCTTACTATTTTGGGATTACGTTTAATTGATTTTGGGACAAGAAATGTCCAGCACAACCCTCGGTTGGTATTGGCTTTTGTAAATTGTAATGAGTAGGGTTGGTTTTTTCACAATCTTGCGTTACTGCCCTTCCCTCAAAAAACCTCTTTGGCTAGTAAGTAGTGTTTGGCATTTAGTTTATATTTGGAATTTAATTGCATCTTAAGGCTTATAATCAGCTGAAAAATGTTTCAGAAACATATTTAACTTTTCTGCAATTCTTATTACAAGTCAAAACTCTTAACATCAATAGTTTTATAGTATAGGTTTTACTTAAATTTAAAGTATTCAACGTTTACTTAAGAAATTTAAAATAAATGGACAAGTTGGCCAACAGTTTTTTAAATACCTCCCAACCAGATTGGGAATGAGAATGGAAAGATAAGGATGTGCTCATTTTTGTTATCCATCCAAGGCTGTGCAGGTTTAAAATTGAAAAAAACCTCAGTTTTAATAATTGGTTAAAATTTACCCCTATCTGCCCACTGAAAACCTTTTAGGATCCAGCAAAAGTAAAAAGTTGCTGCCCAATTCATGTGAAAGCAAAGTAACAATTTAATTCTGTCAATTTTAGGACACCAAAATCTTTTTTTGTACAATTAATATTGAAATTGTAAACTAGAAATAATTAAGTTGCACTCCAAACAAATGTTGGAACAATGCATTGTAACAAATTATAATTATTTTTGTAGATAAATGTATACTTTTATTTCCAGGGAGGGCTCCAGTTTGCAAAGGTGAAAGTTTTTGAATCACCAAGCCGCGAAGACAACATGATCCTAAAGTTAAAGGAAAGTACGCTGAATCAAGATGTCACTAAAATTGCTCACCAAATCTTGGGCAAAAGTGTATACGTCAACTGGCCCCACCTGTTTGAAGCAAGGTTCGTCCTATACAGACAAGATTTTGTGTCACTTGCTCAGGGAGTGACAAAACGGACTAAGTATAGACTTACATAACACTCGGAAGGTGTTTGTCAAGGCATATTACCATTGTCTCGTTTTGTCCTAAATCTCGTACCATTTTGGTCATCACCATGATTAGAACAGGAAACCAACATGACTAATTCTAAAAACCACAGTCTTATAATTATAAAGTCACATTAAACGTTTTGCTGGCATTTTTTCCGCATAGCACCACTTCTCCTATAGTGAACACAATTCCATCATGTTGGATTTAGAGTTTCATCCTTGCAGCATATAGTTAACTGGACAGTTAAGGGTTACAAATTTTGAGAAACACATATTTAAGGTCAAGATTAAGAATACTTACCGAATATACTCGAGTCTAAGCCGCATGCGAATCTAAGACGCACCCATAAATTTCCTCAGAATATACGGTAAAAAACTGTATACCCTTGTATAAGACACACCCTGTTTTTATAATCTCAACAGTTAGAGGGCTATGATTTGTCAGGCCCTGACCCCTTTAGCAACCAGGACGTAATTGCCAGCTGCAGCTGTCAAGAGATAGCAGAACAAAGAATGCATCACGCTTGCCTTCCCTCTCCCATCCCCAACCCTGCTAAGTCCACCACCACTTAAAAAAATGGTCCCCCACAGCAAAAAAATGTTGGGTTTGAAATCATTATCAAATTAGCGTACAAGAATCAGCGAAAACAAGCAAGGAGATAAGGAAGATAGGTAGAGAGATAAAGGACCACCTGGGAGCTGGGGGCTACTATTCTTTGTAGTCAGTTAGTTCATGTTTTTGCCACTGGTAGTTTACCCATATTTCCAAGCGCTAGTGTTTGATTTGCAATAGATGCGCATCTCACTTTATATGCTACTACATCTTTTCTCTTCTTTCTTCTCCTTAACCATCCTGCAGACAAGAAGGGTGGGAGAGAAGGAAGGAGAACACGAATGTAATAAGGAGCAATTCTGAGTCACCTCTAGTCACTTCCTCTGTTTTCAACTATTCTTCCATTACACTCTTCAAAACAGGCAATGCAATACGCAACTCTGTTGTGGTTCCTGTGTTTCCTACTTCTCTCGTGGCCTACCTGAATGTTTTTGTCGATGTTTTGAGTGATTTTGTAACTTCAAATGAATCCAATATTTTCATCCCATTGGCGAAGTTCAAGGCACTCAGCATATAAGACGCACCTTATTTTAGAGCCTAAAATATGGTAAATAAAGTGTCTTAGATTCGAGTATATACGGTATGCTGACCCTACCAGAACTAGGACCCTGGATAGTTGAAAAAAAACGCCACTACTCAAATGTTTAGTTTATTTGGTAAAACCTAAGATTAAAAAGCTGTACCAAGCTCAGATCAACCTTGCAAAGAAGTCTCACAATGTAGTTAAAATTCAAAACTCCCATAATCCCTGTAAGGCCTGGGACTTGATTAACGAAGTCTAGGAAAAACCAACTGTGGTACAGTCAGTCACAAGTCCTGATGAGTTCAATACCTACTTCATAAACTCGTAAGTAAAATAATCAACAGTTTGCCAACTAGTAACATAGAACCTACTAGTCTCATTCAACCTACTGAACATCAGTTTACTCCAGTGGAGGCCAT
>CM032059.1:68720377-68731013 GCA_018831715.1 Matsumurasca onukii | reverse complement strand
TGACAAAGAAATTTAGACGTACTTAGAGACCTAACGGATGGGATTCCTTGAAGATTACTCGATATGCTTTGTGGATCAAACTTATGATCAAAATATTATGTAGTATAAAATAAACTTGAATTATTATTTTAAACTTGATGGATTTGCCCAATAACACATCATCATTTAACACAGATTCTATGGAAGAAATTGACCAGTTATGGTGTATCTTAATTAAGTGTATCAGAGTTGGAGTAAACCAAATCCTTCATAGTTGTGTTTTGACTTTATTGGAAGTCGGAAGGACGCGTACATATCTACTTTTTTATATGTCATATTATATGTCACGTAAAGTTGCAAGGGTTTAATCCTTAAAATATGTTAGATACTAATATTGTAGTTGAGCAATGTTTTAATATAACAATTAAAAATATTATGTTAAAGATAAAGCCTGTTTAAGTTATTGTTGTTTAATTTGATTCAAGAGTGGTACCATTAACTGGAACCAATTCTTCATCAACTCGTACTATCAGAATGAGAGAGAATGTGATGAGCTCAAGCAGTACCAGCGGCGTGACAACCTACGCGTATTTGGGTCTCAGAGAAGCGAGGTGAACACGGACACCCTGGTGCTTCAGCTGTTCAGGACAAGCTCGGCGTGCAGTTACCTGCGGAGTCACTGAGTCGCTCACACAGGGTCGGTAGGCAGCCAGCAGCGTCAGCCGATGGCAGCCAGCGTCACCAGCCGATCATCGTCAAGTTCGCCAGTTACCGGTTCCGGAGGATGGTGTTTGACGCAAAGAAGAAACTGAAAGCTCAGGGATGACGGTGAGGAAGACTTGACGGCGGCACGGCAGAGCACTGTATCACGGGCGGTGAAAGAGGTTCGGCATCAGGAGCACATGGACCAACGACGGGCGGATTCTGTGGATGGACAAAAATGGTGTGAAGGGTGTTGCGACAAGGATGGCTGATCTGGACGATGCGTAAACTGTACATCATAACTATCCAAAGTATGTATGTTTATAATATTTAATTTTGTTGTTTAATAGTATTGTTGTTGTTTAATTTCCAGTTACCGATGGCGTTGCAATTAATTTCAGAGAACTTATAACATTATAATTAATTATAGTATTTATTGAATTTTTTAAAATCAATTACACACAAACCTCATGTTTTTGCCCAAGTTGTTAAATAATATTCAATATTCAGAACTAAGCTTAATTTATCATATTTAAACTTTATAATTATTATGTTACCTATAGTCGTTTTATTTTATTGCATGTCGAGAACTAGCTACTTTCTTTTTTAAGGAGTCGATTGTACTACATATCCAATAAGTATGAGTTATGATTTATTCTATGTTATGTTTGTATTAATATCTAAATCTGTGTGTGTGTGTTTGTGCGTTTGTTTTTCTGTCCGTTTCTGTGGGGCACCTTGGCCGGGGTGGACTGGCGGGTCAGCTGGTCCAGGATAGCAAACACAAAGTGACGTTCACAACACCGGCCGCCACTACCCCTCCCCACCCCTTTCAGCAACACCGCTGTCCACAGCTGATATCTTATCACGCTCCTTATCTCCTTACCAAAACACACTCAAGTTCGCACATATAAATGCTCAGTCCTTGTTGGGTCACATTTACGAGTTTAGGGAAATATTTGGGTATCAAAGCTTTGATATAATTGGAGTTTCTGAATCTTGGCTTAAGAAAGTATTAAATCAAAAGAAGTGGCTTTGCCGGGATACATTATTTTTAGAAATGATAGGCTAAATAAGGTTGGGGTGGAGTTTTAGCCAAGAGAGGGCTCCGGCCCAAATGGTATATACCTCACCATCTGAGTACTCTGCTAAGCCTGAGTTTTGTTTATAGATAACTTATCTGGCTCAGGTTCTCTGTTGCTTGGGGTGTGTTACCGCCCTCCTAAGGTAGGCCATCTAGCAGATTTTGAAAACGCTCTTGTACGATTAATGCCTGGATATAGTCGAGTTTTGCTCATGGGTGACTTCAACGTAGATCTACTTCAGGATAAGCAACGTTACGATTACAAATTACTCACTACTATGTTCGAATCATGCAACTTGACTATACTGCCACTAGAACCAACGCACCACACCGCCGAGGCAGACACTCTACTCGATCTCATTGTTGTTTCTGATCCTCAAGACATCGTTCACCACGGGCAGCTTCCAATCCCATCCGTATCAAAGCATGATCTTGTGTATGGTGTGTCTTCTGTTAAAATTCCAAAAGCTGTGACTAAGTTTATCAAGTATAGAGATTTTAAGCAAATTAATGAGGTTGCTTTTATTACCGACGTTGTAAATAGCCCATGGCACAACATTGAAGCGTTGCAAAATGTTGATGACATGGTAGATGTTTTTAATCAAACTGTATCCTATGACAAACATGCCCCAATTGTTACTAAACGAATTTCAAAACGATATCGTGTGCCTTGGATCACTACAGAAATCCGAAGTCTCATGGCTTTATTGTGCTTTAAGATTGAAACAAAATCAGTAAAGCCTATAAAGGCATCAACTACCTGAATTAACTACTTTTACAATTTGTCTTAGTTCCAATAAACATTGCTGGTGTGTTGGCAGACTTTGCTCACTTACAGTCTCAGTGACTTTGTAACATGCGTTATATGACAGATGCTCTTTACTCGCACCCTCACACAGATAGGGAGGAGGAGAGCTAAGCATGTAGTGACAGTGCCCAAGCATCAGGGAATTCTTGTAGCACTTCCTTTGTCCTTTTATAGTTTGTACTCACACAAAATACTAAAACAAATTTTAAGCGCCAGCGTCGATGCAATTTCTAAACTAAATAAGGAAACCCCATGTAGAAATAGGCGTCTAAAGTTCAGTACCAAGTTAGTTTCTCTGATAAGTGAACTAAGTTGTTTGCTGCTGATACGAGGTCACTATTTATATTTTGAGCCTAACATTAAATATAGAAATTTTTTTTTGTGAAAGTGATTTTATGCTTTTCAAAATATTCCCTTGAAGATCTACACACTTTTGCATGCGCCGAAACCAGTTTTCGTAGCATTTTTTCCAGTCTTCTTCAGGTATCTCCAAAACATGAGTTTTGAACGCATCTACAGCTTCTTCTGCTGACGAAAATCGCTGTCCTCGCAACTTATTCTTGATTGTAGGGAACAAAAAGAAGTCGTTGGGTGCCAAATCAGGGCTGTAAGGTGGATGACCCATCAATTCGACTTTTTCAGTTTTCAAAAAGCTCATTGTCTCACGAGATGTGTGCGAGCTCGCATTGTCGTGGTGAAGGATGATCCGACGATTCTTGTTTGTGTTCCTAATCTCACCAAATATTTCCGGCAAACAAATGGTTGTGTACCACTCAGAATTAACTGTCCTACGCTCTTCTAAAGGTATCGTTGCCACATGACCGGTTTTTTGGAAAAAACAAGCGACCATTTGCTTTGAAGTGCTTCGCGAGCGAACAACTTTCGTTGGGTTAGCTTCATCTTGAAACACCCATACCGTCGACTGTTGCTTTCGTTCTAGCTCATATGCATAAATCCGATTCGTCACCTGTAACAATCTTATACACCTCTTTAGAAGCATCAGCGTTGAATTTTTGATAATTTTTGCACCAATTGACACGGGCATCTTTGTGGGCTTTTGTCAAATTGTGTGGGATCCAACGGCAACACACCTTTTTAACATCTAAATGTTCATGCAATATTTTATGTATGCTAGTGGGACCAATGCCCAAGGTTGTCTCGATTTCACAATACTCGTATGTCACATGACGATCTTGCATGATCATTTTTTGTACAGCATCAATGTTTTCGGGCACAACAACTGACTTTGGACGACCTTCACGAAATTCGTCGCCGAGAGAAAGGCGGCCATGATGAAATTCGTTAAACCAGTGTTTTACAGTGGCATAAGATGGGCTTCATCGCCAAATGTGAAATAAGTTGATTAATGCATTCTTGTCTTGTCAATCGTCGGGAAATCATAGTAAATTATTGCGCGAAAGTTTTCACGACTCAATTCCATTTTTCCTCAACACAAACTTTCAAATCAACTGTAAGGAGCAAAATAACGTTTATTGACAAAATGTTTGTTGATTTATAGGTTAACAATGTCCAAATTACTAAATGAAAACATCAGCTGATACCCAGTACAATCAGTGTTGCCAGGGCTCAAAATATAAATAGTGGCCCTCGTAAGTGCTCTAACGAGTCATTAGCTTGAATTATCCATCTGCAACTTGTGAGGTGTTTGTTGCTCTCTAGTACAAGTTATGTGCAAACTGTTCTTCCTGAATATTGAAAACTATCAAGTAAACTGAGTATTAGCACATTGCTGAATATGTCAGAACTGTTGTATTGGTATTTTAATTTCATTAACTTATAAATATTGGTCTGCCTAAAATTGTGAAAAAACTAACTTGTTAAATAAAAAGTCCGTAAAAAATATTGTCCCTCCAAATGTGTTACTACTTGTACCGCTATAAGTACCAAAATAGTATTAGATTTTTGGATTAAAAAACAATGATTTAAATTTTAATTTGTATTTTATCTACATTAATAAACGTGTTGTTTATACAATAATTTGCTAATCTTGTATTAAACTTTAGTCTTGCCTAAAAGAAATACTACAAAGATTATGACCAGTCTACAATATTTAATTGACGTACACGGTTCTTCCACGAACGTTTTTGGTTAGCATAAATGTAATGACAACACTGAAGTATATTTACACCTACTCTTCAGGATATACTTTTATAAACATACAAACCATAAAATAGTTACAGACAGTTTATAATTTGTGGCTTACTGACCCCACTACAAGAGTACCGTTTTTGTTAATACATCTCAAAAATATAATATGTTTTGGAATAGATTAAAATAAGAGAAATGCGAAGGACTGTAGAAAGGGGGTGAAATGTAAACAGAGATACTGAGAGGATAAATTATATGAGTATGATGAAGAAAGAGAACGAAAGGTTTAAAATTATAAGGATTGAGGTAGAGATAGAGGAACACAACACACTTTAACAAGGGTTGGAAGAACAATAAATATTATTATTAGAGAACATGTGTTCTTTGTTTACAAGCAATAGAGTAAAAATTATTGTTACTACACATATTATACGATTATACAAAACACATGTAACAATCATAACAAAAGTAAAAACATGTATACTATATTAAATGTATTAACTGATAGTTTACTTAACATTCTGGGGGCCTTGAATCCCCAGTGGATTCAACGGAAAAGGTCTTTAATTCACATTAAGTGCTTGCAAGAAGAACACCTTGTGGGCTGGTTGCCATATGAAGTCCACTATGCGCACTACACCGTCTGCTACTGGGAGAACTGCAGAACTTGGGCTGGGGCCATGAGAAAGGAGGAGTATTGAGATTCACCAATCATGAGGGAGTCATTTATAGAGACCAGAGCTGGTCTTACAACTTGCATCATAACCCACACGAAGTTTGGTGGAAGTGCTCGAGGGTTTGACGACTGCACGGTGAGGTAAAAAGTAGTGAAATTGAGATCTAGTTAAGACAGTTTTACCATGTGACCTTGAGAGATGTGTTCATTTATATTATTAGAATATTGACTTTTTAGTTCTGGAGAAGCTTTGAGTTTTTGTTCTAGTGTGAGAAAACGCCGTTCTGCTGTGGGTTTAGAAGTGCCCAGAGACCGTTGGTTTTCCTTGAAAGGGAGTTGACCAATGTACCGATCATTCTGATCTCTTGAATGAGAAGTGACGAACCGTAGTAGAGAGAGTTATAAAGCTCCCCAACGTTGGTTGTAAGTATAGAGATTGAGTGGTTGCTGACAGACCGAGAAGAGATAGCACAAGGAGCTGAGCCCATGACAACAAAGCCAAAGTGTGTTCCCATATCATTAGGCATGTTTGGGCCGAGGGAGTAGCTTTCGTTGGTGATGAGATTGGGGAAAGAAGCGCCAATCAACATGTCAATGTGACTGGGCAAGTGGAAAAGTTAGGATCAGCTAGGTTGTATGGTTTCACCTTAGAAAGAACCTCTTGTGAGATTGGAACTCTTGGTAGATTGACGGATATTTTATCGAGAATGTGAACCATATGGTTAGGTGCAATCAGTTTACCACATAAAGTTTTAATGGTAAGAGTCATAGCACCTTTAGTATGGGCTGGATATTGGGCGAGACCTACTACGTGAAGGTTAGATTTGACACGAGGAGAGTAAAGCAGTCAAGCGGCTCGTTCATTGATAAAGTCACACATGCTGTCACTATCAATTAGGGCTCTGAAGACCTGAGAGGTACCATTTTGAGATGTGATTTTTACTAGAGTTGTGCAAATTACAGTTTAATGACAATTGGCAGTGTGTTTTGTTTCTTGAGAGAAGCAGGAGGAGAATCATTGGGGACATTTGAGGGTAGATGTTGAGTGTTGGATATGCCTTGAGGTGAGACATCTACGTTATTTTCAAAGTAGTGTGTGATGTCGTTTATGACATTTGAAACAAGTGGCTTGAGATTTACATGCTTTAGAATCATGATGTCCTAGGCAAGAAACGCATCGTTTGTTAGACGACGGTTTGAAACGTTCCTTAGCAGAGATAGAAAATCAGGGCAGACATAAACCTTATGATCAGTTTTAGAGCAAAAAAAAAAACAAGGGTATGAGGGTTTAGTGTATTGTTGAGTTTGAGAGGAGGGGGTTAATACCATTGTAACAGGTTGGGATTGAGAAGAAGCATGTTTAGGGTCAAGGGCTTTGATTTGTATGAAGTTACAAGATTGCTAGTGTTTGAGGTAGGTTCAATATGTAAACCAGCATCTTCAATTTGACTAAATTCCAAGTTTAGAAATCTCACAATTTCACAGACTTGTGGTAGAGTATGATATTCGCATTTATGGTTGTTTCTAAAAACCTCAAGTTTGAGAAGATCATTGTCTAGTTTACGCAAGAGTAAAGTGGACAGAAGAGGATTGGAATCAGATGAAATATCACAATATAGAGCTTTGTGCTTCAGTATGTTCATAGAATGAGTTGATGAAGGTTCTTAGACTTTTGTTGGAAGCGGTAGAGATGTTTGGTAAGTCGATGATTTTGTTAAGATGTAGGCTAGGTAGCCTTCTAGTGTGTTGATAATGATCTCGAAGAAGTTGATAGGCTATGGAGTAGTTAGCTGAGGTGATGTTAAAAGATTTAATGAGATTTCGAGGTTCACTTTTTAGAACACTGAGAAGATATTGAAATTTTGTTACGTTTGAGATAGTTTCATTGAGATGAATGCTTGTATCGAACAAATTGATGAAACTTACCCATTGCAAGGGGGAACCATCAAATGTAACCAGATCAAGTTTGGGTAGTCTTACATGAGGAGAGAAAGAGAGAAATGAAGCTGAAGAATCGTTGTTTCCCGCTGCTGAGATGTTCACTGATGAGTCTTGAGTCTGTTGAAGTAGCACCTCGATGAGAGAATCCACCTCGACGAATAAAGATCGAATGGTGTCTTCATGCTCTTCAATAATGTCCAGGTTCACTTTATTATCAAGTTCTAACACTTTTTCAAGATTAGATTCAAAGTTGGTACTTTTTGTTTTAATCCATTGGAGTGAGAGATTAATGATTTTATCTGGATCAAAGACAGGGGAGGGAGGAGTTGTTGGATATATTGCACATATTTTAGAATCGTTTTAAAACGTTTGATGATGAGCCTGTTTGATCTTTCATATGTTGAAGTTTTGAAAAGCTTTAGAAGCCATTTGGGTGAGGAAAATTTAAAAAAGTAATTGTCAGAATAGGTTAGAAATGTTTAGAAGTTTGAAATGTCGAGAAAAAAAATTAGTAGGCCTAATAAGTACAATTTTGATGGGTTGAAATGGGAAGGATAGTTTCAAAATATGATATAAAAATGGGGAATGAGAATAATAATGTGAAGAAAGAATGACAAATCCAAAGGACTGTTAGATGAATACGGCTCTGTAGGACCAAGGTTTTGGAATAGATTAAAATGAGAAACTCGAAGGACCGTAGAGAAGGGGGTGGGATGTAATCAGAGAGATACTGAGAGGATAAATTATATGAGTATGATGAATAAAGAGAACGAGAAAGGTTTAAAATTATAAGGATTGAGGTAGAGAGAGAGGAACACAACACACTTGGAAGAACAATGTTTATTATTATTAGAGAACACGTGTTCTTTGTTTACAATTAATAGAGTAAAGATTATTATTACAACACAGATTATACGATTATACAAAACACATGTAACAATCATAACAAAAGTAAAAACATGTATACTATATTAAATGTATTAACTGATAGTTTACTTAACATAATCCTTGATAGTAAATCTCAACCTTTTCTTAAATAAAAACACAAACACACTTACTTCACTCGCACCAGAATGTTGTATTTTGAATGATGCTCTACATGTATACTCGTGTAAAAGCACTTGTATTTCAGTAAATTATGATTTATTTAGTGTTGTCAGATTTATACAGCTGTGTATTGTCCTGTTATTCTGAGGCACGAGCACCAGGTGGTGTGTAAACACGACACCACAGATAAGGCACACCACACACACCATACTGTACACCTCGCTGTGGTGAATCACTGAATCTATCGACTAACTAAGGTGAGTGTCTAAAATAGTTGATGTTTCTCTTCTCACATTATTACATTTTCATATAGTGATTTTATATCATAAAAACTAGGTTATGTTTATATTGAGAAAATAATATTTTGCTCTGTTGTACTCGCTGTGATGACTCCAGAATCGAAACTACAAAGTATCTACAAATATCTATCAGGGTGTTTTGTTTGATTCTCTTATACGAGTATATTGTATGACTCTTGTGGCAGTCAATTTATGATAACTATAACCTAATATATTATATTCAGAAATGTTTGAACTACAAATCCAACACTGCAAGGTGGCCAACCATAGTGACGACATTGACGTGTGCTCCTGTTAGCTGTTGACATCAATGTTGACAACCCTGACTCTGTAAACAATCATTATACATTAAGTAACGTCAATCTTTGGAGATTGCATCATGAATTTATTATCTATAGTCAGCAGGGATCAGGTTATGTGTTAATGAGCAACATAATTCTGAAATAGGAAACTCTCAGCCACTACCAATAATAAAATGTTACATGATCGTACCTATATTTTATAAATATGTAGCGGTTTTATAGGAAAGTGATGTCCGCTGTTTTATTTATAGCTCTTGCTTTCAATGCAGTTATATGGAAGAACTCACTGTATTCTATAAACCACTTTATCAAGATTACTTTGATAACAGAAGTTCACAATTTTACGGCTGTAAAAGTCCTATGGCGGTAATTTATGTAATTAATATATACATAACACAATGTGAATTTTTCCAAGAAAAGAAGGCCATTTACAGAATATAAATAAACAAACATGTCTTTATTGTCGAGCGGTTTTAAGTACGGACTTTTTTTACAAAATAACTCCAATATAGGTGCATTGAAAACACAGTAAATCACATTTTATTACAGGTGGAAAAAAGTCATAGTTTTAGGGACTAATACGCCTTAAAATCCTTGTTACAATAATATACATATGCTCTGTGGTAGTCTGTGGTAGACTCGGTACCAAACGACCTTTGGAAAAAGAATATTCTTTCACTATACCAGATTTGTTTCTTTTTCACCATGATGTTTAAAATCTTTCAAAATTAGTTATTCATTAAAATGATAAATCCGCTTTGGAATGAAAGTTACGCGAAGAGCTTAGATCAGCTTGTTACTGGTCAGTTTGGTTGGACATTATGTCCGCTAGATTAAGGGAAGCCAAGAATAGAAGTGATTTCCAATGTAAACTGAACCCAGGATGTCCAATCAAGGGGCTTCCTTTCAAACAAGTCTGGGAGGACAATATAGTTACTAAATTTGCTCTTTACATTTTACTAGTGGAACGTAAGATTTGAAACTGATACTAATTTAATGTATCCAAAATATTTATTCTAGAGTAGGGAAACTAAATGGTAAATATTTTATTATAACACAATCAACCCCCTTATCTTATAGGTAAAACTGGGCCTCCAAGCCTCACATGGCACTATGGCTCTATAAGGCATTAATCAGGCCTGTAAGTTACATATGCGGCTGCCTTGGTCTGATGGACCAAAACTAATCAAGTAACGATAAAAGAAAAGTTAGATAAGATACAATGACTAGCTTGTATGTATCACAGGAGCATTTTCTGCAACCCTGCGGCAGCACTTCAAGTGCTGCTGAACTAACTGGACACTTTCATTAAAAGATGGAGGCCAGAAAACAAGTTACAGACTCTCCATTGCAGCTCACTTAGACAGGGGCTTATCTGGAACAGGCCATGTCTCGGCATGGAATCTGTTCCAAACCACCCGCTTCTCTCTATGGGCTCAGATCTAATGAAGAGGGAACTACACATTACCAGGCCATATGGTCAACATAGAGTCCGTGAACAGTGGAAGATGGACAAACGCTTCGTATTCACAGCAACTGCTCGATCTGGTGACACAGACGGCTCCCTCATAGAAGGAAAGCTGGATACGGTGCTACAGGATCACTTAGGAAAACCTTTCGGGGATTGGGACGGTTCATGCAGTTTTCAAGCGGAAGTATGCGCAATCCTAGAATGTGTGCAGTTAGAGC
>CM032059.1:68687708-68712574 GCA_018831715.1 Matsumurasca onukii | reverse complement strand
TGCCCGCTGAACGTCGGCTGCGAGTGATCTTCGAGGCATCGACACCCACCGTTGGATTCCCGACTGAAGAGTGCTACGAGAACACGTGAGTGACGGACTTCGCGCCGGAGTGTGAATAGACTGTGTGAAGTGCAAATAGTGAAATAAGGAACTGTACATTGTGTAATAGTTTGTAGCCATTAAGTGAATTATTAATTGCGTTTAATATTAGTGTAATTACAACTAGACTGTGTAAATAAATAGTGAGTTAACAAAGACTGACGCCTTATTGTTCGTACCCGTGAAAACATTACAGTACATAAAATCTATTTTACAGAACTCTGCACTCAATGGGGCGCTGCTTTAAAACCACTACAACTCTCTAGGACCTGCAGGACTTCTTGTCGGTGAAGTTTCTTCCCTCTGATGATGGCCTCCTGGTTGTTTTGAACCCTATCGTGTCTGCCAAGTGCTAAGTACAGTTGTGTCTGTGGCATTGTGGCGCAATCAGCGCGTGGATCTGTCTGATTATGTTTCACTAATATCAGTTTTGCGTATGCGCATGCGCAAGGTCGACGCTCTGCTGGCGCACCTGTCGTCAGGTCAGTGCCACTGTTTCCGCCTACAGGTGCGCTGACGTACTTCCGACTTCCGGCCCGTATCTTCGCACTTCCGCGTCAGCGACGTCACAGAACCTGCGTCACCCGAAGACCTTCACTGCTGTACTATGGTAGAAAAAAGGCCCAGCCAGGAAATTGGTTGTATAACGGTAAAAGAATCACATGAGCAATAGGATGATTTGTATACCATTTTTGGTATTGTAAAATGATTTTGAACAATCTATGATCTGATCTATGAAAGATCTATGAGCTGAACTAAAGGTAGCTCGGAAAGAACTGATTATACACTCCTGGACAAAATTTACACATCACAAGTAAATTGACAAACAATTAATAAATATCATTACCATCCATTTTCTCATAGTATAACTATACTGTATGGTATATTTATCTGTTGCTGTTTAGTTAAATTAAATATTTACTTCCATTCAGCCCAAAAATTTTCAAATTTGAAATAAAAGACAAAGCGATTTGTTAATTTTGTCCAGGCGTGTATATTTGTACAATTAATACCTTATTCACTGACGAAGAAGGTTTCGCGATAGATTTTCTAATTTTGTGAGTGTTTACAACCTACCAGAAGTCATTAATTGAAACCAAAACTAGTAGTATCAGAAGGCCTTAAGCACAATTTTATAAATTAAATTATACTAATAATTAAATCAGTATCACGTTTAATAGATTCACACAGTTGTTGTCTTACAAAGCCACGATTATTGGTTAGCTCTACGGCTATCAATCCATACTGTAGTCCTAACTACTTTAAAAACTTAATTGTATTCAATAATAGTGAATGCCATTGCAAAACAAATAACTACATCTTTTATTTAGTAAAACAAGTCAAAATACACAGGACTGCTGAACTACCTTCTTCATCGTTTGAAGTTTGTTGTTGACGATCTACAATAACATGATTACGGACGTTTTCCATCACGTTTTACCTTCTTCAGTTTGATGTTCTGCGATGTTCTAGGCACCTGCTGTTCAGTGGACCGTTATTTTACTGTTCTTAACGGTACCACGTGTTTATATACGGAAATACGTTCGCCCTATGCTATAAGTCTCATTCTTAAACTGTTCCGTTATCTATACAAGGTCTTCGAGTCTGCATGTTTAGCGGAAACGGAAATAAATAACAATCAAGCAGGTAGAAATTGCATTAAAACCTTGCAGACATGGATGATAACAATAACATGAAATCCAGCATGTTTTGAGATACTATTAAGTACTACAGTACGTATTTTCTTTGGCTTAACAATAATTTGAATGATTTTTTTTCTAGGAAAGCTAAATTAAACAAAAGAAACATGGACAGTTCGGTTCTTACCACATCAAAACATCATAATAATTAGCTTGAGATATTTCTGTCTCGCTGTGGAGTATTATCTTCAGTCACTGATTGGCTGACACTCGGTAATAATGTAAATATTTTGCCAACACTTTGACTTTGCCAAATTCTACTACGTTTTTCAGCTATGGCCGACCTTTCAACGTCTTCGTGTTTGGCCTTAGCTGATTCCGTTAACATGCAGTAGAAATATCTCAAGCTTATTACTATGGTATTTTGACGTAGTACAAAACCGGAAGAACTAGATTAGTGTTGTGACACCGACCGCGAAAACATAACATTTATGCTAAATTAATTTGAAATTTATATCTTTATGCTCGTTACTGTTCTAACATAATAATACTAGATTGCGACCGAATAAGAAAATAATAAACATAACAAACAAAATACAAAATCTGCATTGAGAACAAAATAAAATTGACCTGCTACACACACACACACAAAAACACGGTTTGAAACCTCTGCAAATAATAATAAGTTGTGCGAAATCAAAATTACCGTGTTCCGCCGCCAAATTCGGGCAAATTAGCAAGTGACTGCAAGGCGCAGATGACAATGACAAAGATTCGTCAAGTGTAAATAAACACCAGCAGAGATAATGTAACAGCTGTTTTCTGCGTGGTTCTCACGCATCGCACACGCACGCATGCGTGGTGGATCACGTGATGAGATTTTGCACCTCACTAAAGTGAAATTGGCCGAATCCTATACACGAAAGTCTTGAGAAAATTCTTAGTGCTGGTTAATACTTGTACATAGGATTCTGGCGACAACAGTAATGATTTAAAAAAAACAATATGACACATGATTTATTGCGAAACATATTGCGTTGCTAAGAAAAAAGCAGACAAAACAAAACAAAGAGCTTTGGAAATTACAGACATTTGGAGACTCACAGCTAGTCTCAGCACTCTATATAAAAACGAAAGGGTGTCTGTACAAATACTATTATTATTATACAAATACTACAGTAAATAACATTTAAATTAGTGTACACTGGTTTCATTTTCAGTGACTAAATGACACCGAAATATTTCAAACTAATTATTATGAGGTTTTGTCGCGGTGTGAAACGGAAAACTAGATTGTAGTTGTGACACCGGCCGCGAAAGCTACATTTCCTTCATTACTAGGCTTTATATTCAAAACAATAAATTAGGATTGTTGTTGTACATAGTATCTCAATGTCATCTATTTCTAGTGTCCATTTCGTAGTACGTTCAATGAGCAAGGTCAATTGAAAGGAAGGCGTTTGAATTATATTAGGTTAAAATTTGTAACTAGAAAAAAAATTATTATCTTGTATAAAAAGAGGTGTTTAGATCGTTGGGAAGCATCCTTACTCCAGTTAGTTCCTTTTTTGCTCGTTTTCTAACCTTATTGTTGAACTCAAAGTTTGCAATACTACGTCGCAAACTGAAGACAGGAAACAATCAGACTCCTCTCACTAGTTTCCCAGAAACCACCGCCACACGAACTTTGCTACGCTTCCAAAAGAAACCGCTTAGTTTGTTAGAACAGTAGCTAGAAATCATGTTACGGATACAATCTTTTAAAAAGGCGTTGATTGGGAAAAGCTAATACGCTCAAAATTGTCATAACTGTTTTGTTGCTAACAAAGATTGAAAAAAGATTCCATCGAAATCAGCCTTGGGGTTAGAAGAAATAATAGGTCGTGACATATAGAAGGAAAACGCTGCTAGTTTTTTCTAGGGACATTCAATGCAGGCTTTCAAAGAAAAATGTTGTTGTATTGTATATAAAAATCACACTATTTTGGCCAACAAAACATTTTTAAATAATTTAGTAATATTAATGTATGTAAATTTGTCATCAAAACTCCAAATTGTACCTGTGATTATAATATTGCTTATCTCGGAATTTTCCGGCCACTTAAGGAAAAACCCACCCCAACGTTTCGGGTGGCTGGGAAACTCCACCCGTTGTCAAGCCCTAACCTGTGATTGCTGCATTCGTCGCGTGAGTGCGCACTTCGCACTCGTTGCTTTCGCGACCCACCGTGTCCGGTTTTTTCTTATTACAGTTCTTACCAAATGATTAGAGCATTTCGTGGAAGTCAAATGTAGTTTATTATCCTTCGGTAAGCAGCGGGCTATCATCTGTCGTGGGAACTGAACGTATGGATGCACAATTTTAAGTCAAAATATTTATATGCCGACAGAGTGAGTTAATGGTGTTGCCGTTAGATGGCGTAAATAAACGGTCATTGCGAACTGAATAATTTGTGATTTAATGTTGTGTTTTGGCAGCACTGCGTGTCAGGGATAAGTAGGGTGTTACAGTTGTCTATGAGAGGCCGGTCTACGAACTCGTGTAATTGAAACTAGACACTGGTTGTTGTCGCTAATAGTACCCTTTGATTAATTGGGTCTTGATAGCCCTTTCGTGCGAATGATGGTTACTATTCCATAGTCTATATTTTAATCGGAATTGTAGGCAGGCTACTTTACGATAATTCCATATAAAATCCCAAAAAAAAACTTTCCAAGGGTCAAAATTATCAGTCCTGTGGCACATACAATTATGAGCTAAATACTACTAAAATATTAAGTCGCTAGGAATCATTATTTTAAGTTTGTAAAATCCGAATTTAAATTAATAAGCCTCAGTTTCTCCTTTTCAAACTGGATTTTTGCAGGCTATCAGCACACAGTGTAATTACACTGTGTTTTAATCCAAACATAATTATGTAATATAGGCTATTTTGTAAATTTACGTTTTTTATGTACTTTAACTCAGCGGGGGTTTTGTCTAGGAAAATACCAAGTACAAAGGTAATACAGAGGTTTTCTTTCAGCCTACTCAAAATGCAAATCCCAAGTGACCAAATGTTAGCCTACCTAATCCCCCCATTGTCAGGTACGGTTCGCGTGGTCAGGTGAGAGTTGAGTGGGGGGGACCCTCTATGTTCACTACCGGAATCGGCCCCAAAACGCAACAAAGGCCCCCTTCGGTAACACTATCTCACTTCATACACTTGCTGTCTGGCCACCTGCATCCCCCGCTATTCATTGTACAGGAAAATATCAGCATTAGAGGGGAGATTATTGGTTTTAGTTTTGGACTAGTGTGGGGTAATTTCTATACCGGGTGGGAAGGCTGCCCTCGCTTTCAAAGAAGTCACGCACCGCACCTGTTGGGGAAGGGGCGGCCCTGAATCAGTGTAAATAAAACTACCCTCCGCGTCTGTTCAACCCATTGAACTCTGCCAGCCGTAGTCACCTTCCTGGCCGCGAACTGAGGAGGGTTGTTGTCTGCTCGAAACGTTGTGGGTTTCTGCAAGGGTTGTTCGCTAATGATGATATTGTGACAATCCAACAGATGTTCGTGATGTGCAGGAATAAGCCAGAGTTTTACAGTTGGTTAAAACTACCTCGCGGTATAATTATTATGGTTATTTTTGGGAGAAAATTATGACGCTTTGATATGATCGAATAGAAATCCTCCTAACCCCACACACCCACACGCCACTCGTACGGTAGGTTGTGGCATAGTGTCGGGGAACGATAACTGAATAGGTTTAGATGACAAACACAGTTCTAATGAGACTAAAGGCAGGGACAACTACATGACCGGGAGACACAGAACGGTAGTTCATGAACGTTTGCCTTTCAGGCAAGAGTTCACGTCGTCAGCAGATTGCCAAATTCGATCAAAAACGCCGTTGTGCCAAATACCCGTCTGAAAACAGTTCTCATCACTCAAGCGTTCTATAAAGCAGACGAGTTCATGCGTACAATGGGGAGACTATAATATATTGGTTGACTGACTAGGGTCTAGAGTTGCACTGTTCGAATAAATGAGGAGAGTAAATATAAATTTTGTAGTATGGAAGTATGAAAAGAATATTGTAGCTCATAAAAATAATAAAATGGTATTTACCACATAACTGCCTAGTTTTAAATTTGCAAACCTTTGCAAAGGGGCCAAAAACGAGCATAAAGTTGACGCGATGTTTCGTAGATTATAGCCGATCGAAAACATGTCAGTGTTTACGTGATAACAGTACGAAGTACGAGATGAGAAGTTCACGTTGTACCATGACCGATTTTTATTACTGTACTAGTTAGTCTACGTGCTTTAAAAAATACATATTTGTCATTGGTGGTTGGCTGGAAACTACACCTCAACAGTATAACTGGTTGTCTTTACAATTTATTTATTTGAAAGTAATTAGTTATACCGATCTAAAAACACGCTGCAAAAGCTGCAATAATTGTCTGAGGTAATACGCAAAGTATTCTCACTAAGAAAACAACTTGTCGGATCATCTCCCTGAACTATGATTTAAACAAACAGTCATGTCCTTATTACGCTTTAATGTTATTTTTCTTAATTTCACAGTTAATTAACAAACTTTTGAGTTTATCCCTATAAACGTAAAGTTGTCTCTTAAAAAAACCGCAAAAACATTGCAAGATCGCTTTTATAAACGATGTAAAAGTTTAGTTCTCGTGGTAAGTGCGCGAGTTGTGAGGGTTATATACAAGAGCAGCACACACCACCCACTGTTGGGAGGGCCGGAGCTGCTAGGTGTCGAAAGAGATTCACAATTCTCTACCTTTTCAATAATATTATTGACCCAATCTAATACCTATCTAATAGTTGTTAGGTTGGATACTTACATCTCAGTAGCGAAATTTGTTCTCCTTTTGTAGCGTTGCTTCTTTTCCCTTTCAAATAACATGTATCACATGACTGCGTGATTTTAAATTTTGAAACCTTTGTAAAGTGTCCAAAAAGCACGAGTATAAAGTTTACCTTTGGTTTCGTATATTTAGCCGAAAGAAAATATGCAAGTTTTAACCCCTTAAGAGTACGCAGTAGTGACCATAACCATGAATTTCTATAGAAATTATTTTTGAACATGACACTTATTGACACTTAGTATTGTAACAAAAAAATTAATAAACGTTTTTCTGATTCTGATTTAAAGACATGCATTTTATTGGGACACTTCACGCCTACAGTTTTCATTGTATTTTTATGAAATAAACTTTGTTTGAAAGTGCATTAAATGTTTTAGTGGCTCCGTTGAGCCGAATTTCTATTTTCTTATTTATCACACAGTGACATAAATCCAAAAAGTGATGAAACGTTCTTGTTATATGAATTTCTTGTTTTTACGTTAAACGTATTGAAATTTTCAAGTGGTCAGCGGAGACGCTGCAGTGCATTATCATCTTTCAAGTAAAACTTATTTCAAAAAGATCTGATGAAAATTGCTATGTGTAGTGTCTCAAGAAAATGCTTGTTTTTGCATTGTTCTTAAGAGACGAAAAACAAAATGGCCGACAGGTACTGTACTCTTAACACTAAGAATTGGGAAAATTCACGGTGTGGTCTGACCGATTACTAGTCTACGTTCTTAAAAAATTACATAGTTGGTGGTTGTTTGGCAAATTACGCCTCATCAGTGGTTGTCTTTGCAATTTATTTATTTAAAAGTAATTAGTTATACCGAACTAGAAATACGCTGCAACAGCTGCAACGTAATTTACTAAGGTAATTTGCAAAATATTCTCGCTTAGAACAAACTGTTTGGACCACGTCTCTTAATTATGATATAAACAAATAGGCAAATCCATATTAAGCTTTAATATTATTTTTAATACTTTCGCAGAGAATTAACACACATTGAGTTTACTCTTATAAACTTAACGTTGTTCCTTCAAAGAAACGGCCAAAACATTGCAAGATGGCGCTTTTATGAACGATGTAAAAGTTTAGTTCTCGGTGGTAAGTGCGCGAGTTGTGACAGGTTATATACAAGAGCAACACCACCCACTGTTGGGAGGACCGGAGCTGCTAGGTGTCGAAAGAGATTCACAATTCTCTACTCTCAATTAAAGGTTTGACCCAACCAGCCCTGTCTCTATCAAAGAGGCAACTGGTTGGACACTTACACCTCAGTAGCGAAATTTGTTCTCCTTTTTGCTTAACTAAAACATTCTTATTTACTAATCTAAATCTACAACCTAAATACCGTGAACTCTAAAGCATCCTTTTATTGGAATTTAGTTTAAACTGGTACCTTTTTTGGTATACCCTATTGCTTATTCGTAGAAACGGGCATTTAATTAAAATGACAGTTCTCTTCAACTGATACCAAATTATATTTTTTTATCACTTTGCTAAAAAAATAGGTTCTTTGGACACATTTACGGACGTGCTAATGTTAAACTTTTTCCCAGGGAATAAAGGTTTCTTTTGATGATCATTTTGTGGCATGGACATGAGCTGTTTCAACGATTTTTATTGAATTTTAATATAGACATATCGTAAAACAGTGTGGCAGTTTTTTTCTTAAAAATGTCCTTATTGATATTGATCCTTATGTGATATCCACACTACTGAGTTCAAAGTTTTTTTTCTATTATTGAAATATTTATTGGTTTTTATTTCTTAACATTATTTGAATCATTACATAGTATCGATCATCACTCGTCCCAAAACTGTAATTTTGATCCTAGCTATTTTAACTTGAGCTCGTATCAAAAAGCGTTACTGTAGGACGTAGTGATGAAATTAATGTTTTACTTTTAGGAAGAAAATTTCTAGCTTAAATTAATTTCTTTCCGAATCAAAACTTTGACCTAACAAAACATACCAGATTATGAAGAGTGTCACAAAAGTATGTAGTGCACTATTCAGAACCGAATTCTACAGTCATACAAAAAAGAAGTAAGTCGAAAATGTCCAGTAATATTTTTTTATTTCGGCTTAGTTTAGCTGTAATCCGCCGTTTTGTAAATTTGTTAAAATAATTAATAGTTAAAACCCCTTTGATGTAATTTTGTGAAACTTGGTATTAACCTTAATTGTTTTCTTAATAACATCTCCAAAAATATTTTCATCCAACTTATCAAATTTCAAAATGGCGGCCAAATTAAAAAATTTCGAAGTCAAATTCCATTTACATTCTATTTAGTTTTGAAATTTTAAATGACCACCATTTTGAAATTTGATAAGTTAGATGGAAAATATGTTTGGAAAATGTAACTAAAAATGTTTAGGTTTATACCAAATTTCACAAAAATATCTCAAAGGGTTTTTGAGTTATTAGTTATTTTATCTTTTAGTTAGTTCTAAATCCAAATAAAACCAATGTTGTTAAGTTTAGAATATCTGATAGTTGTAACGTAGATTTTAATTTTAGTGTTAGTCCTAACAATAAGTTAGTACCTTTAGTAATTAGCTGTAGGTTTTTAGATTTATTTATTGACAGTAAACTGAGCTGGCAGGATCAGTGACAAACATTTGACTGAATTTCAACTCACACCCTTAAAAGCGAAAGTTCGAGGCGATCCGAATTCACACCCCGTGAACATCGGTGAGCAATTATTGTACGCCTCACCTTTAACAGGCAGTCCTGACAGCTATCCGGTACCTGACTGGGGGTGGCCAACACTCACGAGGAAAGAAGTTGGTTGCGGAAAGTGTTCGGGTTGTCTTATATGAAGCCGGAAGAAGTCCACGACGCTTACGTAGAGGACTTCTTGAATAATCTACCAGATAACCCAAAAATTAGAAAGTTTAGTGACTATTTAGTGGAAACATATTTGGAAACCGGTGCTTTGTTCCCAGCGGAAATTTGGGCATCCTTTAACAGAGACAGTGTAACAATGTGAATCCATGCGAATCTTTCCACGCACACTTTGGAAAAAAGTTTTACCAAGCACACCCGATGTTTTACCTTTGTCAGAGAACTGATCAGTAATCAAACATTTGTTTACATTAAGATACAGTCTCTAAATGAACCCCCCAGGAAAACCGGAGGTAAAGCCCACCGACGTGCTCTAGACGAACTCTGTGTTGCCAAGAGTGAATATCTTAGTGGGAAAATATCAAGAAAGGAATATGTAGCTAAAGTTAGCAAAAGGTTCACGAAACTGTGAGATGCACATGTACAATTAATAAATACAATTCTGTAAATACAAAAGGTTTAATATTTATTTTCTTATTTAAATTAACCTCAATGTTTGTAGAATTTTTATTATATAGGGTCTTCAACAAAATATGATTGAAACATAAAACACCCTTTGGTAATAAAGTGTGTTTATTCTAAAGCACTTTTTACTATGGGTGTTTAATGTTTTCAATGTATATTTATTAACTTTGAAATTGCTTGATTGGCCAAAATAAATAAAAACGTGTTTAATTCAGAACTACTTTGTTTTAAAATTTGACAATTGTTTCTGATCAAGTTTTCTACTTAAGTTTTGGAATTTTAATGACAATTAAATACAATTTACTCAATTGTACAATATGCCGCTTGTCAAAGATGTAGCGATGCGTACTGTAATTGCTCATCCATGTTCACGGGGTGTGAATTCGGACCGCCTCGAACTTTCGCTTTTAGGGGTGTGAGTTGGAATCCACCCCAAAAATTTTTCCCAAACTCAGATCAGCTGTTTTTTTGTTGAGGAGTTTACGAGATATAGTAGACGATAGCATTTTGATTTCCGTTTATTTTGGCTACGTGCATTCTTTAATTAGCTTCATTCAATATTGCTCAATGGGGAAACTCCCCGAAAGCAGGATCGGTTTTCATAATTTAAAAATATGCAATGAAAATAATTGACAGAGCAAAATCTCTAGACTCATGTCGTCCAATTTAAAAAATACAAAATCCTCTGCTTACCTTCACTATATATTTATGAAACACTGCGTTTTGTCAAGAGGAACTTACATTTATTTGAACAAAACAATGCTCATAATTTATATCACACCAGACACAATATCCTAAAGTTTCCAATAAAACAACTTTCTATGAAAATGGTCCTTTTATACAGGAATTTCACTTTTAATTGTTTTAGCTGACCTGAGGGAGGAACTTAACATTAAGACATTTGATAAGGCTGTAAAGATTTATGTGTCAAACATTGTTTTATTCCATCAAAAGAGTTTCCGTTTTGCTTTTAATAGTTATTGTATTTAACATTTAAGTTAATTCATCTTACTTGTTTTCAAATTGTATAGTGTTAAAATATTAGATTGTAGTATATTTTAGTAAATGTACATAGTTTTAGTCTTAGTTATATTTTCAATTTTGTACTTGACTAAACCTATTTCATGTATCATGACTAATGGTAAATAAAGTTTGATTTGATTTTTTTTTTATTTACAATATGGTGGATTATGGCTAAACTAAGCCGAAATTAAAAAAAAACTGTTCTTACTTTGTATGTAGAATCCGGTTCTGCATAGCGCACTACACATTTTTGTGACACCTCTGTATAGGTACGGAAGATAAAGTCATTTATACCTCAGCAGTGTAATTTTCTCTCCTTGTCACTAACTATTTTATGTATTAATATCGGGTTTATCAGGAAGATTAGTACAAACGTAACACGACAAGCTAGCCTTCCAGACTATGTTCTGAGGGTTGCCATGGCATAGAGCCACGTATGTATGGAATGTGCTGGCGTGAACCAGTAGATATCTAACATACGTACGTCACGTCGGATATGCGGTAAGTATTGACTCACCACCCTCACACCCTCAACTCATGTCTAGCATTCCTCTACCGTCTTACCTTTCCTATATTAGACTACTATAACATAGTGAGGATAACATCTCTACTGTACTACACACGTGACATTCATGCCTACTATTGGCGAATTTTCTGTGGAACAATGATATATTCATGACGTTAGCATGGAAAGAACCAGGTTTGGGACCGTGATATGAGCGCCGATCCTGACTTCTATAGAACAATTAGTGTTGATCACTTGTTCAAAACTGTAGCCTCCGTATAAGCATGTGTGTGTACTCTCTACGGGTCTTTTTTTGTCCAATTTGGGTACAAATGTATCTTTTGTAAAATATCTTGGTCGAGTTTGTTAGCCAGTGGAACTACCGGATTTAATTATATTTTTAATAGTTAACTTCATCCGATTTTAGCAGTTTTGAGAAATGCGTAGTATTTTGATATCAAATATTATTATAAAATCCATCTACCAAAACATTAAAATAAATATCACTTCAAAATCGCCGTCAAAATTTATTTTTGCTATATTAGCAGAACGAGGGTCCGATTACAATACAATTTGTAATGTTTCCTTTTATGATATGTTGTAACACTTGCAGTAAAAATATAAGCGAGGTTGTTAGCGTATAGCGAACTAGAGTTGTGATTAGCGAATCAGAGTAACAAACTGCAATGGAAATTCGCTTCATTCATTCCAGCGGCTCTTAAGCGCTTGGCTGCGAATAGGCCGGGCTTACATTAGTTAATTACAGTAATTTATCCATTCGGGTGCTGTCAGGAATAGTTCGAATATATTGATGAACGTAAAACACCAAATGTTCATCAATAATTCCTGTTAATGTTTTTCGTAACGGATTCTTCCCACGAAAAAACTACAAACACACTATAACTCTAGACAAACTACTATTATCGATTCGCAAAAGAAAATCTTTACGATTGTAGAACCGAATTTTACGTTTACTGATCATTTTATGCTCCAGGTCCATAAAGAATCACAGTTAGACAGTACAATAACCTATGACTAGTTCGATATCTATCATACACCTTTGATACCTGTCATAGTTCTGTAGTGAATCCGCCAGTCATGGGTGTAAAAGCTCGAAATGATGGCCAATTTTGAGGGGATGTCAGGTTGTAATGCATACGAGGGGAGGGACCGGGACACCTGGATCTGGGGTTGTGGTGTGTTGGCTAGTCATCGTCGGGGTTTCACAGGGGTTAAAAGTGTTTACAAAGAGAAACTATTCTATTTATTAAATAGAAAAAATAAGTTTTTAAATTTTATAAATTTTGTTATAATAAAACTGCACTCAAGGGCGTTTTTGAAATACTGACCTTTAATTAAGGACTTTAAACCTGCAATTGAACGCTTTTGAAATTGAAAACTGTTGAAATTCAATATGTTGAACGCAATAAACCATTTATTTATTTAAATACAAAAGTTGTAGGACATTTATTTCCACACCAACGTTTTCGCTATAATGCAAAATGTCGGCTAAGTACAAAGACGGATTTTCACACGCCATCACTTTTGCCCGCCAGCTTCTCAGAGCCTCAAAAACATAATGTTTCTTCAGATTTTTCCCGACGGTTTCACACCAAGAGCTTCAAAAGAGTATATGGTTGAGGGCGGTAGGATGCCGGGAAGTGGCCTCATATTCTACCTCAACATTTACTCGTTCAGTTACCAGTCACCTGTACAACCGGCTTATCAATTAACACCTTTGTTATTGTATCAAAATGTGCGTGAACCAAGCCGAGGCGAGATTTCTTAATTTCTTGTAACATATTATTTTAAAGCTTTGAGTACCCAAAAACTAAATATGTATTCTTTTTCAACATTTTGAAAAATATAGTGACAGGGTTCATTTATCTGCTTAAACAATGACAAGTTTTGAGCCGCCATTTTGTACAGAAACGTCGTAAAATTCTTTTAATAATATCAATGAGTTTGTGTTTTATACCCTTTCAAATAAGTGCCACAAAGGGGTTCGTATTTAAAATAATGGGGGCCCTCGGTTTTGGATGGGGGTGGATAACGAAAATTCGTCAAAAGAAACTTCAGGATCCTATAAAACATTCCTAAAGGGCATTTCCTCTGTCAAAGTTAATGTGAGGGGGCATATAAACTCACCCTGTATATTGTTTCTATAAGTTGTGGTATCAAGTTTCACTGTTGTTGAAACGTTATACTTTACAGGCACACCAATGAAAGACCTAGTGATTATCGGCTACCGACCGGAATTTGATTGAGTGACAAAATTCGAATGAACGGCCAGTAGATATGTATAATCGTGTGTGGATGTGTTTTAGGCAGGTATCAACCGCATGTACCCACCCACAAACATTGGCCGCTGCACAATGAAGCTTGCAACAAGGTGCGTTTGACTGCGATCGTACGCATCTGACGCAAACGTAAAATACATATATGGACCAGAACACTGCTAATGTATGGGGATGGGCAATTTTAACTCAAACATTAATTCTATTGACGTTTTCAATACAATTATTGCAATGTTGCTTTTGAATAATTATATATTTATGATTAGTTTTCGGTTATGAATAACCCCGTTTTAAGTAGTTAGCAGTCTTTTTATTACGAACATCCCAGTAACGTTAGTTTCGTTAGCCATTAGTAGTTGTGTATGAATAAATAAACATTATGTGTGAAAATCACAACCAAGAATCCTTTTATTTGTTTGTCATCTGAGTATAATCCACGATCACATTCTTGTTTTATAGTTTTCTACTTAAAGCTTAATGCAAAATGTACACCTCAATCCCGACCCTATTGAAACAACCCTACAAAACTAACAAGACCGGAGCTGAACTTCTTCCCTCGGCAATTTGGCGAGCGCGCGCGAACAAAAGATGCAAATCCACGGGATTAGGCACTTGTCGCATACCGATGCAAATTCCGGCCCGATCCGGATTGTTAATAAAAAAGAAGAAATAAAGAGTTTTACGGCTTCCATTCGCTTTCTTCCTGGGTAGGTAATTTGTCCCGTTTTTATAAGCGCGGGGTTGCGCGCCGCGCTGCGAAGGGTTGTTTTATACCGTTAAGAGCTACCTCGAGGTTTTACGACTCGATATGAAAAAATGGAAATCGAAAATATCTAAACACACTGATTTATCTCCATAAAATATTAGGGAGCGAGGACTGATGTGCGAGCGACGTTTTTATTCGCGACTCCGCTCACAGGATTAACTTTACTGCTGCCCGAACCGAATAAAAATGTAATTGCAGTTTTATCTCTATGGTAATTAGGTGATTTACTGTTATTAACTAAGCAGCCAATTTCAGCGTTCTTCTTTTTACTGGCTTTTTAAACGTCGAAGCGGACAAGTCGTTTTTAATTGGAGATTGGAGTCACTTGCTTTTACGCTTGTTTACGCTTTTATTTGCTCGTTCAGTTTGTTTTCCAATAAAGCCGAGGTTCTAAAATTGTTTTACACACTTTCTGTGTGAAATTTCTCGTTAGGCCTACAATTCAAACTTAAGCTGAGGTTCTACATGATCAGGGATGTTATTACCCACTTAGTACTTTACTGCATGAACATTGTTTTACATAAAATGTATGGCATGAACGATATTTTTTGTCATGATGTAGGCTAAATAATATTAAGAATAACTGCCAATGAATATACTCAATACTATAAAGAAACTGAAAGTAAACAATATTTTGAACTCATGTCTGGTTCTATGTCATTTATAAGAAACAACTGTAATTATAGTATTACTGTAATATAACAATATAGTTGTAATAAGTCAGTATACATTTTAACAACTGTTCTGTAACATTAGTTTATTACTATGTCCGTATTAAAATTCAAAACAAACTCGTTGAAACAGCTCATGTCCATGCCACAAAAAGATCATCAAAAGAAACCTTTGTTTCCCTGGAAAAATGTAACATTACGACAATAAATGTGTCCAAAGCACCTGTTTTGGTAAGTTTCAAAAAAATATAAATAAATCTGGTATCAGCTGAAGAAACTGTCATTTAAATTGAGTGGCTATTTCTACGAATAAGCATTAGGGATACCAAAAAGTTACCAGTTAAAATTAAATTCAAATAAAAGATTATTGTTCACGGTATTTAGGTTGTAGATTTAGATTAGTAAATAAAAATGTTTTTAGTTAAGCAAAAAGGAGAACAAATTTCGCTACTGAGGTGTAAGTATCCAACCTAACAACTATTAGATAGGTATTAGATTGGGTCAACATATTTTATTGAAAAGGTAGAGAATTGTGAATCTCTTTCGACACCTAGCAGCTCCGGCCCTCCCAACAGTGGGTGGTGTTGCTCTTGTATATAACCCCTCACTACTCGCGCACTCACCACCGAGAACTAAACGTTTACATCGTTTATAAAAGCGCGATCTTGCAATGTTTTGGCTGTTTCTTTGAAGGAACAACTTTACGTTTATAAGAATGAACTCAAAGTGTGTTAATTATCTGTGAAAGTATTAAAAATAATAATAAAGCTTAATAAGGACATGCCTGTTGCTTTATATCATAATTAAGGAAGATGACCCAAAAAAAGGCTTTTAAGCAAGAATATTTTGCGAATTACCTAAGACAATTTACCTTGCAGCGTATCACTCGTAGTACCCTTAGTTCAGTATAACAATTTACTGGCAAACAAATAAATTGTAGGGACAATCACTGCTGAGGTATAATTTTATAACCTACCACCAAAAATGTAATTTTTTAAGAACCGGTCAGACTACAACGTGATCTTTCCCAGCTACTACTGTTAACCGTGAAAAGTGCACATTACCTGTCGGCCATTTTGTTTTTTTTTCTCATAAGAACAATGTAAAAAGGCATTTTCTTGAGACTCTACACGCACGCAATTTTCATCAGATCTTTTTAAAATAAGACTTATATGAAAGATGATAATGTAATGCAGCGTCTCCGCTGATCACTTGTTTGAAAGTTTTAGTAGTTTTAACGTAAAAACAAGAAATTTATATACAACGTTTCATCATTTTTTGGATTTATGTCACTGGTTGATAAATGAGAAAATGAACAATTCAGCTCAGCGGAGCCACTAAAACATTTAATACACTTTCAAACAAAGTTTGTTTCATAAAGATCCGATGAAAACTGTAGGCGTAAATTGTCCCAAGAAAATGCATGCATGTCTTTACATCAGAATCAGAAAAACGTGTATTAAATCATTTTTGTGTTACAATACGTAAGTGTCTTGTGCACAAAGGCAAGCTTGGCTTGGAAAAAATTTAATTTCCATAGATATTCAAGGTCATAGTCACTACTGCGCACTCTAAAGGACTTTTCGTTCGGCTAAAATATACGAAACATAGCGTCTACATTATAAACGCGCTTTTGGCCAGTTTACAAAGGTTTGCACATTAAAATCACGCAGTCATGTGATACATGTTATTTGAAAGGGAAAAGCAACGCTACAAAGGAGAACAAATTTCGCTGCTGAGGTGTAAGTATCCAACCTAACAACTATTAGATAGGCATTAGATTGGGTCAACATCTATTGAAAAGGTAGAGAATTGTGATCTCTTTCGACACCTAGCAGCTCCGGCCCTCCCAACAGTGGGTGGTGTTGCTCTTGTATATAACCTGTCACAACTCGCGCACTTACCATCGAGAACTTAACTTTTACTTCGTTTATAAAAACACAATCTTGCATCGTTGTAGTTATTTTTGCAGAAATATCTTTGTTTTGTGTCGTATAAACCCAATTATATTATAATATTTACGTTTATAATATTATGTAATGATATAATATAAAAAGATATGGTATTTTTATGGGAACCTCAAAAAATAATGCGTAATATCCATACCGTAAGGATTAACGTATAAAAAGCTTTAAAGTGTAAAGGTTTCAAACTTTTCCCTCAAAGAACCTAAAATACCTAACCCTTTGATACCTATAGAAGCTAATATTTAGTTCACGTTCAATACTGTTTAACTAGTTTGTTGCAAACTTTTCTTTATTTCATGAGGCTGTGGACGTATCTCATTACTGCTCTGAAATTCATCACGAATTTGCATGTGTGTACCTAAAAAGTTTAAACTTATTGTGGTGGTACTACCGGTCACCTAATGGTGATCTAAATGCTTTTTTACAGCTTTTGAAAAACTCATACTCTGTGAAGGGCTACAAATCAGCAAAGCATGTAGTGATTGGGGTGATTTTAACATAAATGTATCCTAAACGATCATAAGCTCCTAGATTTTCAGAATCTATGCCGATCTCTGGGCGTAAAAATTAAACTATCAGCTCACACGTGAAGCCTGCCTGACAATGTGGTTAGTGATCTTGACCTCGTAATGGAGGGTGTTCCGTTGAGGTAAGGTCACACGGGATCAGTGATCATGAGTCTGTGGTATTGCAGTTGACTTAGTTTGTACCTGCCTAAGCCTAGCGTCTCAAATGGCGTAATGTGTGTTGTCAGACCTATCAAGCCTGACAACATTAGTTTTTTCGCTCACGCCTTGAAGTAGTTAAATGGCATGAACTCTTTAAATAACTCTGCTGAATCTAACTTTGAAAGTTTCCATGGTTTATTTATGGAACTCTTCTATGACTGTTTTCCAACTAAAAGTGAAAGTTAAGCCAGTAAAGAATAACAGGCCTCTGTAAACTTGGTCACATAATCCAGCTTTAGTTGTGAAAAGAAATGGATGCTCCTGCCTATGACATTTATAAACCTCTAAATCTCGTGAGGATAAAGACAGGTTTGCTAAAATCAAGAGAGAGTACAAGTTGTGAATTAAACAAGCTAAAATGGAAGCTACTACTTTATTGAAAGTTCTTCTAACAAGTGTTCAGTCGCTTGGCGTGTGATAAACAACGAGGTCTGAGGTGTCCAAGATCTACTAGCCTATCCCCAGATGAACTTAACGACTACTTTGTCACCTCTGTTCAACAGGCCAGAGACAGTGTTGAGCGCTGCCAGGAGCTGCAGAGGAAATGTTGTTGGAAATCTCTCAGCCCGGGACATCCTTTTGAGCTGAGTGAAGTTACTTGCGACCAGTCATTAGTGGTAAAGAAATGAAACTCTGATAGTAAGGATTTTTTTGGCTATCTAACAGTTTCATTAAAACAGTCTTGTTCTACATAGTACTTCTTTAACTTTTTGTATTAACAGCTGTATAAGAGAAGGTGTTTTTCCCAAGTTCTTTAAAGTTAAAACAACCCAATCCACAAGAAAGTTCTTGGGATCTCCCAGAAAACTTTAGGCCGGTTTCAATATTACCTATCATATCTAAAGTGTTTGAAGCCATTATACAGAGTCACTACAATTATTTAGAATCTGTTACCTGCTCGTCGCTCAATACGGCTTTCGCCTGGTCTTTCAACAATAGACGCAGTTGACAAAAGTGGTACAAGCCATTGTTCAGGGCTTTGAAAGCAGACTTTTGGTTCTAGAGAGTGACCTCAGTAAGGCATTTGATGGTGGATCATGCTTGCTAATTCGAAAGTTAAAGTTCTATGGTGTTGTAACACCACTCAGCTTGTTGGAGTCGTATCTGCACGACCGTGAGCAGTATGTCTCAGTTAATGGATGAACTCTCAAAGGAGAAGGTGGCTCATGGTGTACCACAAGGTCGATTCTGGACCTCTGCTTTTTGTGGTAATGGTTAATGACATAAATGTCACATAAGCAAGGTTATCAGCTATGCTGATGATACAACTTTGTGTGTTCAGACAACTGTCTTGATAGAGTAAAAGAAACAATGAGTCTCTTAACCAGGTTTCATCTTGGTTCCAGGCTAATTTTTTCTGAATGTCTCAAAAACTCAAACAATGATTTTTGCACTTAGAGAAATTTCCAATGAAGTAGATAGTATTAAGATTCTAGGTGTAACTGATTGTAAGCTAACCTGGAGGTACATATTGATGTCATTTGTAAAAAGCTTTCTAGGTTAATTTTTCTTCTAAGAAACCTCATAGATGTAGTGCAGTAAATTATGTAAGGTCAGCATATTTTTCCTTTTGTCAAAGTTTGATTTTGTATATCAGGCTTTGGGGATGTGCCCCTGATGTTCTCAGAATCTTAATTCTGCAAAAGAAAGTAAGAATTGTGTCAAAAGCTGAACATCTTGCTCACTGTAGGCCTGTTTTTGTTTCAGAGATTATGACAGTGTACAGTCTATATGTGTTTGAAGCCATTGTCTATGTGAAAACAATCCTGATCTCTCTTTGTTTGTGAAGCAGCTTACACAACCACAACACTAGAAATAGTTCCACACTGGATGTACCTTTTGTTAGATTAAAGAAAGTCACAACTAAATTCTCATGTACAGTATATTAGCTTTTTAACATGTTACCTTCTCTGTAAGTTCCAGACCCTGTCCAAATTCAAATCCAACCTGAAATCTCTCCTCCTGGCATATCCCTCTACTCCTTGCAGGAGTTTTACCATCTAGACCCAGTTGTTGTAAGTAGCTTTTTCTTGTAAATAAGTTAAGACTAGCTATTTTCTCAACATTACTGACGTGTCCGGTGCTACTATGGCAGCATAAAATAAACGTTTGTCTATTGTCTATTGTCTGTTTGTCTGCTAATTTCTTGAAATTGGAGTATACTTAACAAATTATTTAAAATAGATAAGGCCAATAAAAGGTGGTATTTTTAATCCACAAGCGCTTTCGACAGCAATGCTGCCATCATCAGACAAGCATTGTTTAAAGATGTAAGCATTGCTGTCGAAATGGATAATATCACTAGCTGTTCTCTAACTGTTTCTTGTTTTTCAAATATTTTGTTACTCGCCAACTAGTTTCAGTAATGCCAGACAGAATCAGTGGGGTTGAATCAATACATTCCGCATTCCTTGACGTGACGCACCGCAAGTATCAGCTGATAAGCAGGACTGTCGATCTCACGCCAACACGACCCATACATTCTCCAGTAACTTGCGCATGTTTTTGATCAAAACTCAAGCAGAACTTTTTGTTCTCAATTAGTAAGCTCTATACACAAAATAACTATACTGCTGAGGACTGAGCTATAAATTTTCAACTAGTCTACTGATAATCTTATGGTGAGAGATAAGTCCTTAAGGTCCGCCTTAGCTGCTCGGGAGAGCGTTATTTGCAGAGGTTTGCGGGAAATAAAATGGAGACTTTAGTACTAACGCTATTCTACATTAGATAATTCCCTACGATGAATCATGATAGCAATTAAAAGGCCCTAACGGGACGTTAAGTTTGTAATTTTGGTTAGCTCATACATGTGTAGGAATTTAGATTGGGCGTATAACGCACGGTTAAAATTAATCGTCTGTAATAAAGTTTTAACTTAATAAATTCTACCATCGTCAACCACAAACTCTAACAAAAGAATTTCACATCCTTTGGAAAGATTAAGGTCTCTTAATAATTGTTAAAAAAATAATTAATGAATTTCCAACTAAGCTATATTTTATTGGTATTGTGAACATTTGTTGGATAAAACCTTTCACACATCCCTATGCAAACTACACAACTATTAACCTATGTTCCCGATCAGCAGGATCCGCCTACGTGGTCAACGCAGAAAGGGTGTATTTGTCGATCAAGGAACACATCACACTGTCAAATCCTCCGCTTGCAAGGGTTTTGTAGAAAATAGATGGCGCTCTTATACGAAGGTTGAATTCAGTTATGTTAATTTTTATAGAAGAGAAAGAGTTTATCTGTGTTCGAGACTTTTGATAAACCTATTTTAAGCTTCTTAAATAAGGTCTTGAAAACGTTCTATATTTTCTAACTTCAACCATGAGTAGCATAAAACTAAAAGACAATTTTAAAGAAATGAACTATATAGGCAAACCTAGATAATATGTTTATCTTAAATTTAAGAGTTGCTTCGTCAAAATAGCATTAATACTAAAATCCATTTCCGCTAACCTCTGCGACGGTACTCTTCCGAGCAGCTGATGCGGAGCCCAGTACAGTCTGAAATCTCAATACCGAATTACATTACCCTATACAGGGTGTCCAAAAACGTTTACAGACTTTGGGATGTGATTCCTGATACAAAGTAAAGAAAAAGTTCCTATGAAGGTATGTCCGAAAATGCATATTTGCCCAGATATCCGCCATTTTGTATTTTCACAAAAATCTTTTTCTCTGAGGTTTTCAACCGATCCTTTTGAAATTCGATATGTGTGTAAAACTAGTCCAAATCTACCTAACAAAAAAATCAACTTGATCAAATGGTAAATTTAAAATGGCGGCCGTTTAAATATTTAAAATTTTAATAACGGAAAAACGATAATCCGTACGAAAATTGGCAAGAATAACTTTTTTGCAAATTTAATTACCAATCAAACGTTACCAAAATCATGAGAATCGGTTCATTAACAACTGAGTTATGTGCAATAAATGACAGGAAATGAGCCCTTGTCAACGCATGGCTCAGCTAACAATGGACATCTAATGGCTCTCAAACTGCTATTGCACCCTTATTTAATCCTGTTTTAACAAACCTGTTTATGGTGTAAATAAATAAAACTAATGTCAGATTGCACATTTTAATGTTGTGTTAACATGATCTTATGCTACTATCACACTATTTATACGAAATAGTAAAAGGCTACAGTAACTGCTCAAAATGTCGCCCCTCATTTAAGATGCATGCTTCTAGACGCTTCGACATTGACTGTCTCACTCTCTCAAAAATACCCGGTGTTTGTCGAATCCTCTCAATACCATTTGAAATTCGTACTCTCAGGTCCTCCACTGATTCTACTGGGCTGGAATAGACGATTGCTTTTAGATGTCCCCACAAAGTAGTCCAATGGGTTAAGATCAGGCGACCTTGCTGGCCATGGCACCGGACCACTCGACCAATCAATTGTTAGCGTAAGTTTGATTTAGTTCTCGAACTCGCAGGTCAAAATGAGCGGCGCTATCAAGCATGAACCACATGTTCTCGCGCGTCAATGGCACATCTTCAAGAAATTCGTGAAGGTCTACAGTCAAAAATGTAAGTATCTATCTCCGTTCAGAGTTGCTGGTAAGAAACTAAAGAATAAATAGTCGTCAAAATACCGGCCCATACATTTACAGAGAATTGATACTGATGACGGCACTGTTTTATGTCATGTGGGTTCTCTGGCCCATATGTGTGTGTTGTGAAGATTCGTAACGGCCGTTCTTGAAAATTTAGCTTCATCGGTAAATAGGACACTACTCAAAAATTGGGATCATGACATTTCTCAGTAAACCATTGACAGAGAGTTACTCTGGGAAGATAGTCTCGAGGCAACAAAGCTTGAACACGCTGCACATGAAACGGGTACAGTTGTTGCTCATGCAGTATGTTCCATATTGTTCCTTTGCTAACATGAAACTGAAGGCCAAGTTCCCTCGTGCTTTTCAGGGTGGTTTGAAATTTCATCTAATACAGCTTCCTCAAATTCAGATTCCTTACCACAAGTGGCCGCCCTGATTGCCGACTTTCATAGGAAAAGACTACCTGTCTCTCTGAGACGCTGATGGATTGTCTGAAAAGTTACATGGCAAGGTAATGTACGGTTTGGAAATGTTTGCTGGTATAAGCGTCTTGCTTCCCTGCTGTTGCAATTTGCAAGCCCATACATCAGATGCATGTCGGTCATTTCTACATTACTAAAGTAGTGGTTACCTGCCATGATGATAAATAACTAATGATAACTAAAACTTAGATAATTAAATAAGTAAGCAAGCACTGAACACGGTGAACTCAAACAGATGTAAAGTTAGTGAAAGACAAGTCTAATGTTGTCAATAATGTTTTATTGACAGTTACAACAAATGACCATTGTAATCAGCTGTTACGTATAAAACAGCTGATATTAATAATCAAACTCGTATTAATGAAATAATTTGCTTTCTTTTTACATACATTTAAAATCTAATTGAGTTACTTATGAACCGATTCTCATGATTTTGGTGACGTTTGATTGGTAATTAAATTTTGCAAAAAGTTATTCTTGCCAATTTTTCGTACGGATTATCGTTTTCCGTTATTAAAATTTTAAATATTTAAACGGCCGCCATTTTTAAATTTACCATTTGATCAAGTTGATTTTTTAAGTTAGGTAGATTTGGACTAGTTTTACACATATCAATTTCAAAAGGATCGGTTGAAAACCCTCAGAGAAAAAGATTTTTTGTGAAAAATACAAAATGGCGGATATCTGGGCAAATATGCATTTTCGGACATACCTTCATAGGAACTTTTTCTTTACTTTTGTATCAGGAATCACATCCCAAAGTCTGTAAACGTTTTTTTGGACACCCTGTATAGACGTTGTTTACGACTCTATTGTACAGAGGAATTAAGAACTGCCTAAACGTTATCCTCACACCTTGTGCGTACCGCAGCTGTATTGTTCTTCCACAGAAGCTGTGTTCTTAACCAAAGTAGCTTTCGTTGTCTTTGTTCTTCAAGCTTATATATACCTGTCGTGTCAACTTTCTGCACGGCCAATGTAGTAAGCTGGACTTTGTGTAGAAATTGTTCAAATATGTATTGCAGTGAATAGAAACATAGTAACATAGGGTAGATCAGAAAAAGAGTTACTATATTTCAATGGTTAAAGGATGGGGAAACTGAATCATGGTAAATATCACTGTCAGGTCGAATTACGGATCATTTGTTTAAAATGGCGGCCATTCAAAGTTTTGTTTTACCTATAAAATGTAGTTTTACCATAATAGAATACAAAGTCCACCTTGTATAGTAGAGACTCTCTCAATCGATCAAAACAACTCATATTGCTCTAGAACCTACCGTTTTAAAGTTATTTCAGTTTATTATTGAGTCAGATTTTCTTTACTTTGACATTCAGAGCACTGGACAGAAATTAAATTTTGTCAATGGTCAATATTACTGTATATTTAATAAACAACTAATTTAGTAGCATAGGTTTATTAGGATGCAGAAAGTAAACAGCTTTCTTATTTCAAAGTAAATAGAACTTTTAACAGCTGTAGTTTGTTTACATACAAACCATAAAATAACGCAAATCTTTAAAAATTGTAATAATACTAATATTTTATGAAAGAACGTCGTCTAATTCAAAATAGATAGGATAAATAAAACTTGTTCTATATTATTGCAAATTTGCTAAGATTTGCCGTAGCTTTAATGGCTACGTGTCGGCTATATTTATTTTATTTCCAACGGCATACACAAGTTTTACAAGTTTAATAACATGGTTTAACAAAGTATAAATTGTAAAGAGTTGCTTGAACATTGACCATCGGACCAGTTCGTCTGTTACCCTTCAAGGATGGCCCAAAAACCCGTTGACTTTTTTTAACCACCGGTCAATTGGTTTCCACCCCAAAGCAATCAAACCAAAAAGTAAGCTCGCAAGGAATATGTCAAATTTACGAAGGCAACACACTGCCCGTTCATGGTGAGGCCCTGTTGAAGGA
>CM032059.1:68663065-68678568 GCA_018831715.1 Matsumurasca onukii | reverse complement strand
TAAACAAACTAATGAGTTATAACACAAAGTATAATCAAAACTTACACCGATTTACAATAATTACTACGAAGTAGACTAGGAAAAATGAACTAATGAATTAAAACAACTATTAAATCACACGATTAACAGTAATTACAACGAAATAAACTAGGAAAAATATACTAATGTCTTTTACACATCCTTGTGCCTTGAAACCGGTTCACCCCTCTCGGAAAGTCCTAGTTGCATCGATTTTGGCGAGTTTCATCAATTCTATGATACGACGTTGCTTGACGGTGAGGGTGGTTATTCGCACCGTCCGTCACGTCACGTCCACCGCCGTCATTCCATGCCTCAAAATGCGTACGCTAGAATTCCGGCAGTGACGTGACGTGACGTGACGGTGTAGTATACGGTTCCATTTGATTACACAGGGAGCATACACCTGGCAGTGACGTGACGTGACGTGACGGTGTGTAGTATACGCGTTTTACTGACACCATTACATCCCGGCGTAAACTCCTCGACCGTACCGCACGGCCATCGAGATTATAAATTTTGAACGTAATTTACCGTGTGGTGCCACTTATAATTCTGTAGCTCAATTAATCGGCCTATCAATTGAGCGTACGAACTGCAGTCATTGCTTGGGAATCTGCGGGGTTGAAATGAGGTGAAAGTAATTTTAAATGTGAAAAGGTCAATAAAAGGGGAATACGGAAAAAGGCACGCGACAAGTTTTATTAAACATTGCACCCCTCCCCCAAGCAGTACTGCTATAATTTGTATCCCTTGAAGGAAAATTCTGTTAGATTCACGGTAGCCGCCTGTGGCTTATAGCTATAAGCTTTCACTAATGAGATACCGCAAGGATTTCTAGGGCTGAATAGAAATCCCAATTAATAGGGCCTAAATTGGGGACAATAATCGAGAAGTCCGTTGTATTAACGTTGGGCCTATGTAAGTGTTTCTTCTTCCCAGAGCCAATCTTGAGTTTGAAGAATAAGTTTTTCTTACTTCGGCCCATCGATTTTACAAGAGGCGCCCTGGGTGTACAGTATTAGTAATTTTAAATTAACCTTATTATAAAAAATGAACTCATTGTAATTAGTTTTAATTTTATTTCGGTGTTGACGTGAGCTGTTCAGGAAAACATTGTCTAATGAAAAAACGTTTGAAATAAAGACATTTTATTTAAATATTTGCCTCGAAAATTAATAGTCTACCGTTTCTTACGCCTAATATTGTACAACATAGGTTTTAAAGGAACCTTTCAAGAAGATTGCGGGGAATTGAGGATCGATGTGCTTACTAAAGTTTACTATTTGCTGAAGAGGTATCCTGTATCACAATTCCTGCTCGGGGAGTTTCATTTCAGGAAGGGTTTTGGCCCACCTTCTCCAGAACACATACATCGAAATTAGTTTAGGACTGTTTTTTGTTATTCCTGGAATCTGCAGACCTTAGGACGTGCAGCAGATTTCTTTGACTTGAGGTCCAAAACGCTTAAAACAGTAATAGGGAATGATGGAAAAACGTTTTTATTCGCAGCGAAGCGACTTTCCACCAATGTGGCCTTTGCCTATCCCAAAAAACACAGGATAAAAGAACTATAAGAAAGAACACAATATTAGATGATTTCGCAATTTCACCTAGAAGAAGTCTGCCACTCAGAAGTTCGCTGACCGGCCAACCGGTCAGTTCTTTCTTCTTCCGTCAGTCCCATTGCAATTCTTTTGTTCCCAATACATGAGAATCGGACGCTTTTACAGAAATCGGTCGTAATCGAATTCCACGAGACAAAGGGTCGCGCACGGAACTGGCCTGAATATTTTATGCTCTCGTGAGCTGAAATCTGTACAGGTCGCGGTACAGTCAGCCATTGTTTCCTACATTCACCCTCCTTGAGTGTTAACAGTATGTGACACGAGTTTGTGGATAGTCTCATACGTGTGTAACTCGTTTCTGACAAAAACATGCCTGCAAAATTAGACTAGTGAATTTTACTGATGCGAGTATTTTCTTGTTTTAATATAAACTATAAACAAGTCTACAAGCAGATCCTTGAGGAACCCTATTTTAATACAGATTTCTGCTGATACAATTTTTGAAACCCGACTTCTATTGAATTCTGTTGCTTAACATGTCTGTAAAATTAGTGAACTTCCATTGGTGTTTTTCATTTCTCCTACTCAAATAGAACGAAATGTCGTAGAACTGTGCGGTTTGCAGTTTATTAGCTTCCCAACTTATTTTGAGTTAGATGTGACAAAAAATTTTATATATAATTCTGTGACCACTCTACTTAAACAGCCACGTTCCGAAACGTTCTTAAACAGCCGTTGTATTTTATGTCAATGTATCTGTTAATATAAATTATAAACAAGACTGGGTCCAGTATAGATCCTTGAGGAACCCTATTTTTAATACAAACTCGCAAGGTGAGCGAAGTTTACACACCAGAATGTGTTAAAGACTATGTAATGAAATGAAGGGGACAACTTCTTCATCGATTGACGATCGGTGGAGTAATACCAGACTTGGGGAAGTTACTTTCAGACAGCAACTGATTACAGCAGTTACCTTATAAAATGTAACTGATTACAAAGGCTAGGTTACAGAAAACCCAATGTAACTGATTACAGTTACAGTTACATTCGGAATGTAACTGGTCAGTTACAAGTTACATCACCAGTTACCAACTGGCTTCAAGTATCAAATTAAAATAATAATATTTCCATCCAAAAATTTGTTTAGAAATTGATTTCTATTATGTTTTTTTTTTAATTTTAATTAAAGATTACATTGATTGATATACTAGGAATAATTTAGAAAATAAAGACACAATAATACAGTGTGTTATAAATTATAAAACAATATGTATTTGCTTTGGTTTCAAGTACAAAATTAACAGTGATCATTAAAAATACTATATATCAAAATGATGACATACAAAACATTAATAGACGGAGAGAAGATTCAGTATGATGAAATTGACGCAAATTATTATTTAAAGTTATGTTAAAACCTAAGTTAGAACAACTCCTTCTTCCAAAACTTCCCAGGTTTCTTGAGGGCAGATATATTATACCCCTCTATTGGCTAGTGACTGTCTGACTTTTGAGTTCTAAAGATTGGCCTGCAGTGGTCTAAGTAAGGTCAAGCGTTGATATAGGCCTCCAAGTTCTTATAACCCTTTGCAGAAGCAATATATCCTGCATAGCTGTAGAGTGTCCCAGACGATAATTAGTCTATTACTGTGTGAAAATCAGTACAAGGGAGGTTAACTTAAACGTATTTCTTCGTCAAGTAAAGGTTGTCTATTGCAGTTTTGGAATTTGGAAAAGCTGAAAAGGTTAACACTTAATTCAAACTGTTAGTGATTACCCCCATTGGTATTTGTCCAGAACAGTGACTTTAATATCATACTACAACTGATTTAACACGATGGTGGAAGAGGCCCCTAAACATATAAAATGGTTTTGGGGTGCGAACTTATATAAAAGTGGCTTAAAGTGGTTTTAAAGTTGGGCCAATTTACGATCGGAGATCGCGCGCGTCATGGTGCACGCAGCACTCTGTGGCAGACGACAAGTTTGTAACCCATTCCCAAATTAACTTAAAGGTGAATAACTTATTATCGTTATGCGTTAGGTTAGTTTACTTTTGCTGAACATATTTTAAAAGTGGCTTTGAAGTGTGGGCTTAAAAAAGTATTTTACGAGCGGAAGACGCGCGGACGCACTCTGTAGCAGACGACAGTCTCTGTCACCCACTTCCAAATTAACCTTATTATCGTGAAGTTAGGTTAGCTTAAGTTAAGTTAGTTTATCGATTTTGTAAACCATAGTTTTAATGGTTTCAACATCCCCAAAGTTAAATCGTCCCTTTGGCCCTTTGAAGGCGCGAGTTCTACCAAATGACTGAAATGAGTACACATCTACTCAAACTGAAATATCTAGCAAAACAAAACATCACATCTAACTCAAAACTACATCTAACGTGAATTACTTTATAAATTATAATTATAACATTAAATTTAATATTAATATCGTACCAAAATTACAATGACAGCCGGCTAAAGTGTAAACAGCATCCACTAGTGAGTAGTGACTAGTCAACTACATTCAAACATTGCTGAATGCCGTTTAGGGTTACGATGATGCTCACATTTTGTTTTCTTTTGCTTTAGTTTTTAATAACTTGACAGATACAATCCATAGATAACGCATTTTGTGATATTGTATAACTGTACAAAATCACTTAATACCACATATATCAAAGTGAAATTCATATTAAAATACTTGTTTGAAATCGTGCGTATATTTACGATTCCAAGCTGAAAATGTAACTAGGTTACATGTAATCGTTACCGGCAGTTTGTAACGATTACCCCGTTATTCGTTACAGCGTTTCGAATGTAACGGTTGCGTTACAGTTACAGGAAAATGTAATGATATGTGCAACGATTACAAATTATCGTTACTTCAAGTCTGGATACCACCGAGCAACCGTCGCCACGAGCAACAGACGAGCCACAAGTGGTTCGTAGCATTGAATAACCATTTACCAGTACTGTATCTTGAATAAATATGGTTTTGTTAAATCCTTCTAAAGGTAGAATAGTTTAGGTTTGTTCGCACATAGCTAGTGGTTTTGCAAAATTATAGTTGAAAACTTAAGTTTACGCGAATCTTAAAATTGTCCTTCGTGAATCACACTGACTTCTAACACTTTTAATCACGACTGTTGATACAGGTGTAAATAAGTTTAGTGTGTTCCTTCTTTTAATTCTTGAAACATATGTTATATTCCCCTGAGTTCCTTGAAATACACGTTTCATTCTTTCTTGTCTGTGTCATTGCAAAGAAACATTTTACAAAGGCATAATACATCAAGTAGCGTAACCAAGATTTTGAATTGGGGTTTTCAAAGATCACGAGGTCTTTTCTAAGCGTGAACTGTCTGAAAATTATGGAAGACCCATCCGTTATAACATGTGATCCAGGCTCTCCCAAGGAGGATAGATAGGAGTTTAGAACTTGATGTTCCTGCAGAAACTGGAGTTGAACAAAATATATATTTATAAAAGCTTGTCATGTTTAAGTTCTTGGAGAAGTTAGGAATATCACTCAGCCTCGACCTTTAGCTTGCGTCTCTTAAGAATTTGTATGTGGTGACTGCGAGGATTGAACCGCGCCAGAGTGGTGAGCTCTGGAGTCGCGCGCGATAACAAACCGCCACGTATCCGCAAAATAAATATACATTTGCATATACAGTTGAAAAAGTCTTAAAACGTGTATATGAGTCTGTATATCTCATTTGAATGTCAGGCCTGATGCTATGCTGACGGTCTGTATATGTATTTTTATCCAAAGAAAATTCGTTGATAATTAAAATACTCACACCAAATCGATGACCAAAATGATACACACCAAATGATAATAATCATGGCTAATAATAAAGTGGACGCCCGATTTCGTCATTACTTCACTTTGCTTTGAGACACCGACTACTCCTAGAGGATATTTTAAGGTGAATATATGGAATGAAGAGTGAGTGTGTTGAGTTCTTTTGATGGATGATGAATGGATGATGAAGTGTAGTCTTGCTACAAACTAGCCAACTGTTCCCAGGTTGGGTCATTAGTTAATAGCCTAACTAGCCTAACCAATGGAATAGTTCAACGGCTTAACGTGACTTCCGAACCACGGGGAGTGGCCATCGTGAAAACGAGAAGCAGGAGACACTTTCTTACCAAGAGATAACTCACAGGAAGGTCTACTATTTTCACTAGCGGGGGAGGGAGGGAGGGAATTCGCTGACGACAGTGTAGTGTAGTGGAGTGAAGAGGGCGTTGACTGAGGTGTATTTCAGGGCTATTATCCGTGTGATGTGTGCGTGTGTGAGTGTGTCGGGACTTGGCCGCTACCGATGATTGCCCGCAGAAATAGCCTCTCTGTTGTCTGGCGAGGTGCCACTGCTGTATCAGGTGTAGCTTCGCACAAACACTGCTCTATCCGATCCTACCAGTGGCTGGCCGTGGCCGGTGTACGTAAATGTTAGCTTCGGGCTCGGCAAGATCTTCGATAATTGACAATTTTATAGTGTCAAAATATAATTTCATGATGGCATCCGAATTACTGAACCTCAAACAATAAATATGACCTTAGAAGGCCTTTGACGGACTCTTAAAGGTGATTCTAAGATAATCCAAATGATTTTGTTGATCTGCGACGTGTACGTTTCGACCCCTCATATTAGTCATCCTCAGGCACACAAACACGTAAAAGTTACTTGTATAGACATTATCGCCGTACTGGTGTCAAATTTAGTTTTACGTCTTTTTGTGTAGTACAAGTAATTTTATGTCTTTGTCCACCTGAGGATGACCTATATGAGGGGTTGAAACGTTAAGTCACATTTCAGCAACGTTGTTTGGATTTCTTTGACGGACTTCTAAGGTAATTAACCTGTTTATTGTTCAAAATATAATGTTAGAGGGCAGATACATACTTTTGACCACAATATCGTGTAGAATTGTATACAGCATTATTATTTGGAATTATTTGTTCAAATCATCGAAATAATTCAAGAGATGAACCTTGTTTGCCCAACACGAATTTTGCGACAGTTCCATTGGAAAATTAGATATTATATTTCATCTCACATGCTTATAATCGATCAATAAACTTTAAGATTCAGTATAGATCATACACAGTACTAGGTGTTTTGAGAGGTTCTAGATCCAACCATTGTTATTTTCAGTAAAATTGTCTTATATGGTTTTGTTCGTTCTCGGGGTAGATACATAACAGTTTTATATTCATGGCTGTACGTGTAATATACCGTGCGCGTCAGTGATCTCCTGACGTCAGAGCGACGAAATCACAAATGAGGCGGGCTGGCAGTGCCATATTTAGATTTCACAACTTTCTTCAAAATGTGCGACTCTTCTGTGATGCTCTCTGTAGTTTCGCTCAAGTGGAGCTATTGACTAGACGTTGACCAGAACTGGGGTAGGAGAGAGACGGGGCTCCGACCGGCCAGACACTGGGGTAAAAAACTGACAGGTGATCTGTATCTGGGGCTTAGGCCAGAGGTGAGGCCACCCTGGCCGTGACGCAATGGTCGGGCGGGCTTTTGTTGCTGCTCAAAACAGGACTGAAGGCTAAAGACATTTCAGCGGACGCGTGGAAATGCAGATTGTTTTGGCTTCTGTTTCTCTGAATGATTTGTCTGACGGTTGTGTTTTGAAGCCCATACTGCAGACTGAATTAACTCATGTATCAACTGACTGACCGGTTCAGTTCGTTGTTTCCACAGGGCTGAGATCACGAAACTGCGATACGATCGTGAGTGGATTGCTCGTAATTTAATGCGTTTTAGTACTGCCATAGTCCTATTAAATGGTTCTGAGTTTTCCACTGTGACAGTTTTCAATAAACTGCCAATTCCCATCATGATACGAAATCTGACGTTTGTTGATGGACAACTAACGGTGTGGTGCCTCTGATTTTACTTAATGCTTGGGATGGAAAAGTGATTCAACAGAATTAGTAGGTAGAACCTCTTTGAAGTTATTCGTATTTTACCAGTGGTTTGAAGCCACGTTAAGACGTTTGCCCATTCCATTCGTCGTTGGGCTTAATTTAGAATCCAACCTGGGGAACAGTCGCCCGAGTCTACGCCTCATTATCCATCAAAACCTTCATCACACTCACTATTCATCATTATTCACCCTAAAATACTCTCTAAGTGTTCAGTCTCACGTAGTGCAAACAGATTTTAAAACAAAATCATGCATTGAATAATGCAAGACACACTGGTAGCGTATTGCAGCGTAGGTAGCGCAGCGCACAGTTTACTGGAAAGAACAACAGTTTTTCCCAGATGGAGCGTATTCGAGTGACACGCCTCGACAAAGTAAAGTGTAATTTCTGATTAGCGAAAGTGAACTATATGTTACTGACCAGATATTTAATGCTTAAATATTATAGCCTACCTCAAAGTTACAAAGTTCACCATGTTTGACCTCACACACTTCATGCACTCAAACTTCTGTTATTGAGATGTAACCGAAAGCGGTATTCGCAAATACTATGAGCAAGCTGGCAGAGAGCCATCCTCTATACTAATGTGATGAACTTCTGACGGTTTATAACCAGTACTTTATTATTAGGTTACTTCTGTGTTAATTTATTAAAAGACAACATTTTGACTATTTACTCGTATCGAAACTTTCATTCATTGCATTCAACATAATTTTTGTCAAAATATATTAGAGAAACTAAAGACTTGTGTTCCAAATTCCAAATTATCGCTTATTTAAAATAATTCCTATTTATAATATGACCCAACTTAAAACAACATTCATGGGGAAACAAGTATAAATAAATCAATTACAAGCCAGTGTACAACTGAATATGTTTTGAAAACATTGATACATTGTTTAGTTATTTTCATTACTAATATTAATCCATGCAAAACCGTTCATCACACTCACCATTCTCTCATTATTCACTCTACGCTACTACTCTCTGTTAATATCAAAGGTGTCTCAGATCAAAGTATCTGATCTTTGGGACATTCTTACTGTTACAAGATCACACCAACCACACTCCCCTTCCATAACATATATTCACATGAAAATACAATCAATGCGTGGTCGATTTCAAAATAAGATTAATTGTTGACTTATTTCAATGTACAGGTCTGGTAATACAGGCAGTTCTTGTCTATACCTAGAAGGCCTGTCAGTCTTCGATTCAGGAGTGTAATTTAGACAACAAGTACTATAACCAAAGCTAAATTCTCTACATGTGAAATGTAGGGATAACATGTGCAGAGGCGTGACACCCTCGCTTGACCCGTGATCAAAGAGTCGTTACGCGGATGAGCGAATGGGAATCTGTTGACATTAGAGTCACGAGCGGAGTACAGATAATGCAGCTCCAGCAGCCAGCAGCAGGCCCGTTAGCACGGAGAGGCGAAGAGGTGGTGCGCTGTTGCCAGATGGTGCTGCCCAGCCCAGCCACTTTACAGTCACTGGACCGCGAAATGACCCGTTATGAGTGTGGCGGACAATGTAACTGAGGGCTTTGTCAGGCGCCTCGTACAGATGCACTTGTGCCAGTCATCCGTGGCTGGAAGAGCACCATCATCTTGCGAGAGTTTATGTGCAGATGACACAACTGTGGTCGGTAGATGGTGGACGCCAAATGTTGAATGTTTTAGGATATTGTAGAGCTGCAGCTACTCTAGGTTTGAGGAAATTTTTGAAAACTCGTTTGGGACATCGAAACAAGTAATTAGTCAAAATTGGCTAGTTAGTTTTAGAATATTTGTTCGAAGATCATCAACCCCTTTAATTCATCTAATATCTTTATTACTATGAGTGTAAATAAAGACAATGTGATTATTTAAGGGACCGGACCTGAGCTCTATGGGGACTCTTCAATGCAAAGGTTTACGGTGGCGCGTTTTTTACCTTTCAAAATAATGTTTATATTTTTACCCACTATGTATTTGGCAACTAAAGAAGTATTCCGACACGCGAATGGAGGTGTTTTTATTATGAGTATGAAGTGTACAGATTGAATTTAAAACACTAACACTTGACTATTTTCAAAGTTTATTTGTGAATTTATTGAATAACTTTTCAGAAATCTGGCTCTATACACGTCGGAAAACTCCTCTAGCTTCTAAATATATCATGTTTATTAACGTAAAAATAATGTTGAAAGTGAAAAGCGGGCTGCCGTAAACTTTGCAGGGGTTGGTTGACGTTAATTGTTACGTGCGTAGGGTCTTGTGTTTTTGGGTGGACGAATCAGCCTTCTCAGAGCTGACCACTGAGGTGGACCCTTTAAAGAGTGTTTTAAACCACAGGTTCAGAATGTTCTCGTGTACGAGTATATAGATCTGGTTTGATAGACAACATTAAACGGATATTTCGATTGAGTAATCTACAAATATCAATGTTATCTACCGCAATTAAGTTGATTCTGTCATTTTATTTTGCGTGGAATCGGTCGCCACTCAAATGCCTGTGCCACGATCCATTTAGTAGAGAATCAAACTACCTTTGTTTCATTAACACTGATCAAAACCCTCCCTTAACTTCTTTTGTAAGTTTTCGATGTTTCATCTAAGGAGAATTGTTGATGATATACTAGTGGTCACTTGTTGTTCACGTACTTACATAACTACCCGCTACTATTGATTGAATTACGCTTTTAAGTTTGAAGACAGATCATTATCATGCTACTGCACGTCTGGGAATTGATCACCAAGACAAAGTTGCTCAAAACATGCTCAGTAGTCGGCCCGTTTAGGACGGGTTAGAAAGGTTGTTGTCCAGGTTCTCAAAGGTTGTCTCTAGGTTTGTATAGCCAGGGATTTAAAAAATCGTACACCAATATTTAATTAGCAAAAAATGTTAAAGTTGGTTAAAAGTGGGCTATTTTAAAAGTGTATTATATTACAAGCAGTTTTGTCTTTTTAGTATACATATAAGGAACATAGAACCCGCATTTGTACGTTTCGGTTCATAAATGGTGTCGGTAACAGGGGACTACGAAACCGTGTTTTGCCACCGAGTGAGCGGAGCAAAGTTGGAATATCGCTACTACCATTGCTCTTGACTGGTAAGGTCAGCGGCACGCTGACTCTTCAAAGATCTGAGGCAGATATAAAACAACCATACTAGAGCCGATGTTTTTGAAACGGAAGATAAACTTGGATTTTCAACCTCCTCGTCCACCGGAGAGAAATAACCAATTCTCCGCTATTTCAGTGATAAACATGGATGGGTTCTTGCTTGGTTGACTAATCCTCTTAAGGCGGAATACTGTACAGCAAATGGTTGACAAACAGCTAATTCCCAAAATGTCAGTTGGAACCCTGTTATTCTAACCTCGACGTGCGTCATACTTAACAATTGTCACCTCTATGTTAATCGTTAACTCTATTCCCACCCTCTCCCATTACATAAGTGATTTCCCATTGTCGTTTCGATTTAGAATTCTGTTTAAAGGGTTCCCAACATACCAATCAATCGTTGAACAGTTTTGTTTCATAATATTTTTGTTGCGGCACCTTCCGTTTAGAGAAGGGCACTTCAAATAATTAGGTATTTCTAGTTTGAGATGAACTAACGATTTGGGAGTTCAGTTCTGAAGAGGAACAATGACATAGTGACTTACTGGAGTTGTGTATTGTGTAATTCCAGTAAAACCATGAATAATTGAACACTTTCTTACAGTTGAATTTTTTAAAGATAAAACCACTTTTAGTCAAGGAGTAGGAGTCGTAAAGCAATTTTTTGCTGTAAGAACTCCAGTGTGATTTCAAGTTCAATACAAGATTATACCTAATACATAACTCATTTACAAGGAGTCCAGTAATTATTAAAACGGGAGATTCGATTATCAATATATGACTAAGTCATTAAAGAATTGATATTTTAACTTCATCTTCCACAGGCTACGCCCTAAACTGCCATAATTTTCTACCCGTTGTACATCAATATCTGCTAAATACTCAGCCAGTCAACAAGCTACTGAGGATGACTCTCCACAGCGAGGTCTAAACGTTTAGCAGTAATTATATTTCAACTGTGACGCGGTGTAAACCGAAGCCTTAGATCTTACCTATACCACTGCTATTGTGGGTTTATGTTCACCTGGCAGTACGGTAGCGCCGTAAGCCATGCAAATCATATGAGAGACACGGCGCTACTAGTCACCGTGAAAACATTGACTCGCGGCAGCGGTTTACCTACCCAAGACCGGCCCGATTCCTGCTCTGTAATTTATACTTTTAATGTCCTTCAAATTTATTTACACACATTTCAATACTGTGATACTGTGTAAACTGTCAAAACAAATTATATATTGAAACCAGTTTTTTACTTTTTAGCTAAAAGGATGTTTACTAATGCGTTTCTCAGGGTATGCTTAACGTTTTCTATTCATAATATAAAACAAATACATTAAAATTATCAAATTATAATACGAGGTAATTTTAAAAGTAATGCCCGTTTCCAATAAAACGAAGAAAACCAAAGTCTTTAACGAAACTTTTATTTACATTTTTATTTTAACCTATTTTTCGACATAATTTTCTTTGCAAATCCAACCATTTATTGTACTTGTTACAAGCTTTTCCCTTCTAAATTTCTAATTGTTCTTGGCATTAATGACGCCATACAATTAAATCATCTCTTCTATCAACACAGATTGTTATTTCTGTTTTTCATAGCAAAATCCGTTTTCATTAAGCAGCCGATGTAGTTTTGCAAACATGGAAGATCTTCACGTCATTGATTTTTGTAAACGCCCGAGAAAGTTGGTGGAGTGTTTGTGGCAAAGAAAGAATGAACGATTTTCCTAATCGCACCTACCACAAACCCATCATATTTCCTTTTCTACCGTCCTGTATTCAATTTTACGAGGAGTTTTTCTTGGCGTGACATATTTCCTAGTCTTTCTCTTTGCGAAACCTATGGACTTACCTCACACTTGTTGATGTTGCTTCACCAGTTTGTTTAGCCCAAAACGTAACGTTGTTCTCGGGGAAAGATTTTGAAAGTATTTAAACACACCTGAATGCTTTTTTACGATCAGCACTTTTAATAGGTTTCCCTGGCCGTCTAGCCACCATAATCCGTATATGTTCACATACGCGTCCACTTACACTAATATTTACTTTATATTACACTATTCACTGAAAACTATTGACGCTAAAAACCACTACACTGTAAACATTTCACTAACACTAAAACACTGTCTGATTTGTTATCAAGACTTATATATATACAAAACTTGAAGGTAAAAAAATAAATCTTAAACAAAAGGAACTATTAGAATATTAAGGAATTACGATTTGAAAAAGCCGACACGCTTCTGAACAGTCTCCCACTAAACTAAAATATTTGGCGATGTGAACCGTAGGCTGGGTTATGTTGACACACTGGTACACTTGGGGTGTGATACAATTGTTAATACAATAAGGAATGCACCTGCAACTTAAAAACAAACAACGAGCACAAGAAGTAGACAGACGCTTGTCTGCCTTTCATTCCACACATCTTTTTTAGACTCTCGTGTGGCAAGTGTTTTACCAAGTTAAATGAAAACGTATTAAATGTCAAAATGTGTATAACTAATATTAAAGATTGTAACGTATACCAAGAATGATTTTTTATAATTAACCCACAGAATCTGCCTTAAATTTTTAAAAGTCTTTATATTGTAGGTTTAAGTCTAACTATACTATAATCTATAATTTGACAGTCACTAGTACAAAAAGTCACTAATACTATTTTTGCTGCGAGTAAATTCGTTAACACGTGTCTTATCAAAATATGAAACTTAAGACTAAAAATTGTCTTTTCACGTCAAATGAATCAAGAAAAGGTAAGAATTACAACTTTATCGGTGAAAACATTTTTTTTAAAATTTTAAATATTTGTTATGGCTGTTGGAAGGTTAGGAAAGTGAGGCGGCAACTGCAGCGCGTCGACGCAACCCGCAGTACGCGCCGGTTGTTATTTAGACAGCTAGTAGGTAGACTGTCTCCATAAGCCGTACTGCCAGGTGAACATGGAACCGACAATAACAACTGCTGTAAATGTTGTTGAACAATATTGACTGCCTGAACGGTTAATAGTTGCGTATCATGGACGCTCCTACCCCACATTACCCCGGCCTCGACTTTGAGCACAGACGGACACGGAAGGAGGGGAGGGTTGTAGAATTAATCAGACAGACGTAGGAGACTGTATCGGACTGTACAGAGTAGAGTGGAGTTGTGTGAGGTGGGCGGCCCGTGGGCACAAACAAATTAACTTTGGTTTACCGGACGGTGGGACAAAGCCGACATGCTGCAGGCGGCTCTTTACAACTACACTACGTATTACTGCTTCTGCCCCGGCAAGACGAGCCGGAATTATTTCGCTAATTTATTATTTCCAGCGGATTCCGCACGAAAGTTATCGCCGATGCGACACAGCCCAGGGGAATAACTTCATGTTTGTCAGCAAGATACATGCGCTTCGGTGCGGTGGATCAACACTGGACACGGGTTTCGGAACGGGAGATTTGTGCGTGAGGGGATGATTTCATTCGTCTGATCTTTTTCTCAATTGCTACACAGTCAAATATTTTTAATTTCGAAGCTTGTGAGTCTGTTTTGTCTTGATGGATTTTATGTGGTTTTATTTTTTCGCCGTGACTTTTGTTTTGTGACTTTTTGTAATGTACTAATAAAATTAAATGCACGTCATCTTCTCTACATAAGAGAATAAAGTGCAAAAGGTAGAGTCCCACATAAGCTACGCTTCAATGCAAGGGTACAACGGCCTGTTTTTACCTTTCTTGACAATTTTACACTAATAAACAAGACTTTGCAATCGCTTGGTTTGACAGTTAAGCCGCATCAGTTGAAAGAAATTCCGTTGTTTAGCCAGTTGATACGTGCGCGGTGTCGTGTGTTCATTGGGCGGACGAATTCAACTCTGAGATAACCACTGAGGCGTACCCTTAAGGTGGGCTTCGCCATCATGATGAACCGTAATGGTATTTGAAGTTATAGCTTTACAAGGCATTGTAGCAGCTAAGGGAACCGAACCCGCGTCAACCGAGTGACCTAACTTCATCATCGAAATTAATTAATGTTGGTGTTCAAGTGCTGTTTAGGTGAGCAACATTTAGCAGTGACAATCACCACAAGTGCTTAGCTGTACAGTTTACAACGCATGACTGGAATATTATTGACAATGACTCACGCCTTTGCATTACCTTGTGACTCACTGGCAATGGCAGACCTGTTGAATACAGCTCTTAAACACAATCAATACCCTAAACTGAAATTTTAGAGCAGTATTTGAGCTTTAAATTTAGCGACGCATATAATGTGACGCAATTCCATCAAAATAAGACCATTGATTTTTGAGCGCCTATAAAGGATTTTTAAGGGTCCGCCTCAGCTGCTCGGAAGAGCGTCGTTGCAGAGGTTTGCGGAAAATAAAATAAAGCCTTTGGTATTAACGCTATTTTGACAAAACAACTTTTTAAATGAAAGACATATTATCTAGGTTTGCCTGTAGTTAATTTTTTAAATGTCTTTTAGTTTTTATGCTATTAACGGTTAAAGTTAGAAGATGTAGAGTTTTTAAGACCCTATTTAAGGAGCTAAAAATAGGTTTGTCAAAATCTAATCACAGGTAAACACGAATGAACTTCCCTTCCGTTGCACAGATCCGGAATTAACCTTCACCGTACCGTCCCGCTGTAGTGGATGGGAAATTGTTTCAAAGATTAGTCGTTAAATCTATTACCAAATGTGGATAACCATATTTTCATATCTTGTGGAGTGCAGAGCGAAGAGGAACGGGTGACCCATGTTGGCGGAGTGGTACGGGTGGGAGTGTGCAGCGTGGCAACGATATGGCAACTGTGCTCGGTGATGAATTTGGTGATTGTCTGTTGTATCCTCCGAAACCCGATGATAATTTCTTG
>CM032059.1:68646384-68662965 GCA_018831715.1 Matsumurasca onukii | reverse complement strand
CCTGCCGTGTGATAAAGCCCTCTCGCAGACCCTCTTCTATCTTCGTCCCACTTCCTATTCGTCTCCCTCTTCTTTCTTTCCTTCAACTTTGAGCCACAGGAGTCTAGGCAGTCTGAAACAAGATTCTTTTATGTCCAAACCACCTGTTGTTGCTCTTGACTATTTTGCTACAGGCTTTACATTTAAATTGCTTCATTTTATGTTCCTACTCTATCTCTTCTTGTTTTATTTTCAAGTTTACGCATAAAATCTCATTTCCATAGATTGACTTACTTCTGTTTCTTATGTTTAGCGTCCATGACTCACATGCTAAGTAAGAGTAGGAACAAAGGTCGATTTGTGATCTGCCAATTTGGTATTTTTGTGACTTCTTTTTGTTTAGAGTTTGCCTAATACTACCAAACAGCCTACTTGCTGCTTTTACTCTTTCATTAATTTCCTCGTCTATTCTTCCATTGGCTGCCAACACTGAACCTAGGTATTTAAAACTCTCTACTTGCTGTAGAACTCTGTTATCACAACTAATAATGTGCCTGTTGTCTCCTCTGCCTATAATCATGGTCTCAGTTTTATCCACATTTATCTTCATTCCTTTCTTTTTCAGCTCTTCTTCCCATATTTTCATGTTATGCTGTAGGGTTCTTTCGTTGGATGCTATTAACGCTATATCGTCGGCAAATGCCAAATCCTGAATTTTTACTGACCTCAGCATATAATTTCCCACAGTTGTACTCTTTGTTCTTTGGTGTACTATCTTCATAATGCTGTCTAAAAATACAATAAATAACAGTGGGCTCTGTTGTCTCCTTGCCTCACGCCTTGGTTGGTAAGAAATTCACTTGATGAACTGTTGATGTCCTAACGTAGTTTCTACAGTTCCTATACAGGCTCATTATCGCATTTATTAGATGCTGGTTTACATTATGATGTCTCAGTGTTTCCCAAATTTCTTGGCACTTTTCTTTATCAAAGCTTGACTGAGATCTATGAACCCAACGTGATTTCTTTATCTTTTTCTAGCCACTTTTCACTCAACATTCTAATTGAGAAAATTAAATCTTGGTACTTCTGATGGGCGGAACCCACATTGTGCTTCATCCAGAATGTCCTCAACTTCTACCTTGGATTCTAAAATTTTGAGTAAACCTTCCCCGAACTGACAGGAGGAAATACCTCTATGGTTCTTGACTCCCTATTATCCCCCTTCTTGTAAATTGGGATAATAACTGCCACCTCCCAGTCCCAAGTGTATGACATTCTTCCTCCAAGACTCTTGTAATTTCAAGAAATACTCCTTCTGCTTTCCTGCCCATAAATTTTAGCATTTCTGAGTAACTTTGTCGTCCAGCTGCTTTCCCGTCAACATTTTGATTGTTCGAATCATCTCTTCTTGGAATTTCTTGTCTATCTTCAGCTGGCTGAACAGGTAGGTCATCCTGAGGCTGTTCTACATTTGAATTTAGAAGCTCTTCAAAATGCTCTTTCCACCTTTCTAATTTTTCATTCTTGAGTATTGTTCCATTTTATTTTTCACATGCTTTAGCATGACTTTTCTTTCCTCAAACTTTTTAAAGTCTTGTAGAACAGTTTTGGTTTTTCTTTGTGTTTTTCTCCATTTTCAAGCCAAATTCTTCCCACGACTTTTCCTTTTATGGTTTTAATTAATCTTTCACTTTATTCTTTTGTACTTTATATTCGTTAAATCCCTGTACTGTTTAGAATCCAGGTATTTTCCACAACCTTTTTCAACTTTACCTCTTCTTTTATTGTTTCATTCCACCAGCTTGTTTTTTTCTTATAACTACCTACTTTGACGTTCCATTAAAGTTTCAGCAGCCTCCAGCAGTATCTTCTTAAAAGCATTCCACTTGTCATTCAACTCCAAATTCGATTTGTTCTTCTAAATTTGTTAAATGTTCCTCTACTATCTTTCCATATTCATTTTGTGTTTCTGAGTTCTTTAGTTTACATCGTTTATCTTTGAGCTACTTATCCTGCTTTTTGTTAGGTTGATAAGACCTGGATCTCTTTCTTCATCTTGACAAGATAGTGGTCGCTACCAATCTCAAACCCTCTGTGTACTCTACAGTCTGTTGTTTTTAGAGTTTCTTTCTTCACTAAGAAATAGTCTATTATAGACTTCTCATTCCTTCCAGGTTCTTTCTCTTGTGTACATATGAATCTTTTTGTGAGGAAACATCGTATTAACTATTACTAAATTGTTGCCACAACAAATCAATCGTCTTTCCCCATTGTTGTTGACAACTCTTTTCGTCAGATCTTCCTATCACTCTCCGCTTCCTCTGGCCGATTTCCCACTCGCGTTGAAGTCTCCAAGTACAATTGATCACCATCAGGTCGTCCACTGTGTTTTGAACTCTTCAAAGAAAGCCGCCCTTTCTTTTTTCTTGTTCTTCATTTTACCGTAAACTACCAAAACATTTGTGCGATTGCCTTTACTAAATTCTAGTGTTATTGCAAGAATCCTTTCAGAAATGAACTTCCAGCTTTTGATTTTATCTTCGTGTTTCTTTGGATCATCAACGCAACTCCTGCTTCCTCTGACTGCTACATCCACCGCTATGTATCAATATATGGTCCTTGACCAGTTTTCCACCTCGCTTTCTTTGTTTCTGTTAGTGCCAAGATATCTAAATTAGCTCTTCAAACCTCTACCAATTCATTTTCCTTGCTATTCAAAGATCTAATGTTCCATGTGTTTTGTAAACAAAAGTCCGCTTCCTCGCCAGGTCGTTCAGATTTATCCGTCCTATTTTCCTTGTGCTTTTCTTTTCATTTTTGTAAATTTCAGGTGAATGAGTAATGGGCCCATCGCATTCCAGAACAGTGAGGGGCTGCCCTCTTATGGCATCTGCTCCTACCCTTATTCACAAGATGTTCTTGTACCAGACAGTCCATTTCCTTCCTGTCTGCAAGGAACTATGGTTGTACAGCCAATATTCGGTCGCCAGAGCCTCATTACCATAACAGGGAATGAATTTGTCGGTGAGGTTGACTGCAAAACAGGAGATTAATTGGTGACGCTTAAACTGTCTTTTATAAACTTATCTAAGTTGTTGATGTTAATTCTTATAATGTTTAGCTATGTACTTGTAAAACTAATCACAATTAAGGTTGAAATCAGAGCTTCCTATCCCAGGGTCCAATATCCTGGGTTCTCTGACCCATTTTAAATTCCAATGATCCCAGGGTTGACAAGTTTAAATCCTGGAATTTTCAGGACCAACATTGTAAATTTTGTGTATTTTCTGAGTAACACTTTTTGGTGTGTATTATTAATTTTTTATTTCATGTGCAATATAGTTATACAGTTGAAATATTATTACATAACGATATTATACAAAATATGTTATTATTCAACAATAGCACAGGCTGAAAATGTTTTACATTTATAGGAATTTAAAGTAATAATAATCAATGTGCAAAAACTTATCAAAACTGTTTAAAATATTTAATTATAATCATCTAACCTATATTTATATGAAAAGGTAACACAAAATGTATTATAAATTCAATTTTGACTATTAATGATTATTTAGTGTCTGCTTAAAACTACAGTACTGTGTCCGCCAGTTATAATCAGGCTAAAACTACTTACAGCCAAACAACATTAATAATCCCATAACAAGCTCATTTAAGAAAGGTAATATTTGTCTATTTAATCTGATGTTAAAAGTTATTAAAGTTTTCAAGTATACTAACCTCAAATATAATTATTACCTACAACAAAACACTTTTTAAAATGCAGCAAGTCATAATACACAATATGAGCAATGTGTTTAATCAGCTGTCAGAAGACAGCAGTGACCGTGTTCGAGAGAGTGGAGTGAATAGAGGGAACATATGGACTTGGACAGGTCGCAGGATGAAAATAGCATCTTTGGACTGTCACGAAAACGGCTTGCCAGTGCCTCTTTGCTCTCTTTCCCATTTTATTCTGTTTTATCTAATAATAGTGTTGTTTCTGCAATATTCCCTGATTACGTTGCATTGTCCACTACACTGTTCTCTGTGGTGGATTGTGGTTTGGACGAAATGTGCCTCACAAGTTTTGATAGTTGACGTCACCAGGTGTGGTGGTGTTTATGTGGCTCTACTTCAAAGTGTTTTGTGATTCATGATGTGGGCTTTGCTGGTCATACTTGCAACGTGCTCCGCTTTAGCCCCAGGAAAAGACAATTTAACGATTGGTAAGTAAAGTTCAATTATTTGTAGAAGTAAGTATAGATGAAAATTACATTTAGAAATTTTTCGTTTTACTTTATTGGTTTTAGAATTGTTTAACAAATAATGTCATGCTGTCTTATAACAACGTACCTAGAACTTAAGTAAACAAATTGTGTGAAATTATAATTTTCTTAATAATATAAATGCAATGTTTTTCCACCATAAAATGCGTTTTTCTAGTAAAATTAAACATTTTATTTGGTTGTAAACAAAATACATTTGTTGACATTATATCTTGTGAATATGAAAATGTCACACAACACAAAACACTATTTACAAAACAATAGACACCATAAATTCCTCACTTTAAAGTTATTTTATAAGGTATTTAATTTTTTTGTAATACGTCCAGCTTTAACATAGAAATAGATGGACTTTTCTACCGGTTACTGTGTTTCAACTACACAAGGTTTTGAGAGGTATGAAATCTCCTCGCTTTATCAAGTGAAACTTAGCTTGAATAATATTCTAAACCCTAACACTAACACAATTTACTACAGAGAATTTTCAACAATTAGTATATCCAGCCTGTTAAGTCACACGTCTGTAGGAAAATATTCAGATTAAATACTACATCATTTTAGGCAAACAAATGTTAGATAATACACAATGTTTAATTGATTACTTAATAAAGTACTAAAATATTACAAGAAAATACTTAACATACAAAAAGTAACACAAGCAAATAATGTTCAGACAAATGTAACACAAGCAAATAATGTTCAGACAAATGTAACACAAGTAAATAATGTTCGACAAATGTATCACAAGCAAATAATGTTCAAACAAAAGTAACACAAGCAAATAATGTTCAGACAAATATAACAAAAGTAAATAATGCCCAGACAGAATATTTATTTATGTGTGTTGTTTAGCAGGCGTAACAGTGTTCTGTCAGTGGGGTGTATTTTTACACTTGCACAATGTTGGTGAGAACGTTCTATTTCGAGGAAGCTTAATTAGACGAGTTCACTCAAGGGTTGGACAGCCCATGTCGACAATCTTTAATCTGACTAGCTTATCTTCAAAATTGTATTGCTAAATGTGTTATTTACCACATTTATTTACTGTATTATTGAGAGAGAGAGGACTTGCTAGTCCAAACTTTGCCTAGATGTAGGCATGTTTAATTAACTCATATTTGTTTAATGATTAATTCCATTGTGTACAGTTTGTAAAAATATTATAGTTAATAATTTATAAAAGATTTAAAAACAATTATGATGAATTAAAAGTGAAAAAGTCTAATTATAATAGTTGTTTTGTACTTATTATAGTGCATATGTTTTTAATGTTCAATATTTGGTTTGTTTATGTTTTCATATGATTTGATTTGTTTATGTTTATTCTGTGAAAACATATGTTTTGTATTGTTGTGATTTCCATTCAATGTTTGTTTTGATTATTATTATTACAGTCCATTTATACAAGTCAACACCGCTTTCTCTTTTCTAATTTAATTTTAAAAGTTTAATATTACAATATAATAATATTACAATACACCGCACCGCAATTATTAACAAGAACAATAGTAATAACATATAATATAAATTGTGGTGAACTTCCGTTCCAGTTAGTATGCATTAAAAAAGATTTTAAATGTATACGTAGTTTATATTTTTAAAGAATAGTGATAATTGGAAACTGTTTGGAATTCTTTGAGAAGAAAACATCAATAAAGTAATTTTTTAAGAGTAAACAAAAGAAAATAATTATACTGCAGTGGTAATCCAGTTATTTTATATCTGCTTTTGATATTTAAAGTAAACCTGAAAGGGTAAACTTTGTTTACCTACACAACTCGATGTGACATATGATTTAATGTGACTGTTGGATTTTTCACAACGTTGAGGATTTCACAACCTTACCGTTCTTTAATATTATTAATAATAACAAAGATTATATATTAATAGGTAGATGGCGCATGGATGCTAAATGACTGAGGAAGGAAAATCAACATAGTTGCAGCTGCCCGAGCACAGATAGCAAGAGGGAGTTTTAAACGTCTCATGTAGAGCCATTAACGCAAGCGCAAAGACCAAATCACAAAATTTGGTCACATTTAAGTCATCAACATCAGGCAAACTCGAGCATGTGAAGACAAGGAAGGAGAAAGACGGCGAGAGAAGACGCTTGTAGCGCTACCTGTGCTCAGGCTGCCCCATTTACGTTGATTTTCCTGCCTCAGCCATTCTGCATCTATGCACCACTACCTACCATAACATAATCTTTGATAATACCCTCCGATTTTGTATTTTATTGTTCAATATGCAGGAGGGTTGTTTGAGAAGGAAACAGAGTTCATGCACCATGCCTTCACGCACGAGATGGTCAACATCAACGAAGTCATCACTCAGTACAATCTCATCCCGAGGTGCATAGTGTGGAACAGTACGACAGCTTCCAAGTCTCTAAGAAAGGTAAATACTATGAAAACTATGGATTTAGTAAACTGTGATTACTAATCAGTTACTAATCTACATTTATTTACTAACTGTTGGCATATGCAGTAGCATAGTCATATTATATTTCTAACATACATTTTGAATATTATTACTATTTTTATTCATAATTATCAATGATTTATATATTTTAGTTGCATAAATGATGTCGACTGGAGTAGTAGGGATTGGACCCCACTCCGTGGACACGAGTGACCATGTTCAGTCCATCTGTGACTCCATGGAGATTCCTCACATAGAGATGAGGTGGGACTCACGACAACGGAGAGGAGCTTGCCTCGTCAATCTCTACCCCCACCCTTCCACCATGGCCAAGGTAAGACAGAAGCACCTCTATGTGATCTATCTTTGTCAAAGATGCAATTGACTTTGTAATATTGGCTAATTTTCAAAATCCTTAGCATTTTCCTCATTTTGTATGGTTGAAGTAATCATCACCAACCTGATTTGGTTTGAACTCTCAGAATATAATTACGAGATTCGAGGCAGCTTGTTTTGTTAAATAGATACTTGTGCAGGATCATTGTGTTTGATGAATCTGGGAAATTTTGAATAAGTCTGGCAATGTTTGATGATCATTTCCAACTAGAAATGGGATTTTTAGAAGTTTCTTGGGGATGAGAGCAATTATATTATTATCAAAAGGTTTTCTGTTTCCTATAAGGTGTTTGTAGACTTGGTGACAATTTATGAATGGGAGAGTTTCACTTTGTTGTACGAGGACAACGATGGTCTCATCAGACTCAACGGTCTGCTCACATATTATGATCATAAGGGCTTTCCAGTCACAGTGCGACAACTTGACGAAGGAGGCAATTACAGGTAAACGACTCATTTTCTTAAGTTTTAAATTTTATCACCAAAACCTATTTATCTAAATAATAGCTCAATGGTGTTTGTATATATTTTAGTAAAAAACTAAATAAACTAGTAAACTAAATAACTAGTAAATGTACCAATAGTTAATGAGTGTTTTACCAAGTCTGATGTTATAAATCTGGCAATGTTTGATGATCATTCCCAAACAGAAATAGGATCTTTAGAAGCTTCTTGGTGACGAGAGTGCTTCTCTGGACAGTAATCTGTTGATTTATTTTTGTATTCCACCTACAACTAGTTTTGGTGGCAATATTGTTCCATATGTACATATGTTATTACTCATACATTATTGATGGAATAAACTATATTCTTATTCTAGGCCCACATTGAGGAGGATCAAGAACACAAACCAGAAGAACATCGTGCTTGACTGCTCGCTTGAATCTCTGTACAATGTTCTACTCCATGCACAGCAAGTCGGCCTCATGGGCACTGATTACAGCTACATCATCACTAACATGGTGGGTGTCCATCCTTTTGTATGCAGAGTTAATTTCTTCTTTAGTTTACAAAGTTAATATTAATCAGGAAAATAATACTCAAAGGGATTTGGTTGTGATACAAAAATGAAAGTTAACGGTTCTAAAAGGTGTGTGAGAGTTAGATAACAAAATTAAAAACAACTTGATCATATAAAATTTGTCCATCAGACATTTATAGTTGGCCCCAGATTGCTTGAAAGTTTTAGTAAATTCACTCACCTTAGCAATCTGATAATTCTTCATAGAATATCCGGATTTGCAAATCCACCATTTGAAGGACAAGCTCTAAAGCTATTATTTAAAATACCCATCCAAAGGATTATTTTGGAGTTCAAAGTAAGTCAAGTGTCAACTCAAAATTGCACACTTTACACAGAGAGTTGGAGACTCAACCAACTCATTCCCTTCAACAAAAGTATTTATTCTTTAATATTCATCTACTGTTAACGTCTTATGTACACAAAACGGATCTGTTATCTATTACTTTGTTAAATTTTCACTCCTTATCTATCTTAACATTAAATTAATTTATTATATGTAACTTAAATAATTTATTCAATCTATGTGTTTAATGTATCTTTTTATTGTAATTTTATTTTTAATCAGCACTTCAAACCTAACAATTAAGAATTGTGTAATATTATGTGAGTTAACTACTTATTATGCATGGACAATTTGTAATATGTATTAGTGCTACATTGTAATTGGAATATTTTTCTGTTATGTAGCATTTGAAAAAAAATAATAAACACAACCCATTAATTGCTATGGTTTCCTAGGAAAAAGTTCACCGCTATATTACGCCGAATGGTAGCGTAAACGGTGACAGTGGACTTAACACAATATTTAAACAGATGCAGACAAAACAACTTTGACATGTTGTTTTTTAGTTGTCAAAGTTTATTTACATATGTAGTAATGGACAAGCTAGAATTTTGTTTGCAAAACAAAATATGTCACCTGGTGGGAAAACTTTAACTAGCTTTCACCGCCTACGCCCACCTTTTCTAGGAAACCGCCTCATCTGATTGTATTGAAAACAAAACTCACTGTCATATTACGCCTTAATGTAGCGGTCACCGCCAAAATGTTTTTGTGGCATTCCAATATAAACATTTGCTGTAACAGATAACTTTTAAAAGCCAGAAGTTCTGCCCTAGTTTGAGAAGGTTTTAATAAACCAGTCTTCTTCTAAAGAGCTGGAACTTTTACTACATATATTTAATATTTTGTTCTATATTATCAATATTCAACCCTAAGTTTTCTGTTTTCTTTTGTTATGTGAGAGTGCAAGCTTTGTTTAACCGTTAATGAGTCTTGTATTTTCAAGGATTTCCAAACAATTGAGCTGGAACCATTCATGCATGCTGGGACGAACATCACGGGCATTTCTTTTTGATCCAGAGAGCAAAGAGGTCCAAGACGTTCTGCAGCTCTGGGCTGAGAAAGAGAAGGAACATGGACAGTCAATCACTGGCGAGAGTTTGCTGGTAAATTTATTTAGTCTCTGCAAAGAAATCCTTTTTCACACTAGCACTATTCTCCCCATTTGTCAATTACATTGAAATTATACCTACTTACAACAAGCCTGCTGCAAATCATGTTAGGGTCACTTACTAGCAGTTTGGTTTGGTGTGTGTTAAAAAATGTAGACAACACTTTGTAGGACTAGTTTTGTACCAAACCTTTTTAGCAAGATAACTATTTAAAGCTATAGCTACCGTACTCTAAATCAGAAAACCTTTTTGTTCAACTACTACTATAATGAAGTAAAATTCTTATGTAGACAGAGACAGCTCTGATCCACGACGCAGTGTTGGTTTACGCCAAGGCGATGGATCAGCTGTTGAAGAGTCACGAGATTCAGCCAAAACCTCTCAGTTGTGACAACAATGAGAACTGGGAACATGGATACAGCATCATCAACTATATCAAAGTGGTCAGTAATCTCCATCTCAACTATCCAGCAATTAATTTGGTCCTCCTTTTAATTTTCAAAAGTCTTCTTAAGTCCCCTACCTAGTACATTAACGATTTATGTGTTTTCTAGTTAGTTGTACTATATTTTATTTATAAAGAAATGCAAAGAATGTTTACTGCTTAGAAATTATGATTCCAATAGACACATTGTATTCCAATCGTAAAAAATTCCATTTTTTGACTTACTGTTTTTGCAGTTCTCATGCATTCAAATTGTTCCTTTCCAGTCAGTCAGTTAATTGTAGAACCGTCCAATTTTTAGTCACGGACCATAAACTTGTTTGTATTGTATAATGCTTCTACAGATTTCAGATGAGTTGCCTTTCGGCATTAGGAAACTTTTGATTGTGCACAATGTTTTAAAGAGGGTACCTTTTTTTAACAACAGAACAATATTACTGTGCTAGCAAAATGAAAATTCACAACGGAAAAATTAAAAGCTTGTTCCTATTTAGAGTGAGGTGCCGGGGCTGACAGGGCTGATCAAGTTCGATCACGAGGGTTTCCGGACGGACTTCAAGCTGGACATCATCGAGCTGACGTCAGAAGGTATCATGAAAAAGGCATCTGGAACACCACGGAGGAGTCAACTTCACTCTCAGCTACGACTCTGAGGAAGATGCAATCGGCAAACTGGATCTCAGAAATGTCACATTTGTTGTGATGATTTCGTTTGTAGGTATCACTGGCATTTGTTGAGCTACCTATTAATATATTTGTTCTTTAACACATTCACTGTGATAATCATGTTAAAACATGAAAATCTTATTTGATTCTGAGTAATAGTTTTAAGTACTAGTAATGCCTGACAGTGAATGCTAAAACTTTACATCTGTACTGAACTTTGTTATTTTAGATGTCAGATTGAGATTAAGAAGTGTCAAGTGGCCACAGTCTAGTTATTGATATGCACATCTGATTGAATAAATTGAATTTCCACTGGAATGAAAGGAAGGCTGTGTTAGGGAGAGGAAAAGACTGGGTTAAACTGACCAGATGACTAAGAGGGAAGCAACAAGCAAGGCCATTGACAACCAGTGTCTACACTGTCTTGGGGACCTTCTCTCTAAGATTATGGCGAGTCTTTCCTAAAGTCAGCAGCATCTGGCGTCATGTCCCTTCATATTGATATCTGATCCATCATCCTCTGGTGCAGGAGCATATACAGCCTGCAGTTTGTGGGTCATTACGGGGTCTGGCATGGAATTTCCAGCTTAACTGGGGCCTCGAATTTGTGTGAAAAAAATTGCTTTTTAAGCCTAATTTTACGCTGTTTTTGAAGCATAATATATTCATTTTACTTACATTAAAACTGAATTAATATACCCTTTTTTATACGAATGAACACTCACAATATCATACAAGGCTATTTTAGATTCGAGAAATAATAGGGAGTAATGATTATTTCGTTATTAACTTCATTCATTCCTTTAAATAAAAATGTTATTTCCAATTTTTAATAAGGTAAAAGTGTAAAAAATACGTAAACACAGTTTTTAACAAGAAGTAGAACTTTATTTACAAGGCTATCTTACAACTAAATATTTACAACACGAACTCTTGCCTCCTCTTCTGTTTCGAAAATCTTACTATAACTGCCTCCGGATCAATTGCAATATCACGATGCACATTGAGAAGAGCAAGCCCGGTGAGTCTTTCTTCTGCCATATTGGCTCGAAGCCAAGTCTTAAGACGCCTTAGAGTTGAGAAGCTTCGCCAAGGGCAGCTGCACTCTACTGGAAGAGTTGCAAGGATGCGTAAGAGCTTTTCAGGTGTTTGGATACAATTCTGATCGCAGCTCTCCAAGCTTTTAGCACTGTACCTGGTATTATTGTCCTTGTTCCACACATCTCTTCCATCTCTTGAAATCTGATTTATTATTGCCAGTATCTTCGTCCACAACAAAGCCTCCTGCTTGACAACGCTAAGGTTAGGTGTTCCCAACAACCCGGAATAGAACTTGACAACCTTTTCGAGTTTGTCTATCTCTTCTCTAGATTGACTGCCTTTGGGTAGAACAACTCGTAAATTAAATAGGTTTAAAACCTCTTGAGACAGCCGATCATTCAAGTCTGTTAACACATGGTCCAGAAGAGGAATGTAAATGGTCAGTTTGTAGTGTTCCTCAGGTGTTTGAGCTATTATGTTTAGGCGCTGTGTTTGGCGACCAACAATTCTAGGTTTTTTTAACTCAATATCAAGTTTGTCAGCAATCTCCTTGACTTCCATAAATAGATTATGAAACACTTCATCAACTTGATTTCGTTTGTCCTGTAGGACGCAAAGAGTGTCTTGGAATGCATTAGTTGCTGTTTGTAAGTCAAGTGTTGGTGTTTGAAGTAAACGGCTTAAAGAAACAGTAACTCCTAGAACGTCACTGAGGCTTGCGACAGAGATTAGAAACTCAGGGCTCCGTATTGATTGGAGCAGGCTGAAGGCGTCTGCTGATGTTTTCCTATCTTCCCAACTTGCCATTTCTTCAAGAACTTCATGAATTCCAAGGATGGACTCGCCTTGGAACTGTAGGTAGCCATCATGCCTCTCAACCCAGCGAGTATCGCATATACTTTGCAAGGCAGAATTCATTTTCTCCAACACCAAACGATGTCTCTTAGGTGACGACTTCATGAAAGAAACTATCTTTTGATCGTTCCATGAATTCCGGCAAGCCGCAACTTTAGACAATTTGCCAATCCTAATAATTATGTGGTTATGGCAAGGGCAACGCTGTGCATGGAGTGCCCTTTTCTGAAGCTCTTGGACGGCACCCTTTGTTTCAGAAGCCATCACAGAACAATTGTCTGTACCAAATCCCACACAAGATTGAAGGTCTAGGTCAAACTTCTTGGCGAGGTCTTCTACTATATGAGCCAAAGCGATTCCGGTTAACCGGGATTCGTTAGATTTTGGTTTCTCAAGATCTTCTGGCCGGATTAGATCGTAGGCGTTTGCGAAAGTGACAAAGTCTTCTCTTATTATTGTCGACTTGTGTTCATTTTTGTGAACATAACGAAATACTAGGCTCAACTGACAAATATTTGCAATATCAGTAGTCTCATCAAATATTATTGAAAACACTGCAGCTTCTTTAACCCTCTTCAAAATCACACTTTGAACTTCTGATTTGCAGCAGTCAATAATTTCATTTTGGATGGTTTTACTAATGTAAGTTGCATTGTGTTTCCCGCTTTCCAAATGTTTTCTGAGATGGTCATCTCCAGCGTCAACTCTGAACCGTAGCAGCTCCCTGAAATTTCCATCATTGTGCGCTGGGCCTTGTTCCTCCGACAAACTCAAGCTGCCATCGTCTCTGTGCCCTCTTAATGGTATATTTTGCCGTCCACAAAATATTATAGTCTTGACAATGGGCAGTAAACGTTGTTTGTTTTCTTCAACTTGGGTTCTTCTCTGAGTATTTATTAGATTATTAACTTCTAGAGATGGTTGTCTGTAAGACAACAAAAACTGTTTCCCAACTAGAACTGCACTTTTGTGGTGGGGATTTTTTTCATGGATATTCAGATCACCTTTTTCTCCCAGGAGATTGTCAAACTTTATGAGGGGCTCTTTAGCTAGCTTCTTTAGTGGAGTAACATTGTGATTGACGTTTCCTAGCCCAGTAGAAAAAAGGACACAATATTTACAGTAAAGCCCTTTGTCTTTATGTGATAGGACAAGCCAGTGAAACTTGTCGAGATGAGATCTTTGAGCATACTTTTTTGTGGGCTTTCCCTTCTTGGTTAGCTCGTTGTAAGGAAATTGGTAGTTTGGTGGCGGAGTCCATGGTTTCTCCAACAACTCAGCCTTATGAATGGTCGTCTAACCCGTTTACCCCAACATAAAATCCAATGTCACTGGAATATTCAGATTGAAGTTTTGAGGTTTCCACTGTTTCACTTGCATTTTCAGCCATTGAAGTGCTACTATTACTTCCAGAAGTGTGTGTTTTTGTACAGTTGTCATCTTTTAGATTTAATGAAGATGCTGGAGTCTGTGAAGAAGCGTGTTGATCACCTGTGTTTAATCCTTCCAAACTAGTAGCAGCTGAGAGTTTGGGCTTCTTTGAGAAAAACGAAGAAATCGTTCTGCAAGATGGACCACTGCGTTTTTGGGTTGACGTGGGTTGTGGGACAGGATCACCCTACAAAACCAAAATAAGATGCCAAACACGTATTGTCTAATATTTGGTACCACGATTTTTGGTAAACAATTTGTTTGTTAATTATAATTATTTGGTATAAAAGTACAATATTAAAAACAGCCCAGTACACCACTAAAAAGCCTACAGACCTGAACAAAAAGATTTCTTTTCAGCACATATTTATAGAAATAAAACAAAAAAGGTACGGGCCGGATGCCTTGTTACGTTCAATAAACTTTCAAATGACACTTCAAACGTAATTTTATGTCAAAAAATAGCAGAGTTACGACCAATTTTCGTTTACATTGCTCATATGGGACATCAATTCAAGATGGCCAACTGCAGTGCCCACTCTTAATTACATTAGTCACACGGGACAACAATTTATTATGTCACGTGACTAAACATTTACGCCAAATGTTGACGATAGACACAATATTACTCTGATGTACAGCAAGTACAGTATATACATCGGACATAGGAGAATTTTGTATGTCAGTTGCCTATTATTAGGAAAGTACTTGTCCTAGATATCTATTTATAGTTTATACCAAACCGCGTAATAGAATCCATCAACAGCCTAATGTTAACTGAAAAAACTCACAACATTATTTCAATCTTTAACTTCTTTGATCCATAATGTAAATATTGGCTGGTTTGATTTTACGATTTTTCGTTGGTCTTTGAACACAACTTGTGAATATAACATAAAAGTTTTCATTTCAGTTCTAGTGGCTACACGTGACATGAACACAAAATGTTACTCCCAAAACGTGGGATCTCGCAAACGCTCAACTGATTGTAAAACTTTGAAGGGCTTACCATAATTATTCAGATGTCCTCCCGAAAAAGTACAGTCGATGAATATCACACGCCACACGATACACTATAACTCACACTGAGCAGTGAGGTGAGAATGACCGACAGGAAACACAACAGACCGTACCGTACTAAGGGCGGCGCACGAAGACAGTTCAGTGACAGACCAATAACAAAACAATTGGAAAGGATTGGGCTTGATTGGGAGTGTGAAGCCCCGTACACACCAACGCGGTCGCGGTGGCGGTCGCGATTCAGATTCTTGGAAGTTCCCGCGCGGTCAACCGCTTCTATGGTGGGATATGTCACACTGCCAGTCACACTGACGCGGTCTGCGGGAAGCGGGCACGTTGGCGGTGGCGGTCAGGTCGCGGTATCCCGCCAGAACGCTGCTTGCTGCGTTTTGGGCGCTAATCGCGTCTCATTTTTGCGGAGAAACCTTGAACTAAAGGGCGGTTGCCACCTGTCAGTTGCTATTGTCAGTGGTTGCACGCCAGACTATAACCTTAAAGAACACTATCATGTCGTGCCTTACAGAACATTTACTTGAAGTTGTGTCCACCTATCCTGTGTTGTATGATTTAAGCAACAATGATTACAAGAATGCATATTATTCACGTAATGTAGCCTATAAGCGACAAGCCGTTACGCAGTTAACGTGTATGTACATTATAAATTATTTTTATTTTATAAAACCTTATTGAAGCCTGATCTGTATTATTGTGTTTGGTTTCAATTGTATATTTACAAAAAATTTTGTAAAACAATCGTGTACCTACGACGCACTACGCTGTACTGACTCCCGCTGTGTGACCGCCACCGCGTAGGTGTGGCCTCACTCCCTCCCGCCAACGATCGTCCCGCGTGTTGACCGCTGGTAAATTACTAGGAACTAAAATCTCAACCGCAGCTGCGACCGCGACCGCGTTGGTGTGTACGGGGCTGACTCACCTCTCCCTCGATTGAGTGTGACCTTGAGACAGCCACCTGTGTCTGTCAAGTGTCAGTGCACTGCTGCCAACTTGCCACCCTCGCTACGCCTGATTACCCTACTGTTTACGCAGGAATCTAAGAGCCGTGATAACTTATAACTACATCATACTTGACTAATGAAGTGGTAATATATTGTATTAAAACTGCTAGTTATTGAGTAGCATATAAACATAACCATGATATAATGTACGTTTTTATAGAAAAACGTTAAACAGAAATTTGGGGGGGGGTCATGACCCCTGTGACCCCCCCCCTAAATCCGCCACTCCTCTGGTGGAGAACAGAGCATATACAACATCGGACAGCTGCAAAGCTGCCCAGCAGTTATGTGAACAACTGTTTTGGATGTACCCCAGCGTAAAGTAATCTGAGCAGATAACATCCAGACAGATTACCTGAGCAAGTGTGGGTAACTGGGGGGTTTTCTGTCATAGTTATGTGCTGTAGTTTGAAAATTTACAGTTGTAAAGACATTATTCAGCAATTAAGGATATCTTAAAAATGGATAGTCAACAAAATCTTTAACTATTGTCTATCTCGTAAGTTTTTCAGGTCTCTCCAAAGAGATTTAGTCACC
>CM032059.1:68614755-68625188 GCA_018831715.1 Matsumurasca onukii | reverse complement strand
ACAGGTTTTTCTCTCTGCAACTCTGTTTTCTAAAGCTACAAGCAATTATTGTTATATTCTTATTTATGTTTTTTTATGAGTTTTTTACCAAAGAAGAACGTAAATTAGAATTAAGAACCAAGCAAGTCAAACGACCGTATAAGCTTCTAAAATACAGGCAAAATCAAGTTAAAGTGGTTTTTGTTATAAGCTCTTAAACGAATTAGATACAAAGTTATGTTTGCTTACAAAAAAATATTCATGATAGAGCCATCTTCACAATGATTTGCAATATGCTATATCTTACCATTTAATATTTTGACTTATTCATGATAATACCAACTTCAATGTTTGCAAAGATTTGAGGTTAGAAGTGTTTTAAAAACATCTAACGTATTTACATACCATTAAAAAGCTCGTCAAATTCTGAGAAATAATAAGTAAACTCCATATTTGTAATCGAATTTATAGTTTAACTACAAGGGCGTTGTAAAAGCTTACGTAACTCATGTTCATAACTCTAGCTTTGTAATGGCGCAACATATAAAAAACTGTTTCCTTGAATAATAATTGTCTTCTGATTAAAACATACCCACCTTTGTGTTAAAATCTCGAATTTTGATGATACCGAGAATCACCAAAAATACCAAAGTCTCATGAACGATTCTGAATAAAAGTTTATTTCATCTTCTAATAATAATATCCCTGTAAATGTTAGGACACTTTATCTAACCAACAACAAAACTTTTAGGTAAAAAATGTCTTGATTAGACAGTTTGATTAATAAAGCATTCTTGGTTTCGGGTCTTACTATTCCACTAAACTTGTTAGAATCTAGCTAGAATCTCTAGCGTGAATGCTGTATTGGTAAACTGTAAACTTTCACCCTTTCTTACACTAATTGTCATCGAGGTTCACAAACAATGTATGTGTCTACTTAACTATGAGGTTCGCTAGAGTTCATTGCAGCACCTGTTTTCTTATTTATTTTATTACAAATTCCAGTATTCTATCACTGGAGTAAAATATCAAAATGGTACAACTATTAAAACTATGACTTTAACTATGACTATTACCGTAGAGTTACAGAAAATTCGGGTGAATCCCTGGAGTGAATCCGGCATTCTAGTGTGTGTTAGTTGTGTGAGGATTGCATCCATTGCGTATCGAACTTAATTAATCTTAATTACTTAATTAACTTTAATTAAAATACCAAACCCTGAAATCAAGTTTCAAGACCCTCTTACTTCGAAAATGTTGTTTTTTAACCACTCACATTTAATATTTTTACAAAATCTTGTTCATAGGTTTATTAAATAACCGCATTTTGAGTTCACTAGAGCAAAATATGTTTCAGTAAATGCACTGTGTGATATAAATTTGAAATTGTCAAAATTATGAAATAGCCTTGTATTTCCAGGAGAAATGTGATGATGTGACGGGACCCTTTACACAGATCCTTGACACCAACGAGAAATTGAAATATTTGAATCCAGGGTTCCTCAGGGGAAAAAACGAGGGTAGGTATCTGAAGGTATTCTGCATTCAGTAAATGTAAATGAAACCTTTACAATGAACATATCATCGCGCACATCAGCGGTCCCCTTGAAAGTGTAACCATTCCAATCCGAGCTGTATTGTGTAAGGGAATTTAAACACGATCGTACAGCCTTTTTTTAAAATAATTATACAAATTTTTAATACATTATTTTAGTGGTGAATTTTGAATGACCGTTATTGAAAGATTTTAAATACTTTTTTAAACGAACATCTTTTAAAACCATGTTATAGCGAATTTTCTTTAGGAAACGATATATTTTACAATCCGCATTACAAGACTAGAAATGAGCAACGACCCTGGTCCCCAGAACACGTTTTGAAATCTGTGTACTTATGTTATACTGTGTTATGTATTTATGTATATGTTAGCTCCTCTTTAAGACGCATTTTTGTCAGATTTTCGTAAAATGTACAAATTCTCCTTTTGTAAATGTGCCGATCAAGTTTGTTAGCCAGCAAATTAAAACACTGGAAATTCTACAGAAAGGTTGTTTTCACCAAACAATAGTTTTAAATAGCTAAAATAAGTTCTTTGATTTGATGAAATTAGAAATAAATATTTATCTTAATTTTACCCATCAATATACTAAAACCTATGACATCCGTTCAGTAGTTTCAAAATGGCAACCAAAAGGCACCTTTGGGAAACTTTTCAAAACTGGAATGAGTAGTCCGATTTTGATGATTTTGAAAACGTGTTTTTTCTCATATGTATAACCCTGGAGTACACAAAACTTGGTAAATTTGAGGCGTGAGATTGAGAACAACAAGGCGGCGAACAGCCTGCAATTTCATTTGTGAGCACGACAAACTGAGGCAAGTTCGATCATGTAACTTAAAAGGGGCATTTACAATGGAAACTGCATTACACAAATCAACAAAACTGAAGTCAGCAAAAACCTGCGACAACAAAACTGCAGCTTCCCAATTCATCACTTCTCTCCCAACTCTTCTTATCCCTACCGGAATCATTGTATATTCCAGCCAAATATGTTTAAACTATTGGACATATTTTACTATGAAACGTTTCTTACTTCGTGCTCATGTTGTGTGTATATATACTTCGTGTTCATATTCTAATGTATTGAATTTATAATTTTGCTAGTCATCTAACGGTGAATTGTGAAAAAATTATCGTGGTGTATTTGAACAAACTTTGTAAATTTATTTTTAATTATTTTCCTTTGATTAATAAATTGTAACTGTATAAAATCGATTATTTTAATACAATTGAAACTGGTCCAAGCAATACAGACTAGACATTAAAATTGAAAAAATGTTACAGAAAATAGCGTTAATACTCTTCATTGTGTTTTGAAAATAGTTTTTCAAAAGAGTCAACTCTATAAAGAAAGATTACTAGCAAGATCAAATAACAAGAATTTGTTATTCAAGTCAGAGTGTTCTGGTAAAGAAACAGGAAATCTATTGAAAGCAGTGTTTTCTTCAAACAACGGGCTTTATTATAACCAACATATGAATAAAAGATTAGCAAACTTGAAATAGCCAATTGTTGAAAGCAGCTTATGTTGACTGAACTCAACTTTATTTCAGCTTTTGTTTTTCTAGTCATTTTGATTCGAAAAGTTTGCAAGTCCACATTATCAGAGCGTCTCAGATGACGTGCTCTATACCTAACTGAAAACTAAACATAGCCGCCGCGTAGCCACCGTGAATCTCAGCAAATTTCCGAGGGTAAAACTACACGAAGGTCCTTTGTGACCTTAGACAGATGTTTACACAAATCAGGTGTAGTTAACAAACTTACTGAGAGAGGTACAAGAAAGAAGACAGTACCCCGGCGGAGCATTTATAACTGACAATCACACGAAAGTTTAGCCGCTGTGATGTATCATCTACAGGGTGTATCAGGTGTAGTTAACAAACTTACTGAGAGAGGTACAAGAAGAAGACAGTAACACCTGGCGGAGCATTTATAACTGACAATCACACAGACAAGTTTAGCCGCTGTGATGAATCATCTACAGGGTGTACATCAGGTGTAGTTAACAAACTTACTGAGAGAGGTACAAGAAGAAGACAGTAACACCCCCTGGCGGAGCATTTATAACTGACAATCACACAGACAAGTTTAGCCGCTGTGATGTATCATCTACAGGGTGTACATCAGGTGTAGTTAACAAACTTACTGAGAGAGGTACAAGAAGAAGACAGTAACACCCCCTGGCGGAGCATTTATAACTGACAATCACACAGACAAGTTTAGCCGCTGTGATGAATCATCTACAGGGTGTACATCAGGTGTAGTTAACAAACTTACTGAGAGAGGTACAAGAAGAAGACAGTAACACCCTGGCGGAGCATTTATAACTGACAATCACACAGACAAGTTTAGCCGCTGTGATGAATCATCTACAGGGGTGTACATCAGGTGTAGTTAACAAACTTACTGAGAGAGGTACAAGAGAAGACAGTAACACCCCCTGGCGGAGCATTTATAACTGACAATCACACAGACAAGTTTAGCCGCTGTGATGAATCATCTACAGGGTGTACATCAGGTGTAGTTAACAAACTTACTGAGAGAGGTACAAGAAGAAGACAGTAACACCCCCTGGCGGAGCATTTATAACTGACAATCACACAGACAAGTTTAGCCGCTGTGATGTATCATCTACAGGGTGTACATCAGGTGTAGTTAACAAACTTACTGAGAGAGGTACAAGAAGAAGACAGTAACACCCCCTGGCGGAGCATTTATAACTGACAATCACACAGACAAGTTTAGCCGCTGTGATGAATCTACAGGGTGTACATCAGGTGTAGTTAACAAACTTACTGAGAGAGGTACAAGAAGAAGACAGTAACACCCTGGCGGAGCATTTATAACTGACAATCACACAGACAAGTTTAGCCGCTGTGATGAATCATCTACAGGGTGTACATCAGGTGTAGTTAACAAACTTACTGAGAGAGGTACAAGAAGAAGACAGTAACACCCCTGGCGGAGCATTTATAACTGACAATCACACAGACAAGTTTAGCCGCTGTGATGAATCTACAGGGTGTACATCAGGTGTAGTTAACAAACTTACTGAGAGACAAGAAGAAGACAGTAACACCCCGGCGGAGCATTTATAACTGACAATCACACAGACAAGTTTAGCCGCTGTGATGAATCATCTACAGGGTGTACATCAGGTGTAGTTAACAAACTTACTGAGAGAGGTACAAGAAGAAGACAGTAACACCCCTGGCGCATTTATAACTGACAATCACACAGACAAGTTTAGCCGCTGTGATGAATCATCTACAGGGTGTACATCAGGTGTAGTTAACAAACTTACTGAGAGAGGTACAAGAAGAAGACAGTAACACCCTGGCGGAGCATTTATAACTGACAATCACACAGACAAGTTTAGCCGCTGTGATGAATCATCTAGTGTACATCAGGTGTAGTTAACAAACTTACTGAGGAGGTACAAGAAGAAGACAGTAACACCCCTGGCGGAGCATTTATAACTGACAATCACACAGACAAGTTTGTGATGAATCATCTACAGGGTGTACATCAGGTGTAGTTAACAAACTTACTGAGAGGGTACAAGAAGAAGACAGTAACACCCTGGCGGAGCATTTATAACTGACAATCACACAGACAAGTTTAGCCGCTGTGATGAATCATCTACAGGGTGTACATCAGGTGTAGTTAACAAACTTACTGAGAGAGGTACAAGAAGAAGACAGTAACACCCCTGGCGGGCATTTATAACTGACAATCACACAGACAAGTTTAGCCGCTGTGATGAATCATCTACAGGGTGTACATCAGGTGTAGTTAACAAACTTACTGAGAGGTACAAGAAGAAGACAGTAACACCCCTGGCGGAGCATTTATAACTGACAATCACACAGACAAGTTTAGCCGCTGTGATGAATCATCTACAGGGTGTACATCAGGTGTAGTTAACAAACTTACTGAGAGGTACAAGAAGAAGACAGTAACACCCTGGCGGAGCATTTATAACTGACAATCACACAGACAAGTTTAGCCGCTGTGATGAATCATCTACAGGGTGTACATCAGGTGTAGTTAACAAACTTGAGAGAGGTACAAGAGAGAGTATAACAGAACACCGTTATACCTCATATTTGGGGCGTAATGCAAAACAATGAAAAGCATCACTGTGTTGCATTTTAAGGCGTACTCAGTTATTAAACTGTGGGTACTACTGTAAGATTATTTCACCCTATTTATTTTTTACAAATTTATCCTTTAAATCAGACAAAAACAAACAAAACCTAACCTTAACCTAAAATACAAAAACTAAATTTAACAAAACTTACCCTACCAACACCATCAAGCTCCGGCTCACTCAAAAGCCATGGCAGCTGATGTACCCAAACACAAACACACTCAACACCTGTCCCAAACCCTCTCTCTGACCTGTCTCCAACCAATCTGACCCCCTATGACCTTATAACTATATACAGGTGAAAAGCTAAGCCCATGGCAACAAGGCTAGCATCACCGAAGCTCATATTCACAATATCTACAAAGGTTTCCACCATGCTATCTACCAGCTAAATACAAATGTGCATAAAATCCTATCTAAAAATTGCTACTTTTTAAAGTAGTTCTTGAACTCAACGCTGAATTTACTGTTTTTGATATAGCTGCAAGATCTCTTTTATTTTGAGTGTTTTCAACCCACTTACTGAGAGCCAATCTTTATTATTGTGGTTTTTGTATTTTGACATATTTCTTTTGGAAAGCTTTGCTCAAAACTAAGAGATTGTTTGACTAAATCTGTTCCAAGTTTTGGTCTAGAGATTGATAAGGGTTAAGCATTGTGCTCCATTGGTTTCTCATAGACTATTCTTAAATTGGTCCTTATTGCGTTGACTAAATATCCGTCTTAGCTCAAGATCTGCTGTTTCATTTGCCTCTTGACATGGCCGGTGTCGGACAAACTGAGCTGTATGGTCAGAGGCTAACTCAATGTTGTCCATGTCTTTGAGTTGGTCACACTCGAAGTTAGTTACGATGTAGTCTATGCAAGATTCAGATGTGGCATCGATTCAGTAGGTGAGTTAATCAGAGATTTTTAGGCCGTGGGAATCAAGCAGAAGAAAAGATCTTCTTTCGTTTGGATACATGAGACAGTCCAAATCGAGATCACCACAAAGTATAAAGTTATTTGGGTACTATTTCTCTGTTACTTCAGCAACAAGTTTTCCAAACATATAGAAAATCTTCTTGATGCGTGTTTGAGCCCTATAGGTAAAGACAACAATAGTGTTACGAGATGTTCCACTATTTCTTTTATTTCAATAGCTGAACACTCAAAGATACGCTCAATAGCAAGTTGAGTAATGTCTTGGCGCTCAACAGCAGAAATTCTGAGCGAATCCGCAATGAGGTACCCGTATCCGTCTTTCCACAAAAGTATGAGGGCTAGCTCAAATCCTTTCAGTTTAATTTGAAAGCATGAATGTCATATTTTACTATGAAACGTTTCTTACTTGTGCTCATGTGCTGTGTGTATATATACTTCGTGTTCCATATTCTAATGTATTAATTTATAATTTTTGCTAGACATCTAACGGTGAATTGTATCGTGGTGTAATATTTGAACAGCTTTGTAGAATTTATTTTAATTATTTTCCTTTGATTAATAAATTGTAACTGTATAAAATCGATTATTTTAATACAATTGAAACTGTTCCAAGCTTAATACAGGCCAGACATTAAAAATTGAAAAGAAACAATGTTGCAAGAAAATAGCGTTAATACTCTTCATTGTGTTTTGAAATGGTTTTCAAAAGAGTCAACTCTATAAAGAAAGATTACTAGCAAGATCAAATAACAAAATTAATTTGTTATTCAAGTCAGAAGTGTTCACCAAGGTATAAAGCGAAGCAGGAGTATTGAAAGCAGTGTTTTATTTTTCAAACAACGGGCTTTTATTAGCAACCAACATCTCAATATGAATAAAAGATTAGCCAACTTGAAATAGCCAATTGTTGAAAGCAGCTTATGTTGACTGAACTCAACTTTATTCGAGCTTTTGTTTTCTAGTCATTTTGATTCGAAAGGTTGCAAGTCCACATTATCAGAGCGTCTCAGATAACGTGCTCTATACCTAACAGAAACTAACATAGCCGCCGCGTGGCCACCGTGAATCACGGCAATTTCAGAACAGGGTAGAAACTACACCGAAAGGTCCTGTGTGACCTTAGACAGATGTTTACACAAATCAGGTGTATTAACAAACTTACTGAGAGAGGTACAAGAAGAAGACAGTAACACCCCTGGCGGAGCATTTATAACTGACAATCACACGACAGTTTAGCCGCTGTGATGTATCATCTACAGGGTGTACATCAGGTGTAGTTAACAAACTTACTGAGAGAGCAGAAAGAAGACAGTAACACCCCTGGCGGAGCATTTATAACTGACAATCACACAGACAAGTTTAGCCGCTGTGATGAATCATCTACAGGGTGTACATCAGGTGTAGTTAACAAACTTGAGAGGTACAAGAAGAAGACAGTAACACCCTGGTGGAGCATTTATAACTGACAATCACACAGACAAGTTTAGCCGCTGTGATGTATCATCTACAGGGTGTACATCAGGTGTAGTTAACAAACTTACTGAGAGGTACAAGAAGAAGACAGTAACACCCCTGGCGGGCATTTATAACTGACAATCACACAGACAAGTTTAGCCGCTGTGATGAATCATCTACAGGGTGTACATCAGGTGTAGTTAACAAACTTACTGAGAGAGGTACAAGAAGAAGACAGTAACTGGTGGAGCATTTATAACTGACAATCACACAGACAAGTTTAGCCGCTGTGATGTATCATCTACAGGGTGTACATCAGGTGTAGTTAACAAACTTACTGAGAGAGGTACAAAGAAGACAGTAACACCCCTGGCGGAGCATTTATAACTGACAATCACACAGACAAGTTTAGCCGCTGTGATGAATCATCTACAGGGTGTACATCAGGTGTAGTTAACAAACTTACTGAGAGGTACAAGAAGAAGACAGTAACACCCCTGGCGGAATTTATAACTGACAATCACACAGACAAGTTTAGCCGCTGTGATGAATCATCTACAGGGTGTACATCAGGTGTAGTTAACAAACTTACTGAGAGAGGTACAAGAAGAGACAGTAACACCCCTGGCGGAGCATTTATAACTGACAATCACACAGACAAGTTTAGCCGCTGTGATGTATCATCTACAGGGTGTACATCAGGTGTAGTTAACAAACTTACTGAGAGAGGTACAAGAAGAAGACAGTAACACCCCCTGGTGGAGCATTTATAACTGACAATCACACAGACAAGTTTAGCCGCTGTGATGAAACATCTACAGGGTGTACATCAGGTGTAGTTAACAAACTTACTGAGAGAGGTACAAGAAGAAGACAGTAACACCCCCTGGCGGAGCATTTATAACTGACAATCACACAGACAAGTTTAGCCGCTGTGATGTATCATCTACAGGGTGTACATCAGGTGTAGTTAACAAACTTACTGAGAGGTACAAGAAGAAGACAGTAACACCCCTGGCGGAGCATTTATAACTGACAATCACACAGACAAGTTTAGCCGCTGTGATGTATCATCTACAGTGTACATCAGGTGTAGTTAACAAACTTACTGAGAGAGGTACAAGAAGAAGACAGTAACACCCCCTGGTGGAGCATTTATAACTGACAATCACACAGACAAGTTTAGCCGCTGTGATGAATCATCTACAGGGTGTACATCAGGTGTAGTTAACAAACTTACTGAGAGGTACAAGAAGAAGACAGTAACACCTGGTGGAGCATTTATAACTGACAATCACACAGACAAGTTTAGCCGCTGTGATGAATCATCTACAGGTGTACATCAGGTGTAGTTAACAAACTTACTGAGAGAGGTACAAGAAGAAGACAGTAACACCCCTGGCGGACATTTATAACTGACAATCACACAGACAAGTTTAGCCGCTGTGATGAATCATCTACAGGGTGTACATCAGGTGTAGTTAACAAACTTACTGAGAGGTACAAGAAGAAGACAGTAACACCCCTGGTGGAGCATTTATAACTGACAATCACACAGACAAGTTTAGCCGCTGTGATGAATCATCTACAGGGTGTACATCAGGTGTAGTTAACAAACTTACTGAGAGAGGTACAAGAAGAAGACAGTAACACTGGCGGAGCATTTATAACTGACAATCACACAGACAAGTTTAGCCGCTGTGATGTATCATCTACAGGGTGTACATCAGGTGTAGTTAACAAACTTACTGAGAGAGGTACAAGAAGAAGACAGTAACACCCCCTGGTGGAGCATTTATAACTGACAATCACACAGACAAGTTTAGCCGCTGTGATGAATCATCTACAGGGTGTACATCAGGTGTAGTTAACAAACTTACTGAGAGAGGTACAAGAAGAAGACAGTAACACCCCCTGGCGGAGCATTTATAACTGACAATCACACAGACAAGTTTAGCCGCTGTGATGAATCATCTACAGGGTGTACATCAGGTGTAGTTAACAAACTTACTGAGAGAGGTACAAGAAGAAGACAGTAACACCCCCTGGCGGAGCATTTATAACTGACAATCACACAGACAAGTTTAGCCGCTGTGATGTATCATCTACAGGGTGTACATCAGGTGTAGTTCAAACTTAAGAGAGGTACAAAGAAGACAGTAACACCCCTGGCGGAGCATTTATAACTGACAATCACACAGACAAGTTTAGCCGCTGTGATGAATCATCTACAGGGTGTACATCAGGTGTAGTTAACAAACTTACTGAGAGAGGTACAAGAAGAAGACAGTAACACCCTGGTGGAGCATTTATAACTGACAATCACACAGACAAGTTTAGCCGCTGTGATGAATCATC
>CM032059.1:68530363-68609391 GCA_018831715.1 Matsumurasca onukii | reverse complement strand
AACATTTCTTGCATTTTACTGGATTATTAACAGCTTTTATTTTGTTAAGAGTTGACTTCAGTTAAGTCAAGTAGTTTCATCACCAGAAACTTGATGCACCACTATAAGTGAAAAGCTGCCCATTTCCCTAGTATAAGTACTTTTCCATGGACTTGTTTGATATTTGAATAAAATCATGACTCGTGTGAAACTTTAATCCTCAAAGGTATTTTTAAATTAATATTTGTAAAATCCAATCAACGCGTGTTTGCAATTATCTAACGCAAACATTCAATCAGTTTCAGTAAATAATCTGTACTATTAGATTTAGAAAAACAAATATTACTTTATTTTAATGAATTTGATTTTTATCAAACGTTTTAGTTTTTTTTTGCCAGACAAAAAGAAATTGCATTGCATAACAAAACGCATGAAATAGTACAAACAAACAAAAAAGTAACACACATTGAAGCAAACATATATGCAAGATTCATCTTCCTTACTTATCCAATATTCATCAATACTGTAGAACGTTCTTCAATAAAATTACCTGTATTTAAAAGTTTTATTTTTCTTTTTAATTCTTCGAGCAAATTGTTGTAAATTTTCAATAAATTATAAATTGTCTGATTTTGTAAATGATGTTGTGACTTGGTATTGACAATTTGTTCTTGTTCCTTAAAAAACTTCAAATTAAAAATTTTGTTTTAGTTCATAAAAATTGTTTCTGAGAAAAATCATACATTCTAAAAATATATATATCGATGTTAGGGTTAGTATTTGGTTTTCTTTGAATAGAGTTCCTACAAGAATCAATTGTTCTTCTTCGTAAAAAATAGCTCGTATGGCGTTTTTGTAAAATAAATAAATGATCGTGCTTGCTTTATAAGCATTGCCCAGATGACTATGGCATTACCTTAGTTTTGATACGACTAGACCATGATATATTGACAGTAATGTAGTACAAATTTCGAAAGTCTTCTAATAAGAAAAAAATGGTTGATGACACCTTTTTGCACAAAGAGCATTATGTTGGTCGAATCGAAGGTTGCTAATAATTTTGAGTCCCCAAAAAGTTCACTAAGTGTGATAGAATTTCTTCATTATTAATTGCAATTTTAAATTGATGCCTCTTCTTATATGCGTAAAATTTATATATTGAGATTTTAAGTTTATTTGAAAGTTGTTTGCTGCAACCAATTGTTTAGTGTATTTAGATCAGTTAACAACCCATTTCAATGTTTTTTGAATATTGCTATGTGTTATTATTATGATGCATCATCAGCAAAATAAACAAACTTCAGATTGTTTCACCAAACAGGAAGACTTTCATTTTACATAAATTAAAATAGTAAGGCCCAGGATAAACTATTTGGGAACACCAGATTTAACTGTTAAAACCGTTTGAACTTAGACATTTTTTTAAATTCTTCATGTTGATAAAAAGAAATTTCCACATTTGATTTCGATTTGTTAAGTATGAATCAAAACCAACTTAAAGCAGTACCTCTGATTCAATGTTGTAAAGTTTCTTCAATAATGTGTCATGTGAAACCATATCGAATGCTTTTTCAGATCTAGAATAATCCTGTTGTGTAACTATTTTCATCAATGGCTTTCACTGCTCTGTGAGACAAATTGGAGCATGGCATTCACTGTACTTTTTATTTTCTAAACCATATTTTATTTGATGATAGAATATTAAATTTGTCTAAAAAATGAGTTCAATCGATTATAAAACTATTTTTTCAAATATTTTACTGATGGTATTGATAATACTTATGGGTCTATATTTGGAACACACATGTCTATTTCCGGATTTATAAATTGGATACCTTTTGCTTTCTTTAATTTAGTTGAAACTCACCTGTTACTAGTGACATGTTAACTAGATATAAGAGGATCGGATCAACCTTCATAGCATTGCTTCAAGAGGTTTGACGACATTTCATCACTCAGAAGATTTTATGTTTGAAGGTGTTAATTATAGAAATAATTTCAGCTTTGTAGTTGGTAATAAAAATAAAGAAATTTTGAAGGACAGTTTGCTGGAAGTAACTGTATGGTTTTGTTTTGAAGTACTCACCCAACATTGTTAAAGAAATCATTAAAAACGTTTGCTACATTTTCTGGTTGATTAATTAAATTTCCTTTTAGGAGTCACTACTTCATACTGATTTTTTAACAGGGGTTTGACTTGAATCGTTAGAGTGCTGCTTGACAATTGTCCAATGTCCATAAAGCCTTTGATGGGTTTTGATTGCAATACAAAATTCTGAAAAATTATTTGACTTTTGTATTTTATAACATTTCTATAGTTTTTCTTCAGATGTGTATACGCGACTTTTAAAGGATGGTCATTATCATAACTGATTGTTGTAATGTAAAGTTGTTTAACTTTCCTACCTAGTTCAAAGCTGTAAAGACAATTGTATCTTCATATGGTTGTTATTTCGTTTTAATGGCATTTTCTTATATGAAAGGTATTGAAGAAATATTTCATAACTATTTCGTAAAATACATTGTACCGAAGACTCATCAATGGATTCATTTATGTCTTCATATAATGAAGCTCGTGATTCTTTCTCTTAGCAAACACTTTTTGAAAGTAGCAATATTTTTACTATTAAACAGCCTTATAAGTAAATGATTGTTCGCTGTCTTATTTTGAAGCATTTGATGTTAAGAACCTGCGCATGATGATCAGATAGCCCTGTAATAAGAACTATTCCTTTGCCGCAGATTGTTTGATATTTGAATAAAATGACTTGTGAAATTTTAATCCTCAAGGTTTTAAATATTTGTAAAATCAAAACGCGTTTCTTTCTAACCCACATTCACATTGTATATAAAAATCGTCTAGTTATGGAGCTATCTATAGAAAAAATCAATTTTAAAATGATTTTTTATCAAACGTTTTAGTTGAACTAATATTACCTCCTGGATGTTTCTATGATAATTGTTATTCATGTTTTGTTGGAATATACAGTAATAGGTTATTCCTTGTAGTTTCCTGCTATTCCCAAAGCAGTTTCAGAGTATTTGTTTTCCCATTTATTTCTTAATTTATTGTGCATTTTCAGGTTAAATTAATTTAAGTGTAAACACTTATGCATAGAACCTCGAGATTGGGGGACTTTATTAGGTAAATATTGAAATTGTATGACACAAGAAAGAAACGTTAAAAAATGTATACGTGGATAAAGGAAAAATTATTAATACCTATCTTGTTTCAAAAAAGGTTTCCACGTAAATAAAATATTCACCATTATCTGTATAACATAATGAACATAACAATGTTTGTTAAGAAACTTATCACTTTCCACGGCCTACTGTTTCGAAGTTGACGAGCTTCGAAGTTGAAGCCTGTGTTGCGATGAAAATGCTGTAATTTGCAAACAACTAATCTGACTTTAATAGTATTTTATTGATTTTGCTTTGAGCCTGTTAGGTTAATTATTTAAAAGGTGTCTTCTACTAAAGTATTAAACACTGAAATTATTTAAATTATCTGTAAAATGATGATTTTTGAGCTACTTGTATGTAAGAAATTATTAAGCTCGTTATCAAGGTTAGGTGGGTTTTAAAACTCCTTTTTTCTTTGGTGAGAATTAGATTAAAGACTCCCACTTAAACATTTCTGAAAATTCTAAAAAAATAATACTAAAGGCACTATTTTAAAGATTGACACCAAATACATTTATTTTTAACATAGTTTTCACTATCATCCAACGTTTGACCCAGCCTGGAACAGATAAATTTTAAATAAAATAGTCATACATGTTCTGTATTATTATACAATCTACGTCATTGTTCATTGTACAAATTTAAGAATTACGAGTAAATTTTATTTAGAACAAATGGGAAATTTGAAAAGTCAGCCTAGAATGGTATTGTGTCCGCGACTACAGTGTGCTGACCAGGATAGAGTCTTGTTGAATTGCTATCAAGTCTAGCCAGCTCACAGACTATTGTTCCACTGTTTCATTGTTCTTTTGTTTATTTTATCGTTGTCCATCTCACGTCCATTTTAACTTGTTTGCAATCTTTTTTCTCAATATGATCTAGATCTTTCGATTCACACTGTGCAATATGATCATATGTTTGTCTTTTCTTGACTGTACACATCCTGATGCATGATCAGATATCATAACAGCATAGATAGTTTGAATTAATTGAGCGTCGCTGTTGAGCAACATCTTCAGTTACTGATACTACAGTTTTGCATGGTTCAATTTTTCGTGTTCAGTAGTACTTGTGAATAGTGCTTTTTGAAGAGGTCTACATTTAGATTTGTTAAGAATTATGTTCATGGTTTCAAACGAAAATAAAATATAGTTTTTTTACATACGATAAAAATAAATTGTTACATTTAACGAAAAACTCAATATGTTCCTGCACAGGTACCTACTCAGAACTAAAAATAAATACATGTGTATAACCAAGCTCCTGCCATACGCTGATATGTTTAGTTATATTATTTTCCCAATGAAACAATGCTTAGTTTTCGCTATAAAACTTTCAATAAAGACATGTAGTTAAAATCTAAGTTGTTTTTCAAATGTTGCCTGTTTCCACAAGGAAATTTATGTTTTTAATACCTCAGATTGTATTACAAAAACTCTACCTGGTGGAGAAAAAAACGGCAAAAGTTTTCAACAAATGGTTATGTTCATACTTGCATAGCAAAATACAATTTAAAATATTTAGTACAAAGCTTAAAATACCCGTGTACTGTTTTCTGTAAAAATAAACTGCTGCCGCAAAATAATGACGGCTAAGAGCTACTTATAATTTGCTTTTAGCTATGCAACGAGGCAGTAAGACCAGATTACCGAAATTAGCAGTCACACCTCGGGACTTTAGAAACCTTTAGCAGCGCTCAATAAACATGTTTGCTGTACAAAACAAAAACGTCGAATAATGTGATTTTTTACAAAGATCTATATTGCAGTCATCAAAGAACTATAAAGTAAAATGTAGTTTTAGATAAAAGGGCTATATCTCAACCAAACATTTGTTTTCACTTTTGAACTCAGCTTTGGGGAAACATTCAATTTCAGTTGGCAAGCCTGAAGAGTGAAGAGTGCGAGAGCGGAGTTGAGATGTGGTTTTCTGTTCTGTTTGAAACGTCAACACTTTTAGACTCCATCGACTTTGTCAACTGCAAACATGTGTGTCACTCTGAGGAAGTTATGATTTCTCTTGCAAAGTGACAAAGTGGTTTTCCGTTCTGTAGATTGAATATTTTCCATATATCAACATGTTTATGGAAAATAAAGGAAACTAGATGTGAGTTATTTGTTTTTAAAGCTGTTGTTTCACATAATTCGTCGGTTATAACCAACGGTAGTTCTAAGGTATAACTACTTAACCAAGAGAAACAGTTATGTATTTCAAATTCCAAGATGGATCATCCAAAACATTTAAAATTTAAATGAAAATTTATGAAAATTTTTTTAAACATTGCTTTTTACTTAAAAAAAAACAGATAACATTTTACTTCCAGTTCAAAAGAAGCTGCGTTAAAAAAAGCTCAAAGCTTTATTTCAGAAGAAATCTTTTCCCATCAAACCTAACTACAAACTTGTGTTCTCAGTGTTGCATGCCGTGCAAAGCCGTAGTAATGTATTTCAAACATTCAAACTGTCTAAGAAGTATTCTAGAAACAGGGCGTTTTAGGCCCTTGTATCATAAAAATGTATCAAAAGCGGTTGAACCTATTTGGGCAAAACCCCAAAAGAACAACTGACAAGATAACATAAATCCATTGTTAGGACAAAGACATTCTTTATTGTTAATTTTAGTGAAATGATAAAACCAAGCTACTACAGCGGGGGAGAAATCACGAAAAACAAGCTAAGCGAGTTAAAACACAAGAAACTGTGTATTTTAAATCTATATTTTCAGTTTTTGAAGAAAGTTTAACAGACAAAATGAAAGCAAATTTAAAACAAACAATTATGTCGTACATTTTATTTGATATTTGTACTGCCCTAACTAATAATTCATTATCATTACGGAAGTAGACTTCAGCTTCTTGTTTTATTAGTTCATTCGAATAATTACCGATATTCTTTTGGTTTTGAGAAACACAAATGTGTCATAACACTTTCCCAATAGTGATAATCAACAAGTGTTAAAAGAAATGGGGGATTTGTGTTACAGAAAGCCTACTGTTCAAATGAACTTAACGCATAGAAAGGTAAACAAACTTTAACTTACTAACTAAAGCTTCCGGTGTAGACCGCGTCAATTGGCTATTTCTAACTTCTACTGCGTCAGACGTTTCGCTCATTTTGCAATGGAGCATCCTCAGTGGACTTGCTGAGGCTGAAACTTTAACTTGTCCAACAAAAAAATTATCCTACAAAACACCATATCAATTAGTTTTAACACACATTAAACATGGTGTATTTAGTTCAACAAAAAAAGAAAGGATACTAGCTTGTGTTGCTTTAATGAATCGTTAACAAAGTTTGTCTTCTAGAGTTGACAAAACACCCGTAGCCTAGTTTCTGTTGTTAAACTTCTATCTATTCCTTCAGAACACTGGCAAACTATGCAATGAGCTGGAGTATATTTGTTATTGCCATTAACTTTGTGGTATTCATAAATATGAAATAAAGTCAAATGAAATATTTTGAAAGGAAAATTCATTTGGTTGACAATATACCTTAACTTCATACGGAGTATATTATGTTAGTACATCGAGGCAGTTAATATTATACTCTAGTTACATTTTAGAGCATCGAATGGCATAGCTCTGTGATGATTTGGTAATAAAATAGTATGATAAATTGTAAAGTAGACTAAGTACAGTACAGTACACAAGTCTTCTCTTATTATTGGAAAAATTAAAGGATACCATAACATAACACTAAAGTCTAGAAGTGTTTGAACAGGAAGTAAGGTAAACAACAGACGCTGTTTTAGGTTTGTTTTCCTGGGGATATTTATTATTCCAAAGTCATTGATAAACATGAATTGTGGCCAGTTCTGAAATTGGTTTTCTTTTCATTTCTAATTAAACCAGGTAGTTTATAAGCTCACTGTCAATAACTGTTTAAACAAATAAATGCACAGTTGTTTTAATGACTACGGTTCGTTATCATTTGTTTTTAATATTGTTTTACATCACAACCTTTTGAACATCTACTATATTGATTTGTATGTTTTTAGAAAGTACGGCTAACTTTCCCTCATTTTATCAAAAAAATATTAATATACATATATTATATTCTTTGTTTGAAGTTTGCTTGGTCGATAATATTTTTTTTGAGGTTGCAATAAGACTACGGACGTTTATAATGAAATTGCCAAACCCAAAATCCGTGTGCCCTATTATCTATCACAATGTTTATCATGTAAGATTTTTCTTATTTCTTTTAGTATTAATTTGACTTCTTTGTTAGGAAAACTGGCCGACTTGTGAAAACTTAGGATTAGATCATTTTTATTGACTGTACATAAACGGGTGTTTTGTCCTCTCGGTAACATTTGGTCAGTCTGCTACACACCTGTGATTCATCCTCACCTGCTCCACCAAACTGACAAGCCCTAAATTGGTTCAAAATGGAACTTTGAAAGTGACATGTAATGATAAGGGTTGGATGGAGGAAGGAATGGAAATACGAGAATGATCAACACCAAAATATTATGAACACAAATGCCATGGAACACTAAGTTTATATTCTTAGTATGTTTTGACATTTCTCAACTTCTAAATTAAAGGTGTATTAACGTGCACTCTCTACACAAACTGCAGTTGCCTCTAGATCAGCTGACTTGACTGTCTCACTGAATATTCAATCCTCACTCACTTACTTATGCACTAGACTATGCAAACACTTTACAAACTCAACTTAAGAGTTCCTGTCAACTTTAAGTATTCGACAACTTTGAGCCTTTTCAGCCACTTACCTTGGTTGAGTTTTCACTAAAGTGTCTTTGGTATAGTGCAAGTTATGATAAGGTTTTTTTAGCTTTTGCTTAGACGATGCGGTTTATATTGTCGGTATGATTTCATAGTCAAAGTTGATAATTTAGACAAAATAACAAAAACAAACTTGCACTAGTCACTTCAAAACACCAATTTCCAAAATACTAACTTCTATACTAACACAGAACTGCACCGTAAGCAATTCAGACGGTAAACTCTACAAAATTAAAAGGAAGGTAAATAGCTTTATGGAGTTATGAGTAACGTATGTTTAGGAATGAATGTAGATAAATGTTTGGGAATCGGATGACTTGTGCTGTTTTGCAGACGATGCCTAGTACTTGTAGACTGATTTAAAAATAAAAATGGTGAATGAAAAAGTTTGTGAAGGTGAATGTCAACAAAAATAGATGAAAAGGTTAGCCTATAACAGCCTAATATTCTTGCTTCCAAAGTGAAACAGATAAATTTTCCACATGAGATCATCTGACATAAATATTCATTATTGAACATGTGTTCTGAGGAACACGTGGAACGTCACAAAGGACTCTCTAGAGACCAGGCTAAATATAACAACGCTCCAACCCTTAACTAAGATCCCTTTTGTAACATCTATATCCACACAATTCTCAAAGTAAATATTTTATCACACCATGTTGTTACCATAACCCTAAACACTAAATTGAGTCCATAAAAATAGTACAAAAATAAAGTACCACAAAAATAGGGATGGATTGGATGATGTCATTTGTGTCTTGTATTTTTCAACTTTAATTTTATCGTACGCACGTTTTTTATTGGTTTTCTTTCGGTTCAAAAATCATTGATTGTTAATTCATATGGTACAAGTGGTGTTTACCGTGTTTATATAAATAAGTCATTGTTGATGTACAAAGTATCTAACTATTTCCACAAAGTAGTTACAATGGCATCGAATGGACTATTGGAATTTATCGAATGGAATTCAGTTCTTGTTAACTCAATTTAAAAATACTTTATTCTTCAACCTCGTAAAATAAAAGTTTTCAACGTTTTAACAATATAATTCAAACCGATCTAGAAAAATTAGCCACCCCGCATCGATCGTTTGGATTTTCCACCAAGTTTTAACCTCTAAGTGCATTCATCTGTACTGAACAGACGCGTGGCGGGCTGGAATCGTGCGCAACTCTGGATTTTATCACTCCGCTAGCGCGGGTTCGACCCCCGCATTCACCACTCACATTTATAAAGTGACTATATGGTAACGCTAGGTGGGGTCGAGGTCGAGTGGTGGGAATTTTCAGTCCTGTTTCGCCTCGATATTACCTGTATTAGCAAGTGAGAAGCTTCGCCTAGTACCTCTTTAAGTCATGTTTATTTTTACTACTTTGCCTAGTGATTCATCTTAAAATGTTATATAAAAAGAACTTTAGTAAGTTTCTAGATCTTAATTTGTAAACGCTCAATAGCTAATTTATTCCTAAAGAAGATTGAAGACAAAAATCTTTGGACCGAATTGAGACTCGAACCCGGGGCTCTTACATGCCGGGTGATTATGCTGACCACTATACATTTAGTAAGTTTCTGTAATGTAAAAAGCCTTAAGTGTACTAGGCCCTATGTAAGTTCCATCACAAATAAGTCTATCCGAATTCTTCGCTGCCTGATTATTCTTGAATAGTTTTTTATTGAGTAGATTGTTTTTGTCACATTTTAACATCTCTACTTTTCTTTCCTTATACTTATTTTGCATCTTCTTAACTGTTTAACCTTGTGTTCTTTGTTTTCTTTCTAATAAAACCATTAGAGAACGGCCACGGACAACTTGTTCATAATGTACGTCTTAATGATTATAACGACGTAACGATGTGTTATCAGAAAAGTAACTTAAGGTTGTTACAAGAGCCATTGTCTAGAGTGAACACATTCAGTCTATTGTTTCTTACAGAAGTACATAGATCAGCAAGTATCTTCAGAGCCAAGAAACATTGGAGCACGAGGCATTACGCATTAAGTACAATAACACTTCTTTGTATACAGCATAAAATAATTGAAATAAATTTTATAATGAATTGAAGTTTTAATTTTACCATACAGTTTTCACTTGGAGCTCCCTCCTTTTTATTCTAAGGATTGGAAAATACTAACAAGTATATACATTTTTTTATTAGCTGTTAAAACTCTTGTGTGTGATAAATGAATTCGAGAGATGAAGAAAATACAATTAAACGTGTTAACCTGTTTTATTCTAAATAACAATAGTTATTCCTCAAAACATATTTAAAAACTGTTTAGTTTAAACGTTTTTGAGTAACTTTAAAATGCAAATGAAGCAAATATATCTGCGTCCCCTTCAGAGCATTTATTTTACTTAAGTTACGCCAAAAGCACAAACACTATTTGAAAAACTATTAGGTTGTTCTTCATATACAACCTAAAATACTGTATAGACCGTAACTTTCTCTACACTTTCTTATACTGCGAGAAACGCATAAATCCTTGAGTTCTAAGTTATCACTGGCTAGATAGATGACTGGTTCTTATATATCTCAAGATAAACACTCAATTCTTGTTTCCAAAACTATGGGTCATTGGTAAGTTCTGCCCAACTTGCACCTTTTTGAGTATCAAAAGCGCAAAATATTAAGAATACAATTAATTTTACAATTTATTAACAATTAATTTTCTTGGTGTACACTTTAAGTAAATATTTGTACACTTTAAGTCCTTTATTTTGTTTATTTTCAAATGCAATGTTAAATAAAGGACTACTAAAGAACAATGAACAGTAATTCTTCTTCCCATTTTTGGGATGAAAAGCTCCCTACCCACTCTGTGAACGGTACAGAATCAATTTCCAGTAGACGAGCTGCAATCAGTTCAAACCTTATTTACTACTCTTTCAGCTGACCCTTGTAAAGCGTTTGTTACGAAAACTCGTTTTGCCAACAATAAACTATTTTGAACATAGTTTAAAGTTTAACAGTTGCATAAAAAAGATACTTCAATGGTATTCCGTTTCGTGTTATGGTCAAGTTGTTTGCAGTTACTAATATTGAATTCTTACGACTCTTTCAATTACTCATATTAGATATTTCCCTTTCCTCCAACAGACAATATTCTTTATTCACATATTCATGGAGAACTGATTGAAAAAAAATGATTTTAAGAACAAATATGTTGGTCAGGAAGTCTTTCTCTGAGTAGAAGGGTCTCTCCTGGAACCACAGAGTCAGTTGTCGCTTGAGATGTTGTGGGTCTAGGGCTTTCAAGTATTCAGGAAGGCGGTTGAAGAACAGAGCTCCTTTGTAAGATGGTTTCATTTTGAAGAGACTCAGGTGATGAGGTGGCAAGGAGAGGTATGTAGCGTGTCTAGTGTTGTGTTGGTGTTGATTGTGGTGTCTTGGTTACTGGGTGCTAACTGCATGCATGATTTTTCCAAATTGACGATTATTATTTACATATCCTGCTAGAAACTAGATATGTTTGCAATATATATCAAAAACCGATAAAAATTATTATCTTGGACAGAAACATTAGGCTAAGATGTTTTCAATGTAGAGAAAAACCTGTAGGGTTCATTTTGTTTAATATAACATAAGTTCATGTTTTTACTAGAAGATTTGTAAGAAGTTTTACAGAAATAGGCATGTTCTAAACCTACTATTGGTTTTAAATTTCTCGTCATATGTACTAGTATTTACAAACTAGTATTTACAACCAGAAACTAAATGAACAAATAATGGACACAATTGTTTTCAACCAACAATTTTAGTACTTCAACACTTATGGTTATCCGCCAAGATTACTTTGAATGGTCGATCAAACCTTGTATTTACTTAATGCAACTTATTTAACACTTAAGAATAATGTGTGATGTTTCGGAAGGATCAACGCTGAGCTCATTTTTTCTGTGTTGTCTAAAGTTTAACCGCTCGAGAGAATTTAACGACTAGTTTCACATTTCTGTTCAACTAAATCACTATTTGAGATGCCGAACACTCTCGTAAGGGTATTTTAAAGCAAATATGTGGTGAAGGATGAGTGTGATGACTGGCAATAATGAGTTATGAGGTGTAGTCTTGTTACATACTAAGGCCGAGTCTTCCTTAGAATGGGTCATTAATTAATAGCCCAATGACCAATGGAAGTACAAGGACCAACGGCTTAACGTGACTTCCGAACCACGCAGGTGATGGTCTGATATGTCTAAACGATAGTTGGAGCTGATGCGGGAATCATCAGATGATCACTAAGACTATCTGAACCGCTTTTGACCTATTTCATTCACCTAACATCACAACGTGTTCGTTCTAACGATCTTGTGATTTAAACTTCAACAACTAAACGTAAACTTCTCAGGTGATAGTTTTGATAATGAAATCATATAGCAAAAATTAGTTATACTACCACAATGATGGAATGGCAATTATTGCGTTCCCAAAACCTATGGTGTACTATATATAGTGTGTTTTTCTAAACAATACTAAGTTTTAATACTTTAACAAAAATACACTTAATCTGGTACAAAAGGCCTTCCTTACGTCTCTTAGTAGGTAACAAAGGATGAGAACAAAAGAACAATGAAACAAGAGAACAGTCGACTGCGAGGTCAGCTGGTCGTGATAGCGATGTTATCGGCCCTAGTCTGTTAAATTCCTTCATTGACTCTTACTGTAGTGCAAGCGAACTTCGTTACTTTTTTGAATACGTAAGTGTGATACAAAAGCTCATGATAAATTATTATGACTGAAGTGTTTAAACTAAAGAAACCAGGGACTGAAAAGGTTACTATGTGGTGTGAGTCTGTCACATGTACACTTTATGTGGATATGTAGCCTACACTGTATACACACAAAAACCTTACTTTTATAATTACTGTATATTTTATCATACAACAAATCCTCTGTTCAACACTAATTCACATGGGTAAGAATGCTTTGGGATTACAAGACAGTGTAATGAATTGCTTTATTAGCATTTTGGCTAAGGTTCTCGTTGTTCTGAGCAAAGATATTTGTCTTTTCAATATTCTTGCAAACTTAAAGCCAATGGTCTTAAAGACTTTAGAATAACACAGTAATTGCAACTCTACAATTTTGTAGACATAATGAAGTATTTGATTATGATTTTATTAGATATACAAGTTGAATTTGTGTAAACACTGCGGCAGAATTTATAAAGATCGGAATGTGTAGTGTATTTCTTTCATACAAATTGTTTGGTGAAGGGCGTTTTGTTAAAATAGTTTTTGTGTTGAAATAAGTTTAAAACTACTTAATAACAATAAAACCGAATGACGAGACCATCGTCATAGATCGTACCGTCGAAAACACCCACTTGTATAAGAAACTATGTACACAATCTCAAGTTAACAGGATTTAAACAGACCACCTCGCTTGTAGTAACTTAATATTAAACAACTTTGTTGGTCGTAACTGGCATACCTGTTTTTGGTGGGTTTCAAAGAAAGGTTTCACTAACAGTGGTTTTATTTTGTATAGTGGAAAATATATTTTTAACTGATTAATCGTGGTGAAATCATTATTTAACCTGCCACTCAATTTGATTTTCCACCAAAGTGTGGTCAATTATTTTTACATTCCCATCTGTTTGGTTTTACTAAATAGGATAAGCAGAATCTCTGTTTCAACTCACTATCTTATCAATTCTTTTAAATACTCAGATAAAACACAGTTTGGAGCGCAATTATTTTCAAAAAGGCTGCAAATTTGTTACAACGAAAAAATATGTTAAAATTTAATCATTTGACAGATGTAATACTTCTATTTCTGTAAAGCTCTCAAATGTCAAAATTATATTTAAAAATAATTTCTGACACATAATATTCAGGGATTTTAGTGTGAGCATTTTTCGATCGGGTCAAGTTATATTTAACGTAAGTAGCTACATACAAAGAAAAGAGTGGTAAACTGTCAAACAATTAAGGCCTTTTTAATGGTATTATGCAATTTAAAATCTTCGTTTATTTATTTAACTATCGTCTAACTACCTCCACCTTTACTAATGAAAATTTAAATTATGCTGATTAGCTATCCACTTCTGAGCATAACACAATTTAACTAAGCACAGTTAGTATATTTCTTAAACAAACTTTACACAAATACTTCAAGTACTTCAACTGAACTAAAAAAGGGAGTTTCGTTGGTACGCTTTAAGCTTAGCAAAACATTAACAACACCTGGTTCACATTTTCAGTGATAAATACTGCCTTATTTACAACCTTTCCTTTCACTTCTTGAGCCTTTTACACAACTTTAAGAGCGTGAAAAACTAAGTACTACCCATAAATGGTATGTTTACTAGTGAACGGTGTTTTGTGTCATCGATAAAAATTATATACAGTACCCACCAACATAAACAGTACTAAAAGTGTTAGATTTTATTTACATGAGGTTACTAACATATAAACATACAAAATGAAGCAAATTCCATTAGGTTCAGGTTATAATATGTAAAATATGTCCTCCGTCTATTATTGGGCAATTTGTATATCGTTCTTGAAGGTTTTGGGTCATTTCCGTAAAGAGGTTGTGCTGTGTTCCTCACACATTGATGTATTAAGTTGGACGATCGCAGTTGGTGATACTCGCGGAAAATTGTCTCATTTAACATTTTCCAGACGTATGAATCAGGTGATGTTAGATCCGGTGAGTTGACAGAATACTCAAAGTGTGTATACTAAAGGTAAGGAAAATTAAACAAACAATGTTTGAAATTATAAAACTATTTATCAACAATAAAACCGTATAATTATATGAAGTATTCTTCTTGCGGCATAGATCGTACGATCAAAATTGCACACTTGTCTAGAACCGATTTACACACACATTCACAAGTTTACAGGATTTAGGCTCAGCACCTCGCTTGTGGTAACCCAATATTAAGCAACTTTGTTGTTTGTAACTGACTTACGTGTTGTGTACAGGTTTCAAAGAGAGATTCCACACAGAGTTGGTTTTCGTACAATGGAAAATATGATTTGAACCTCGTCTGTTTGATATGATTTTTCCAATCTTTACAGAGGTTGATTAACTAAGTACATTGTGTTTAAACTCATACGGCTCTATCAAATAGGTAAGAAAGACTGTTTTAAGTTTTAACTCACTAACTTCTCAATGTGTCTTGAAAATTTAGGGCAATAATAGTTTACTAAATAAAAAAAACTGTTCAATAGAGCTTTGTACCAACGAAAAAATGTGATAATTTAGTCCCAGGTTGCAAATTTAATATACTACTTTTAGTAAAGCTGACAAAATATAAAAAAAATGAGAAATACTTTTTTGTTATTCTGCTCTAAAAAATCTGCTTTAGACACATGTATTGTCAGTGATAAAGTGTCACTTTTACACCCAGGTAAATAAAGTATTGTTTTGTTTTGTTTTTGTACCTAGGGTGAAAAAGATCATTTTAATGATCTTTTTGTTGCAAAGACATCAGCTGGTTCAACGAGTTTGTTTTGATTGTTTTGAAATTCAACACTGACGTATAGAGAATCAGTTTAACAGCTGTTTCTCTCAAAACTCGGACGTTAACTTGACCTGGTGTCAAAAAGTGTCACTTTAGGACCTAGTGATGATATATTCTATATACTATAACGCAATAAATTAACGTTCCACACTTAATATTTTGTACAGTGTTATCTAACACTTATTGTAAAAAATAAATGTTGGTTTGGTATTATTTTCAATCGCCTCAAATTGTCTTAGGTAAGTAAATTTTTAGATAGTTTCCTCCTTAATTAGCAATCTTAGAACAAATAATTGAGATGAGAGGTGGACTATTCAGAACAACCCGTGTTAATACAAAACAGGAATTAAAGGAAAACCGACACAAAATTGTAATATATTTAATTATCTTATGTAGTAAATATGTTTATCCAACGGACGTCTACACAAAGAACAGTCACTGAACAGTGCAGAAGTGAAGGGGGAAGTTTTGTTGGTCCGCTTTAAGCCTAGCAAAACATTAACAACACCTGGCTCACATTTTAGTGATAAATACCACCTTATTTCCAGCCTTTCTCTCACTGGTCAACACCTTCTCAACACCTTACGAAACTTATTCCAAGTATTTAAAAGACGAAATGTAACTTACAAACGCTCTTATTAACTTATGACTAGTGACTTGCGTTTGTGTTACGAAAAAAGCATTAATGAACAACAAAGATACTTATATTTTATCTCTTAAAGTCTCTTACAAAATATTGAACACTTTCACAAACGATGCTTTTGTGAATTAATTCGTGTAGAACTGATTCATGTACGGAAAGTGATTATTAGTAGACTTAAAACATTAAAGAATATATAACTAACATGGACACGTCGGGATGCGTTAGATCTGTGACTTTCAAAGTGTTTAAAAAACACAGCCCTTAAACCATTTCGTTTGATAAAAAATTAGTAAACACTTCTTGTGAGTGTTTTCTAGCTTTGCTTTTCTCTAAATTATATTACTTAACAACTTTGTTAAAACAAATAAAGCTAAAGCCATGTCCAGAAAGAGGGTTTACATTAAGGTGGAACAAAAAGTTCCCCTAACAAGCTCATAGCTATAGTATTTGTTTGGGCAGTGTATTGTCGAACATCTACTCATAATCTTGGTAATGGAATGGATTTGATGGAATGAATGTAATGGACACTGGATGGAATGTAATGGATCGAAATGGAACATGCAAGTGTTTTTTTTAATTGGACTACTTTGAAAAGTTAAATTTATTTCACAATCGAGAAGAAGTATTTGTATTAGCGATTTGAAAGTTTGATATTTAGGTCTATGACTTTATTCATGTTTTGAATTTGAGCAACAACCTAAATTACTTTTTGAGCAAGTGAAACTTCATAAAAAGCTAGACTCAACTTAAGAATAATTTAGTTGACCTTAACTTTGCCATGTGACTGGTGTCACTTTAAATTTCGGGACTTTTGTTTGTCAATCAGCAATAGGATGTCAAACTATTTCCTGCCCATCTTTCTTGGACTTAACATTCTTGCCTAAAGTTATTATTTATTCGTTAAATTACAAATACTTATCAATTGTTATCAACTATATATGTTATTTTATTGTTATTGTTAAATCATTGTTACAAATCTTCTTCGCTATTGCTACTTCATCACACCGCCTCATTCATATAACTCTCAGCAATGTTTTATCAGTCGTTACCTCAATATTTGTTATTGTTATCTACTGTTATATTTCATTACATTGTTATATTATTTCATTCTGTCACATATATTGTATTGTTATTATAGTTTCACTTATATTATGTATTAAGTCTCAATTAAGCATTACCATGTAGTACTACTTTTCCTTAAATTGTATAAACTATATTTTCATATTTCTAGTCTATTGTACTATGTATACTAACAATTTATCAATTGTTATCAACTTTATATGTTATTTTAATGTTATTAAATCATTGTTACAAATCTTTCTGCTGTTGTTACTTCATCACACTGCCTCATTCATATAACTCTCAGCTATGTTTTTTTTTTTTTTCACTGTTACCTCAGATATTTATTATTGTTATCTACTGTTATATTTTATCACATTGTTATATTACAGTATTTCATTCGTCACCATATATTGCTATTATTGTTGTATTATATTGTTATTGTTAATTCTACGTCTATACACAGTTTCACTTATATTATGTATTAAGTCTCAATTAAGTTATCACTGCATGTAGTACTACTTTCTTAAATTGTAATGACGTGTTTTGTATACCGTTTTAAATAAAACAATAACGAACAGAGATTTCATAATAATTTTATTTATGAAACCCTGAACTTTAAGCTATTTTTCTACATAATGCCATTAATATTGGGGCACTTATCATATTGTCCAGCTACCTTTGAATTCATGTCATAGAACTTTCGCCTGGCTTGAGAAAAATTCAGCACAGCCGTTTTGACTTTGTCGTCGTCGTCGTGGCGCACGCCGCCCAGGTGCTTCTTCTTCAAGGAAAACATGTAGAAGTTCTCGGCGCAAAGATCTGACACAGTAGGGATGTTCAACAGTTCAACAAAATTTTCACATAAAATCCTGCTCCTTTACATGTTATTGTCGTGAAGCAAAATGACACCTTTATCAGCATGCTTCGCTTTTGTTTTGATACACGGCGGAATCGCCCAATGTCACAGTATAAGCCTGAATTGAACTCCCCGAGGCAAAATCCACAACAACAATTTTCCTGTCCCAAACACTGTGCACATGATTTTTTCAGACATCGTTTGTTTGAACTTGACTTTCTTTGTCATGAACATTGAAGCGGTCATCTTTAAACGCCCTAACCCATTTTCTACGATTCTTCATAATGTTTTCTCGTACACTGTAATCTCAATGATAAACATCGACTGCTTTCAGGCCTTTGGCGCTGAGAAAATTAATCACAGATCGAACTTCACTGGTGTGCACTTTTGATAGACAGGCATTTCAAACGGCCACAGGCAATACGCATCAGCTAAAATGGCCATTGGTGTTCAGGCGTGACCAAGAGATGCAGGTACACAACGAACATGCGCGAACGCCAACCGTATGTTGCAGCGGCGTAATTCAAAACGGTTTACTTTTAAAAAATTGTATGTAACACTATATTTTCATATTTCTAGTCTATTGTATTATGTATATATTACATTGCTGTATGAAATAAAAAACTATACACCTGGTCAAAATTACATGATTTTGCGACATAAATGTGTACCAAAATTGATTACAAAAAATATTTCACGTTACTTATGTTAGAACAAAATTAAATAATTAATATTTTTCAAAAACAACCTTTTTCTTTTTGTATACACAGAATATTTCACACAATTGCCGATTGCTCTAACGTGTGACGAATACAAAAGAATCCTTTCAACCTTGTGAAATCAGTCACTAACAAGACAAGTGCTTTGAATGTGTAAACATGTTTATTTTCTTTAACTGAAAACACAGTCTAAAAGAAACTCAGAATGTACGAGTAGTTGAATCGCTTCTACAGTCACTGGTGTTTAATGGTTAAAAATATTTACTAAGATTAGTACGATCAAATTTAACTTTATCCAAATCTTAGTGTGCTCTATTATTAGTTTTGTTCAATCAATTTAAATGAATCTACACATGCACTTTTTTATCTGCATTGTAAAGTGTTCTAACCAGTATATAAAACAAGATGCCAAGTAACTCACTACAAATATTGACATTCCAAACTAATTACAAATTCACACTACGAATACAATACTGCGGTATGTTGGCAACATTATTGTAAGTGTCCACTGCCGTTTATTCTCGCTCTCTTTTGGGTTTTATTGTTATTGCTACGAAAAGAATGCCGTAGATTAAGCGACGACAGTTCTGTTGTGTATGAACTTAACCTTCTGATCTAAATTATGGATACATATAAAAACCTGGCTTAAAATATTTTCCGTGAAAATGCCAATTGTATAAAGCATCCTTCGCAGCATCGTGTAAAACAAAGTAAAAGGGCCATCCAATTATTCACATTCTTGACTTTTTCATAATCAAGTTTACTACTTGAAATATTTTAACAAAAACTAAGCGAAATTCCAAACGTAAAACTTCTTAATTTGTAGCTTAGTACGAATAATTATCATTTAAAGTTTCCTTTATATTCATAAAAACTTCATCAATCAAGCATCAATAAAACTTTCACTACTTACAGTGTCAACGTTTCGCTCATTTTACAATCGAGCATCCTCAGGTGACTTGCTGAGACTGGTTCAGATGACTGTAGCTCCTCCTTATATACTTTTAGTTGTAGTGCTGCCTACTAATATTATACTTTTGTTTTCAACTGTTTCCTTCTTACGTCAGCTGTACTAACTTTAATTCATTCATTATGAACTCAAATAATCCAATAAACCTTTTATTGCTGGTTGAGGGTTTTGGAAACGATGTTTCTATTTTCAGACAAACACCAACTGAAAGGTGTTTGGTCCGAAGATATTTATGTATTTATTTATTTTCTATCAACGGTCGGAAACCAATTTCAATATGTACATTTCATTAGAGAGTTTCATAAATTGGGATTGGCTTACATGATAAGGGTCAAGCCAAACATGCAACTGGAATATATAAGTACGTATTCTTGAATAATATATTAGTAAGAATATATGAAGTTAATTTATACATATTTCATTCGTCATACATAAATTGATTACACATATAATTATACACAGTCAATATTAAGATCATGTTATCAAGTAATCATAGTTGTAGACTATAACTTTAACTGAGTAATAACCATCTAGATATATTATTCGTAATAAATAAATAAAAGAATAGTTTAAATCCACTGATAAATTACCAGAATTAAGAAGTATAAGTAATTATTGACACTTAATAGAAACATCGTTTCCGAAAGGCCTCACACAGCAAAAAAAGTGTATTGGATTGTTTGAGTTCATACTTGAATTAATTGTAAATTCCAATAAGAAGCTGTCTCCATATGTACCAACTTTAGTTGTGAGTACAGTATAAATCATGAGATACAGAGAACGTGATTGGGCGAAGCTGCCACTTTCAGCCAATAGACGCCGACGAACTTCATTGGGCGATGACTAAGGTTTCTCAGCACTCCAATTGGCTCAAGTGCGCTCTAATCCTGGCAGCGAGTAATAAAATATTAAATATGTGCATAATCAGAGCGCAGTTGAGCCAATTGGAGTGCAGGTAATCTTAGAGATATCGTCCAATAAAGTGCGTCGACGTCTATTGGCTTCCAGCGGTAAAATTGCCCAATCGTGTTATCTGCACCCGTGTCTGTTATGTGTGGGCGCCGATAGTAATAACTGTTTAAATTTATATGGTTTTTAATAATTTAGCTTATTAAACCTTGGATACATATAAATGAGATAAAAAACGTAAACTCAAAACTTTTAATATGCCAATATCATATCAAAATAATAATACAAGTAAAAAACTAGCTTTGTTAGAAACAGTTAAGAAGAAAATCGAACGTAAGAGAATATTTAGGTTTTTGTTATTTTGTTTGATTATTTTAGTAACTTACATTTACTTACCTTTACCTTACTACTTATGTTATTGTACTACGTTCACCTTGGGACTGTTGGAAAGAGAACAATTTAGTTACGAACAATATATAACCAGTTGGTGGCTTAAATAATGTGTAGTTACAGATTTCAGTCAAAACGTCTCTTGGTCTTTTGTTTTTGCTAAGGAAAGTGAAAAAATTAATTTCGTTCGAGAACTATAACTTTAAAACATGAATTTATTAACATGACGACAACACAATGTATATCGTAAAGAACATATAACTCAAAGACGTGGACACCATTAAATTATTCGGAAGTCATTGGACGGTTTACAAATGAATCCTGACTGAAACTGAATATCGTTGCTAATCAACTAGAAACACGTTTCCCTGTTTTCAAAGCTCACGAGATGAAATAATTTAGCGATTCAATTGATATTTGGGTTACCAGTTCACATTTGTTTTGAATGACTACAAGGAAACCTTATCATATAAATATTCAGAACAGATAATCAAAATGAATGATATATTTACATTCTGGATAACGTCGATTCTCACTATCCTTTTTTAAGGTTTGTCGCTAGTAATAATACTTCATTTAATTTTCCATACACAAATTGTAGTAACCAATGTGCTCCGGAAAAATATACTAAGATACATAATACAATGTTATAGCAAAAAATAAAAAATCATAGTAAGCCCTTTACCATAATTTTGTTCAATAATATGCATCAACATGCACAAGAGAAACATGCATATTATGTAAACTAAAACATCTTATTGTCGCTGAGCTAAATGAGCCTGACTGTCTGTGGTTTTGGTCCCTTGTGAGTAGAGTCTAAACATGATGCTACAGTGTTTTCTATACACTTATGTTCTATGCACTTTGGGAACGCCTGTGTTTGTCAAAGCAACACCAGTAAACACAAGCTAAGCTCCAGTTCTCTCTGATGTTGGCCTTTACTGGGGCAAACCTACGCCTTGGCACCCAGGAGACAAGGGTTGATCTCTAATCAGTATGTGGTTGTATAAACATGATGCTACAGTGCGCGCACTTTGGGAACGCCTGTGCTTGTCAAAGCAACACCAGTAAACACAAGCCGAGCTTCAGTGTTCTCTCTGATGTTGGCCTTTACTGGGGCAAACCTACGCCTTGGCGCCCAGGAGACAAGGGTTGATCTCTAATCAGTATGTGGTTGTATAAACATGATAGTGGACATAGTATTGAACATAGTAGTGAACAAGATAAAAACCCCCAATTTAAACTAAAGCCTCATGACAAAGAAAACTATTCTGCTGAAATAAATAAGAAAAATAACTCTTCTCAAAATATTGATAGTAATGTGAATATTTTGTTTAATACATTTAAAATAATCCACCTTAATATTCAATACTTAAGAGACAAAATTGATATGTTTAATTTATTTTTACAATTTGAAAAGCCACAGGTTGTAATATTAAGTGAACATGGTTTGAAAAAAGAAGAACTTTACTCTATTAATTTTCAGGATCATCATGTTGTTTGTGATTATTCAAGAGTAGAACATAAAAGTAGTGGTGGATTAGCTATCCTGACACAGATTCCTTTGCATGCAAATATTGTATATATGGATAGCTTTAGTAAAGAAATGATTTTTGAGTCGGCAGGAATTGAAATCGATTTAACTAAGAAGTTTAAGTTAATTTTATTTGGTATCTATCGCCCACCGCAATACGAGTATGTAAATGTAAATAGCTTTTTTGATGTATTTTATAATTTACTTTCAAAACACTTATCCAAAGAAAAATATTGTTTAACCCTGGGAGATCTTAACATAGACTGGTTAAAACAAACCCCAATTACTTACAGATTAAATGACTTATTGAATGAATTTAATTTAAAACAATGTGTGAACTCACCCACTAGAGTGACAAGCTCGACGTCTACTCTAATAGATCACGGGCTATCCAATGTTGAGCGTGATGTAATGCGTGTAGAGGTGATAGGCACTGGGTTGTGGGATCACTTTGCACAATCTGTTACACTGAATATTGGAAAATCACCCGCGGAAAAATCCATGTCTCGCTATGTAGTAATCGGTAAATTGACATACGATACACGCCCAGATAATCTTAAGTCTTTAAATTTCGTTTTATCCAAAGAAAACTGGAGCTCACTTCAAAACACTACAGACGCTGAAAATAAATACAAAGCATTTTATGAAGTTTTAAAATATAGTTTATCGTTTGCTTGCCCGCTAAAAAATAAGAATAAAGTCCAAAACAATTTTAAACCCGACAAGTCTTGGGTAACTAAAGGCATAACTACTTCATCTAAAAGGCTAAACAAATTAGATTTCGAAAAAAAATTCAATAAATCTACACAATTTCTAGAGTATTGTAAAACATATAGAAAAATATACCGTAAGGTTATTAAACATGCTAAAGCTGCACACCTCTACGCGCGACTATCCAAGACTGATAACCTGTCCAAAGAGGCATGGAGGGCAATAGATAAGGATAGGTCAAAGAAACCGGTTTTGCTACCTGCTGATATGCCTAGTCCCGAGGAGATCAATCAGTACTTTGCAAATATTGGTCAACAAAAACATTGTCTGATAACCGAACCAGCCGAACATCCACTAGCTGTTAAAACATGTCCAACAACACTTGCCCTGAGCCCAACAGACCCTCAGGAAGTCTATAATATAATCATGAAACTTAAAAATTCCAACTCTGCTGGCTATGACGGCATTAGTCACAAAGTAATACGTCATTCTTTACATTTAAGTGAAGCTCTTGCTGATGTTATTAACACATCCTTATCAGATGGGTTTTCCCACAAGATCTAAAACAAGTAATAATACGTCCTGTTTTTAAAGAGGTTGATTCTAGTTTGCCGGGAAATTGGCGCCCAATTGCAAATATTTCTACAGTATCTAAAGTTTTTGAACATGTATTTGTTCATAGACTTTTAGAATTTTTGGATCACAATAACATGCTATGTACAAACCAGTATGGTTTTCTAAAAGGAAAGAGTACGATGGACGCAATGGTCAAATTTGTTACGGAAGCAGTTAATGCACTTGATAAAAATATAAAGCAGTAGGCGTATTTTAGATCTCCAAAGGCATTCGACTCATTAGATCATGAAATACTGTTTAACAGGCTTTATGATCTAGGAGTTCGTGGATTATCTTTAAATGGATAAAGTCTTACCTAACTAATAGGCACCAAATTGTTTGCGTAAATGGTCTGCAATCCAACAATATTAAGGTAAATTTTGGCATCCCGCAAGGCTCCATACTAGGACCGGTTCTTTTTATACTTTATATTAACAATCTTACAGACACCTTTCCAAATTTAAGCGTGACAATGTACGCCGATGATATCGCACTGATTTTTAAAAATAACTTACTAAGCAGCTTAGAAATTGACTGCTATTCACAGTTGTCTAGTCTTTATCAATATTTAAATAGCAACAACTTGCATGTAAACTCAGCTAAAACTAAATGCTTTTATTTTACACAAAACACACACTCTGAACTAAAGCCATTAGTTTTCATGGACGATTATGAACTCGCATTAGACGAAAAAAGCAAATATTTAGGCTTAATATTTGATAGGAAACTCTCCTGGACGCAATATAATTATAAACTATCTCTGCTCTAAATTATCCTCCCAACTATTCTTGCTCAGTAGATTTGCGGTATCAAAACCTCTTTCATGAAACTTAATATACCAGTCCCCTCAGATGGAATTATCTTTGGGGCTCTACGTCTCGCATAAATCTTTTAAGAGTTTTTCGGCTACAAAAAGAGCCGTTCGAATAATGGCAGGAGTTGCTAGACGAGCTTCGTGTCTAACACTCTTCAAATCCATGAACATTTTAACACTTCCATCTCTTTATATTCTAGAAGTTGTATTATTCTATAAATTCAAAACAACATCCCAAACTGGCGTTGATATCCACACTTACAATACAAGACATAGACATCATCACAGGCAAACGTCTCACAGACTGGATTTGGCCGCTAACCTTCCAAAAAATATTGGTCCAAAATTATTAAATAGTTTGCCAGAACATATTAGAAGGAAGCCAATCCTATAAAATTTAAACATACTTTAAAAAAGTATTTGTTGAAGCGAGCTTGTTACTCAATGGGTGCAATATTTGATTAAATTAAGTTAAAAATCTCTCAGGAAACCTGTATCATAGCTTAGTGTAGTAAATGTAAATATGTATTACTTTAATTAATTTTATTTTTTAACAATTTCAGTTACAATTATTTGTTGTTGATAAAGAATAGAAAATTATGTAATGATTTTAAACAAGAATGTGAACATTGCAATAAGTATTTTGATGTGACGATTGTAATACAATAGCAATTATTGTCGTTTACAATTTTGAATTTTGATGCTACAGTGCGCGCACTTTGGGAACGCCTGTGCTTGTCAAAGCAACACCAGTAAACACAAGCTGAGCTCCAATGTTCTCTCTGATGTTGGCCTTCACTGGAACAAACCTATGCCTTGGTGCCCAAGAAACAAGGGTTGATCTCTAATCAGTATGTAAGGGTTGTCTAAAAATGATGCTACACTGCTCGCACTTTGGAAACGTCCGTGTGTGTCAAAGTAAACACAAGCTGAGCTCCGGTGTTCTCTCTGATGTTAGCCTTACTGGGACAAACTACGCCTTGGAACCCAAGATGCAAGGTTGATCTTTACATTAGTAAGGGTTGTCTTAACATGATGCTGGTGCGCGCACTTTTGAACGCCTGTTTGTCAGCAACATCAGTAAACACAAGCTGAGCTCCAGTGTTTCTCTCTGATGTTAGCCTTACTGGGACAAACCTACCTTGGAAACCAAGATGCGAGGGTTGATCTTTTATTAGTATGTAAGGGTTGTCTAACATGATGCTACAGTGCGCGCACTTTGAGCGCCTGTTTTTGTCAAGCAACACCAGTAAACACGCTGAGCTTCAGTGTTCTCTCTGATGTTGGCCTTTACTGGGGCAAACCTACGCCTTGGAACCCAAGATGCGAGGGTTGATCTTTTATTAGTATGTAAGGGTTGTCTAAACATGATGCTACAGTGCGCGCACTTTTGGAGCGCCTGTTTTTGTCAAAGCAACATCAGCAAACACAAGCTGAGCTTCAGTGTTTTCTCTGATGTTGGCCTTTACTGAGGCAAACCTACGCCTTGGCACCCAGGAGACAAGAGTTGATCTCTAATCAGTATGTAAGGGTTGTCTAAACATGATGCTACAGTGCGCGCACTTTGAGAACGCCTGTGTTTGTCAAAGCAACACCAGTAAACACAAGCAGAGCTTCAGTGTTCTCTCTGATGTTGTCCTTTTCTAAGGGTTGTCTCTTTGTCATTAAATACTATTGTTAGTGGAAATAAGTTTTGTTAGTAATGTAAGTTTAAAGTGGTAAAGAAATATTCAGTTTGTATGTCCAAAAGTGTCTGAATTAACTTTGTATCAAAATTTGATTTTTTCAACTGTTTTTCCTTAGCAAAAGCAGCGTTAATATGGACACAATTACAACAAGAATAGTTTGTATTCAAACAAAAGCTTTTTAAAACTCATACCTTATTTGAAATTGATCAAATGATTCGATCAGGATTAAAAAGATATTTTGTGTAACACCCTCAGGCAGACAAAATTAATAGAAAATTGTCCAATGGCACTTGCGGTTTTATACAGTATATTGTTATTCAGTTCTTAAGGTTTAAGGAACGAACTATTACAAAAAAATCGTGAGAATTAAATCTTTTACACGACTACAGGTCGCTTCAACGGAGGGAGAGTACATAACATAAGAGCCTTTGTGTCCAACATTGTAAAACCAGTTTACTTACAAGCCAAACGCTTTGAATTTCAAAAGACATTTGTGTTTATCCAACATAAAACACTTTTAGAGATTCTCACAATCTTTATTGTGTTTTAAATTACCAATTCAAATGTTATTGTACTATTTACTTATTTTTTCGATGGTTTGATTTACAGATCCAAACAAACTATATGAGGACTCATCACTTGAACACTCAAAACAGCTGTTATCATCGTGAAACCCCACAATTCATAGGTCTATTTATTAATGAAACCAGTTATGACAAAACAAATGAAACTGAATATTGTGGGAAAACAACTGGAAACACGTTTTCCTGTTTTCGAAGCTCACTGAGGTGAAAGAATTTAACGATTCAGTTCACATTGAAGGATCAATTCTCATTCGCTTCACCGTGTTTATTCTGTTGGTAAAAACAAGCTTGACTATTTTGATGTTCTATAAGAAAATAATTATATACCGTAATTATTTAGAAAAAGATTAGGGTATCTAGTTGGTCATATCCCTACAATCTTTGTGACATTGAACGTAACTATGAATCTATTACTGAGCATTTTTTATTACATAGTTTATATACTCTAACACTTTAAATTTCCAATGTTGTATATCAAATTTTGTCTGGGCTACATTCCAACATATGTAGGCTCGTTGCTTACAGTAAATATACATATTTTGGACTATTCAAGCTTAGCAAATGCTTAAACTAACTTCCTCATACTTCAGTCGATCCTAAAGCGTAAAATATACGAAATAATATCTACCCTTTCAAATAAACCAACAAGAAAACAGCAGCACACAAACTCAACATATTTTATAGACAAATTTACATAACAGTGCGGTACGTTAGAGACATTGCTGTAAGTATCACGGCCACAAAGAATCCACTATCACATTTCTCTCTAGTTTAAGTTTTATTGTTATTGCTACAATAAAAATAGCCGTAGATTAAAAAGGGACAATAGTTCTGTATCATACAGATCGTAAACTCTGCTCTAAATTTGAAGCAATGTTTATTGTTCATACTAGTCTCAGTACGCACAATCGTAATTCCTAAACAATAGGCGTAAAACTTATTTTATAATATTAATAGCTGTGTACTCGTTCTTCGCCACAAATAAAATAATGTAAGATATATTGAACCCCATAGTATCATGATTGTGGTGGGTAAATTATACTAATATTCTTTGGAAAAGAAAAACTATTAAATAATAATTTGTTTAAGAGTTATCCAGAAAGCATCACGCAGTGCTAGTTACCGCAAAAAGTTATGTTTAGGATGACACCCTAACCTACAAGCTAAATAACATTCTACAACAAGCGTTACTTGGTATCGTTCACGCCTCACTCTAAAAGGGAGTTTTTGATACTAGCTTGTTGTCCTTCTTTCAACAGGTTCATTTAGAAATCTAGTGATGAAACACTATTTTCCATCTGTTATTTGATTTACTATCCACAAAGGTACAACAGGTTGAATTTCAGGTTCATCGGACAGTCTATGTTGTAAACCAAACCATTTAACGTAAATCATATCAAGTTTGTGTTTGTTAAACAGCTGTTGGACATGTTAAGTTATGTTCAACACAGTTTCCGACCTCGGCTGCTGTTGACATTCCATGTTTCATGTTTACACATGAAGTCAGAGTTGGTCCAATGTCACAAAACACACTCTCAGCTTCGTAACTGAGCAATATAGTGCGAAGTTGGCTCTGTGTTATTTCGTGTTACTGTTTTTGTGCTACCTGCCTGCGAGGTTGGTAGCGTTATTCCGTCGACAACGTCATTTTTTCATTCTCTGTTCTGACTGTGCCATGGTGGCGTATGAATAATTTTGTGTCCGTTTGAATCTGTCTTCTATGTCTAAAATTTTTCTGTTTATTGTTTGTATACTGTCATTTCTCAAGTAATATGGACTAAATTTACACTCACCAGCCAAGGGGTAAAGTTTTCCTTGTTTTACTAAAAGGCCAAACCACGTTGGTGACTAGGCTATTTTGTAGGTTAGTGTCCTTATAATCTCAATCGGGGTCGAGTCTTATATATTAATTCGTGCGATTATTTTCTAAGTAATTTTACAAAGGTACTGTTTAGTAATTATCACCTTTTCTTTGTTTGCTCTCAGAGATAGCTCTTAGACTGTTTGTCCAAGTCCATACTGAATATTGTAACCTACAAAGCATGAGTTCATTTGCCATTTGTTATTATGTCTGTGTTTGCAATTTTTGTGTAAACACAAGTTAATTTGTCAAGCCATTCTGGGCTAAAATTTGGTAGTAAAGAATGTTGTGTAAGAATAAGGCCATAAGCCTAGCCTGAATGTAACTTAAATGTAAATATGATTCTCTGTAACGGTTGAGTTATGAAGGCTATTCTTTTCGTTTTAAACCCTTACGCGTGTTCGGTTCTCAAGCTGTCACAACTCTGACTTCGCACTTGTAAGGCATGGACTACAGTTTGTAATGGGTTTCGTTCTGCTTTTCCAGGAGGCTCACGGCTTAGGCCGAGACCACATGTACGAGTCCTAATGTCATCTTGGACTAAATTGGACAGCAGCTACGCAGAGATGCTGAAGTGCTGGATACTAGCGGAAAGACTGACCGACCATCGCTTGGATGTATCGAGGACTAGCCCACGCTCACTACGCTGAACTACTACTACTTCTGTTCAGCTAAATTGCCAGATAAGTGTCATAGTGAATATGCTCTGACTAGAAAGGTTTCACCAAAGGAATTTCTACTTCGTCCCCTGACCTAGTGACCCAGTGACTTGCGCGTAGCTCCCGTAACTCAGTTGCTTTTGTAATTTTGAAATGTAAATTTGCTTAAATCTAGTTGAGAACTTTTTTCTAATTCGGAACTCGGACCTGGTCAGTCCTAGAGCGTTACCATTATTAAATTTCTAATTTCTGGTTACTCTTTACTCTTTTCCAAATTGACGTCACGCCAAATTTCTCGTTTTGTGTTTCTGTGTCATGTAAGTTAAATATGTGTTATGTATAATTGTTCTTGTGTAAGAGTTTCATGTTAAATTATTTAAGGTATTCATTAAACAAATTCTAAGGTATTTAAAAATAATTATAGGACTAAAGAGTGCTAGAGTACTAAAGGTACTTGTCACTTTTGCCCACCACTAAAGGGAACTTTTGAGGGAATATTGTTACCGTTATTGTTAAAGGGCTTTTCTTAGTAATTTGTGTGACATATATATATATATATATATATATATATATATATACTTTTCTATTAAGTTTTAACTTGTAAAACTGATTTACTTGTCCTTTTAAATTTATATTGAACATTTAAAGTTTGTAATTCTCATTTGTAATTTTGTTGAAGCTGTACCCTTTGATTTATTATGATGTGCACGCTGTATTTTGGTAATTGTTATTCTGTGATTTATGCTAATGTATTTTGACTTTGTCTGGATTTGTAGTTTTTTGATCAATGGATTGTATGAGTATTGAGGGTTATGTTTAATAAACTTTGTTCTCTAGTTTTTTGTAGTTCTTTTTATGCCAAGTCCACCGTTCTATTTTGGGGATGTCAGGCCGTTCGCATGGCCGAATTTAAATACTTTGTCAAAATGAGGCTTATTATAAGATCTTAATTTGTATAAATGCTAGTAGCTGTTTATTACTGAATAAATTTGAAGACAAAAATAATTTGGACCGGACCGAGAGTTTGAACCGGGTCTCCGCTTACCGGGCGGTTATGCTAAACCACTACACCATCCGGCCCAACTATTTCTGTCATTTGACTGTGTTAAATTCTGTTTGTAATATTTCCAGCTTGTTGATTTAAAGTCACTTGTTGACAGTCACATGTTTCGGATAAACATTCAGATTTGGTACTTGTTTGAGGCAAGTAGTTCGAGATGATGATAGTGGTTTAACATAACCGCCAATAAGCAGGGAGACCCGAGTTCAAATCGGTTCGGTCCAAATATTGCACCGATATTTCAAATTATTCAGTAATAAATTAGCTATTTTAACATTTATCACAAATTAGATCTATAATAAGTCATTTGACACAAGTTCCAGAATTCTGTTTGTAATATTTCCAGCTTGTTCGGTTTAAAAGTCCTATTTGACAGTCGCATGACAGGATAAACATTCAGATTTAAAGTACTTATTTGAAGGCAAATAGTTGGGCCGGATGGATGTAGTGGTTTAGCACATAACCGCCCGGCAAGCGGGAGACCAGGTTTCAAATCGGTTCCGGTCCAAATATTTTTGTCTTCAAATTTATTCAGTAATAAATTAGCTATTTAGCATTTATACAAATTAAGATCTATAATAAGTCATTTGACACAGTAATTTAAAATTCTGTTTGTAATATTTCCAGCTTGTTGATTTAAAGTCACTTATTTGATAGTCACATGTTTCGGATAAACATTCAGATTTAGTACTTATTTGAAGGCAGAAATAGTTGGGCCGGATGGTGGCATAACCGCCAGCAAGCGGGAGACGGGTTCAAATCATTGGTCCAGCTGGCCCGTATTTTTGTCTTCAAATTTATTCAGTAATTAAATTAGTTATTGCATTTATACAAATTAAGATATATACATATATATATATATATATCTATGTAAAGATGTTTACGTTCTTCAATAATAATTTTGTGTTGTTTGTGTTAGTAGCTATGATTAAGCAAAGAATTGCGAAATATAAGCTCTATTTTATAGACTTGTGTTGTCCGTTAAAAAAAAAAACATATATATATATATATACTTTTTTTCTATTAAATTTAACTTGTAAAAACTGATTTAACTTGTCCTTTTAAATTTATATTTAACATTTTAAATCATTTGTAATTTTGTTGAAGCTGTTACCCTTGCTGATTTATTATGATGCGCACGCTGTATTTTGGTAATCATTCTGTGATTTATGCTAATGTATTTTGACTTTGTCTGTGGTTATGGTTTTTGATCAAATGGATTACAGTAGTTGAAGGTTATGTTTAATAAACTTTGTTTATAGTTTTGTGTGGTTCTTTTTATGCCCGGGTCCACCGTTCTATTTTGTGATGTCAGCCGTTCACGCTTCCCGAGGGCGGCTGGGTCTCTTACAGACCATTGACAGAAATAACTATAGTCTTTAAAAACAGGAATAAAAAATGTATTATACTTTTGTGCTTGCAACAATTTGTTTAATGTACTTGAAAATGAAAAAAAATCGTTTGTACACAAGTTCATTTTACATAACGTTTTCATATTTCATAATAACCTACAAACCCTCGAAGTAAAGAGTACAAAAATACCTAGGTCTTACAAGTTTTTGACGTGACAATTTTCATTCATGTTTCATAGAAGTCTATTAATATATTAAACTAGGTTGGATATATTTTTACATTATAAAGCACTTACTTACTTACTTTTTTCATTGATGGAAATATTAAGACAATCTTGCGTTATCTCCTTGCAAAACGTTACAGTTTGTCAGGCTTAGCATGGCCGGTGAGATGACCATAAGCGGCTAAAGCATGGCTATAGGACCATAAGCGGCCAGCAGGAAATCTCAAGGCCACCGGCCATGCTATACCTAACGAACTTATGTACTTATTCATCTAACTTATGTATGTTTAACATTGTTAAACATTACAATGTTTTAGCGGCTTGTAACTACGAAACCTCGTGCCAATTCTGTACACGCGTCATTCTGCTTTTAGAAAAATTTGCAACTCTAAAATCACTGCACTTATTTAACGTCTGTTTGCCTCAAACCTTTAAATGATGTTTGGCGATTTGGCACCACTTTTTGATATTGTTTTAAGTGGGTTACCTGGAGCTCACGCGTTTTTAAAAATGGACCCTTCCCAAAATAGACATAAAATTCAGACAATCTGCTTCAAATAAATAAGTTATGGATGTTTAACTTAGTTATACAGCTAAGTACAAAAGTCAACACAACACATTTTTGCACACTGACTTTTCATAAACTAAACTAAGCTATTTAGGTATATTCTGTGGAGACAGATACATCAACTCTTTCGTTGTGATAGTTTCTATCGACTTTCAGGTTTCCCAAAACTACCACAGTTAACAAAAAGTAGTATTGTTAAAAGCTAGTATTTACAAAAAGAGGTTTCCTTTAAATTTTAGTAGTAGCCTACAATAATATTTTTTCAAGAACCCACAGTATTATTTTCTTTGGCAGCATATTCTTGAATTTCTTCTCTTAGCTTCTGCTATGCAACCATGATATTATTATGCACAGTTACCATCACTTAGAGTTATGGCTGTTAAACGTTCTACATCGACGTCATTAGAACAAGCAGATCATTATACTTGTAACGGTTTCTCTCGTCTATCCTTGATTTATATTCAAAGGTATTTAAACTTAATAATCATATAAGTCCCCTCTCCGAGTGTATCACATTTTTCCCTTGATGTACACTATCAGAATGAAAACGTCTTCTTACCTTTCCGACGAATTTACTGTTATGTAATAAATAAGTTCTTGGAAAACTTGAAGATGAGCTGTTCTGTTGTCGATTCCTCTGAATGGATCAGCAGTTTTTGATAAATCATAATATGATTTCATTACATATTATACCGGTAATCATATTTCAATGGTATAATCATATATTGCCATAATATCATGTCGCCGATGAAATGCCCTTTCTGATAATGTTAAATTCATCAAATCTCGGCAGCTCGCTTTAGGGCGAAGGTCAGAGACGGAATGTTGCAGGGGCTCTGGTAGGGGTGTCGGGGTCGCTGGTGAACGCAATGGAAGTGGAATGTATGAAATGTTGGTGTGAATGCTTTTTTTTAGTTAAGTGCAATGTTGATTAAATCAACTTATTTATTACTCTTCAGACGTGTTAGTTTTATATTATATATATATATTTATTTAAATATCTAATTTTGAAATATCTTTGTAATTTGTATGTAATATTCTGGAATGCATATTGATTTGATGTTTTGCTATTATAAAATATCAAATTGGGTAAGACGTGGGAGGGACTATAAAATCCTAACTTTAATTTAATTTTACATATGAAACAGATGAAACAGATAAATACACTGCCTGAGCAATACACACCATGTCTTTAGTATTTTTGCGTTAGAGTGAAGCTACTTGGAGCTGTGCATACCTTATTAACACAATTCGGCAAATTTTATAGTATTTAATTTAATTAAGGTAAACATGTTAATAATGTGTTTGAACTATTGTACTTCCTCTATTGCGATTCGCTCAGAATTTCTGCTGTTGAGCGCCGACATTACTTAACTATTGAGCGTATCTTTGAGTGTTCAGCTATTGAAATAAAAGAAATAGGAACATCCCGTAACACTATTGTTGTCTGCATCTATAGGGCTCCAAACACGCATCAAGAAGATTTTTTTATATGTTTGGAAAACTTGTTGCTGAAATTAAATAGAGAAATAGTAACGAAGAACTTTATACTTTGTGGTGATCTCAATTTGGACTGTCTCAATGTATCTCAAACGAAAGAAGATCTTTTTCTTCTGTTTGATTCCTACGGCCTAAAATCTCTGATTAACTCACCCACTAGAATCGATGCCACATCTGAATCTTGCATAGACTACATCGTAACTAACTTCGAGTGTGACCAACTCAAAGACACGGACAACATTGAGTTAGGCCTCTCTGACCATACAGCTCAGTTTGTCCGATACCCGGCCATGTCAAGAGGCAAATGTGAAAACAGCAGATCTGAGCTAAGACGGATATTTAGTCAACGCAATAAGGACCAATTTAAGAATAGTCTGCGAGAAACTAATTGGAACACAATGCTTAACCCTTATCAATCTCTAGACCAAAACTTTAACAGATTTAGTCAAACAATCTCTTAGTTTTGAGCAAAGCTTTCCAAAGAAATATGTCAAAATACAAAAACCACACAATAAAGATTGGCTCACAAGTGGGTTGAAAACATCCCTTCAAAATAAAAGAGATCTTGCAGCTATATCAAAAAACAGTACCAGCGTTGAGTTCAAGAACTACTTTAAAAGTTATGTCAAAATCCTTGCCAAACTAATAAAGTTGGCGAAAAAAACTTCCAACAACCAGAAAATCAGAAATGCGCAGGACAAAATTAAAGAAACCTGGAAAATTGTACGTGAAGAAGCCGGGAAAACTAAGCCAAAGCAGAACATAGAAACCATAACGAAAAATGGAGTCACCTACACAAACAAACCTGAAATTGAACAGGCTTTTAATGAATACTTTTTGACGCAGCCCTTGATTTCGTCTCCAAAAGTATCGCTGCCTGATGCCCTGAATAAATTACATAGTTCAACTCAACCAGTTCCTGCTTCAATGTTTCTAGCTCCAACTACTAGAGATGAGGTGTTAGCGGTAATCTCATCTTTAAAAAACAAATACTCCTCAGGGTTTGACGAAGTTTCGTCTATTCTTTTAAAACAATGTGCTGACGAGCTGTCATATCCTCTATCTATCTTGGTGAATCAATCAATGTCCGCTGGCACCTTTCCTGATAGACTAAAGTACACGGTTGTAAAACCAATTTTTAAAAGCTCCGACAAACTTATGATTGAAAACTACCGTCCCATTGCTCTGGTTTCAGTTCTATCAAAGGTTTTTGAGAAGATCTTCCTTAAGCGCCTGCTATCTTTCCTCAATCACTGGAAAATCTTGGACCTCTCCCAACATGGTTTTTCAGAGGGAAAGTCAACAATTACAGCTCTACTTGATTTCACGGGCTCAGTACTGGAGGCATTGGACTTGTCACAGAGCACGGTTGGTGTCTTCTGACTTGTCCAAGGCATTCGACTGCGTTAGTCACAAGCTGCTGTTGGAAAAACTTGCTCATTATGGCATTCGAGGCAAACCTCTGGATTGGTTAACTTCTTTTCTTTCCAACCGTAAACAAACTGTCAGCATCTCCGACTCACCAAAACTTCACACAATATGGGCTGACATAACTATAGGAGTTCCTCAGGGCTGCATCTTGTCTCCAATTCTCTTCCTCATATACATAAACGACCTCAAATGCCATACAGCTAATACAAAGCTCATCAAATATGCTGATGACGTATCAATCGTACTTAGAGGAGCTGATTTACTTGGACTGCAGGAGGCGATGACCTCGGCCTTTGCGGAGTGTTCCTCGTGGTTCCACGCTAATGGACTTTTGTTGAACTCCAAGAAGACCAACGTAGTCCACTTCCGCTTGTCTAATCGTTCTCCTCATGTAGGCCGTGAAATAGTTATCAACCCGTCAACTGTACTCTCTGTTGGCAGATTCTAGATTTCTTGAGTAATAGTCGACGAAATGCTTACTTGGAAACCCCACATTAATCAACTCCTAAAAAAACTAAGTTCTGCAAATTTTGCCATCAACTCCTTAAAAAACACTTGCAGTGAAGAGGTCATCATTGATGTCTACAGAGCCTATTTTGAGAGCCTGGTACAATATGGCATCGCCTTTTGGGGTTCGTCGAATCTTCTAGACAAGGTCTTCAAAGCGCAAAAGGGTATTTTGAGAAGAGTCTTTGACTTACACCGTCGAGATGACTGCAAAGAAACTTTCCTTCAATGCCATATTCTACCGGTTCCCTGCTTCTACATTTATTCGGCCTTAAAAATTGCATACGAAAACAAAGTCAACTTTCAAAAGCCTAGCCAAAGACCAACTCGACAAACTGACACGCTTTTCTTCCCAATCCATCACACCGCCCACTACGAAAGGACCGCTATATACCGAGGAATCAAGTTCTTCAACAAACTGCCAGACCAGCTGAAATCCATACAACCCTTCTCTAAATTCAAAAGTTCTGTAAAAACATTTCTCCATCGTCATTGCTTTTACTCCGTCAAGGAGTTTTTAAGTTTTAACTAAGTGTTTAAGTGTTTATATATAACTGAAATATAACATTGTTTTGATTCAGATAATTATAGATGTAATTTAACGTAAACACCATTGACGAAGCAAAATATTTGAACATAAATGTATTGTATATACTATGTAACAAATTTATATGCTAATAAAGAATGACTATGACTATGACTATGACCGAATAGCACTCAATACTGTGCATTGTTTAACTGTTTTGCCGTGAACTTGTTTGAGTTTATAACAGACATATTACGCAATTAACTAACTGGTTAGGTGGTGAGTAGAGATTGAAACTAATTAGACTTGATTGAAGAGATAATTGGCGCAGTTCCAGTGAACTCAACAGGTCTCTTTACTTGTGTTTAGCTGTGAATGATTTACACCCAGTCATACACATTGTACGAGACAGCAGAAAAAGGATTAATAGTAAATTTAAGTGTACATTTGTAACTTCTTGTAAACTTGTTCCACGCTAGAGAAAATGTAAAACATTAAGTAAAAAGATACTTTTTTTTATTTGATCTAAAGAAATCAAATGTTCACAGTTAATATTTTATAAGGGCTTAAAAAAAATATCAAAAGGTTTTTCCAAAATTTCTGTTTAAAAAGGGGATATCCAAATTCCCTTATTAAGATCGAGGTAGTACATGTATTAATGAATCAAAAAAGTGATAATACTTCTACGGACACAAAACAGCCGCATAAATTAAAAGCTACTGAAATCATATACTATTTTTGGTTACTTTTGTACAAAATATAACAGTAGCTGTAAATTAAAGACAGAGAGAAAGAGGTAAAGACCATTGAGGTAAATTCGGACCGCTTTTTTTTTGCTCAGAGAGTCGACAAGGCTGAGGTCTGGGAAGATATCATTTTCTGATTTGGCATTAGCTTGAATGTGTATTCAGTTGATAGCTCCCACGATTGTATTTGTTCAATCTGATATCTGTGTTTTGTTAACTTAAGAGCTTTCTCGATTTGAGTTGTATCACGAAATAGATAAATATGTTACTAAGTTACTTACTGTAATTGGTCACTAACATCTTCATAAATAAAAAATAAAAAGTAATAAAATAGTTACAAGAAGCCTAGCAGTTTGATAAGTATTTTTGTATATCTTTTCGAAAGGGTTTGTTAAAAATCAACCTTAAAATTATTGTTCATGAAAAGAATTTAACGATTAAGGCTATGTAGTTCTGGAAAATCTGTAAGCAATATTACATGATACACTACTAGTATTCTATTGTTAAGGGATATGCCAATATCATTGTGTCTCAGTGTTCATGAACTGTTCCTAGGTAAGACATGATGATTACATGTACATCATTAGTGTAAGCGGCTCACCCCTGTAAGCCAAGATAATCCAACTGTATCTCCTTGTAGTGAGGGGCAGGGGTGTAAATAATAAAGTTGGCTACATTTTTTAAGCAATGATGCAGCGTATACACACACAAATATTCACAGAATATTAAATAAACACCATACAGTGTAGAACGGTAAAGCTATCAATAATTTTTCAATGGGAGTTTAGGTTTAGGAAAATACACACTGAAATTGTAAGAGACTGGGTAACATATTATCGGTCGTATGACCTTTATAAATGTATAAATAAATACCGTTCTTTGTTATCTTTTTCGTCAAACCTTTCTGGACTTATAAAAAAATGGTTTTGATTAATCCATACGCCGTATCTAAAACTTTAATTTACGCAAATCTCTAAACAAATAAACTAATTATTAGGTTCCACTGATAAAGGTCAAATATGAAGGTCGTTATGCACTAATGCTGCATATAACGTGGTTAATGGTTAGAGAGAAAGCAGGTTAGTTGTCTGATTCTGGTTTAAAATGCTTCGATGACGGGCTGCGTAAAGTGTGCATTTTACTTTAATTTATAATAATTATCGTACTCGCTGTTACTTAATAATCAAAGTAAACTTGACTCACTTTCCTATCAAATTAGAGTTCAACTATTTATAACTAGCCTCATATGGTTTAATCGTTGGGTAAATTTTTAGGTAACACAGTCAATTTAATAAAAAGAACGTATTATCCCAAAAATAATTTTGAAACTTTCAAGATAATTTTAATCGAGTCCAATTAGATGGAAAAATGCACATTATTAAACTTTCTCTTTGGCGTTAGATTTTATTTTCCAAATACATTTGATTTAAAATGATGAGAAATACTAGAACAGCTTAAAAGATAACTTCGTTGGTGTTTGTTTTATCTTTTGTATTCTAACAGGACAGCTAGTAATCATGTCTAGTAGTCATATACCTGGGCTTACAATATGCAAAAATAACTTAAAATTTCAGCTTGTTGAATGACAATTGTAAAAGTATATTTTCTTAGATAATAACTCTGACGTTATAATCTTTATTATCCTAGTCAATAAAAAGATTAGCAAAGGTTTTTGTAATCAAGTAAGTGTTTAGATGTTGTAGAGAACATAACGTGCTCTTATCTTGAAACCTCGACACATAACCAGCAGCATCTTAGTTAAGAACTCAGACGGTAAAAGCTAAATCATCCAAGTCAATAATAACACGCCACATAAACTGGTGCTCGTTAACTACACTTTGCACGAATTGCAAAGCGTTTTAAGTTTGGTTTCTAACATAAGCAGACGGTTTCAAATGTGTTCTAGGAAGAAACTTTTTGAACCAACATTACATTTTTATCGGTTTTCAATACCCAGATACTAGATGGATTAGTTTAGTTTGAAGTTTGAATCATAACTTATACATTGTACCGAAAAATATATTTAACTTGGATTGAACCTTGGTAAACAGAACCCAAAATGGAAAACCAATGAATGTTAACACTGTCGTTAAGTTGGGTTTAAAATGTTTTAATACTTTCACTAATTTTTATATACTGTTGAAACTATCACTAGTACTTACAGTTTGTACGTATTTGGTAAGATATTCTATTAGATTAACACGTACACTCTCTTGAGTGGTACAATAATATTGATTTTATTGAAAACCTTTGAATGTGTTGAAAGCTCAAATAGTTCAAGACTGTTACAGATTGAATGCTTTAACTACTGAAAAGCTCATTATCTATTAATAGACACATAGTGCTACAAGTAGTTGTGTAATTGATATGTTCGATAATTGCAGTTGGAATTAACTACTGTCATAATCAATTGACTGGAGTAAGTGCCTCACTGATATTGACTTGATATTCTTTCTCACAAGTGATTTTGACTGTTTGTAATTACGTGCTATATTAACAAATTATATGACATCATGCCATCTTTAACTGAAAGATATTGTAAAAATGGTGTTAACATAAAAATACAGTTAAGTCAATAAAGATAACAAATATAGTCAGAATAAATCGATGACAAAATTGGTTGTTAATACGGAACATGACATTAAAACTAGTTGTTCTCATTAATACCTGTACGTTTCAGTTGAGTTGCATAAATTATTAAATGCTTACACAGGCCACCTAAATAGTCTGACAGTTCACGTTACGCTCGGGAACGATATTATTAGTATTAATATAAATTGGTGTGGTTTTATGTCAAACATTCATCTTTTATATCATAAGGATGCGATGTAATTTACTATCTTTAAAATAACATGAAATATGCAAACGTGTGGTCTCTTGGTTCTCAATAGTACAGTAGTATTTTTGGGTTTAAAATAAAGATCGAACACATTTAAAACAAACAAATGACCAAACCATAATAGCTCATAATATTCTTTTGACGACTGTTATGGTTTGTTCTACAAACAAATAATAAAACCTCCGACTTATTTTACTAATTATTCTGAGTAAACTTGGGAACTGCTTTATTAGGCCAAGAACTTAAATTATTTTTAAAAGACACGGGTTTAAAGAGAAAAGCACGTAATTGGGGTGAAAACAGCACTTGAATTTCAAAAGAGCACTCAAGATTTGACTAATGAACCATCTTTACCAAGGCCAACAACCTGACCCAGGGGTTTGCAAGTGATGTTTTGTTCGTTTTAAATGTATTAGAAAAGGGTTTAAAATAATACAGAGGATATTATTTCATAAAACTAATTATTATCTGAATTAAATTCAATATTTTAAGTTATTATAAATTATGTTTATATTTTTTCTTCGTTAGCGGTTTTCATGTTGTGTTGTTTTTTTCATATGTATAATTTATAGATACCAATAAATTTATTACCAAAAGGTCCTTCGTATATGTACTTGAAATAGTTATAAAAATAATACTTTAAATATGTTTGGCAATGATTTCCTTGATCTGGAAGAATCAATAAATTTAATGAATTCAAAATACTGATCTTTTGTAAAGGACTATCGTCACAATAAGATGATTCTATTTTCACATGGTAATTTATTCATGCCCTCCTTTATCGTAACAAACACTGAAAGTAAAAGTATACAGTAAAGGAAAAATTATAGACAGTCATTAATATAATACATTGACTAAACTTTAAGATTTATCTGAGACTCATTTTACATACAATTTAATTTATTGTTTTAGACTTCTAAACTAACTTTGTTGTTGTATTTCTAATAAGTTGCATTTGCACGCTAGTTTCCATTCATATTGTTGTCAAACAAAAAACAACAACGTATCAAATCATGGTCACATGTACTGAATATGTCACAAACAGATATATATCTGTGACACATTGTCCTGTATTTATATCCGTGTCACGGGAGTGTGTCATTGTCATGTTTTGTTGGCTAGTAACAATTATTATGATGTGCGTTAACTAACAATTATTTATATTTTAGTATAGATTTAATTTGACTTAATGTTCAATTTGTGACCAAGGCTATTACACAATTAAATAAAACTATCATCCCACAAAGTATAATTGATAATATTATTTGCTGTGAATTTCGAAAAATGAAATCGGCTTCCTTTTAATTGAGTTTAAAATTATAGGGGTAACTCTGCCATTAGGTGTGAACATTGAGCTCATTTACAAGTAAAACAAACGCCAAATGACACTGGAATACATAGAAACGATGCAAACATCCGAAATGAATATTTTTATATAATTTAGACCTAGTGTACGTTAATCAAAACGGAGATTTTGTTTAAAATATTGAGATAAAATCTATTTATTGGTCGTGAAATCAGAAATACAGCTGTAAACATCAGATTTCACTTAATAATATTTAGTAAATATTGACCTAACATTAGGCTTTATCACTATCGTATTTATCGCGCAAAAAGCTCTAAATAAGATAACAACCAGTTTAAGATAGTATTCATTAATCCTTAATAAATACAATAATTAATTACTAGTAATTTCGTATCGTTATGTTAAGGCTATACCGTTATCAAGCGAAAGGTTTCAGACCATAACTTCCGGTTGTTTTGTGACTGTCTTCCGGTTTCCTGTGATATCTACGACCCTTCGTTATCTTATTGAAAGTTTTAGATTTCGCTTTGATAACAATTTCCATTTATCATTAAGAAACATCTGAAACATGAGAACAATCAGTTCAGCTAGGTGGTTCATTGATTGCATATTATTTTCAGTAGTATTAAAATTCTTAACTGTTGAATATGAATTGCACTGTAAAACAAACTGGAGTATAATGTATTGACCAGTGACGTCATTGGATTTAACAGATCTCTTGATTCAATAAGTATCGATCATTTGATCAATTCGGTCTTCCGGAAACAAAGGTCGTTAATCTTAGCAGGAACTAGACCGGAAATGCACTCAAGTTCTGTCTGGCTATATTGCTTTCTCCCAGTGAGACTTTAAAGTCATAATGAAATACCATATTTAAACTAGTTTAGTGTCATATATTATCTGATTAGTGACTTCATTATAAAATAAAAACAATCTCGATATGCATTCCTTTTTATGTACTTAAATTTTGACCACTCAACAAGTTAATTCTCCAACAACTTTATCTCAACTCAACAACTTCGAAATCTAAGAATAACAAAAATCATAGACATTATCACATGTTGTAGTGTTTTTAATTAAATATTCAAGATATCTGACTGGGAAATTGTTTATTTTCAGCGTAATAAACAAATCAAGAACTAACTACGTTGTTTCTGGAGAAAATCTGTTCTACATTTAAGTGTAGGCCTATAAACATGCATGTAAAACATTGTTACATTTACTTTATCCCACAAAGTGTTGGGTTTCAGAAACCTATTCGTATTATGAAAACCTCACATCTGTTTTCACTGAGTTGACTAATCTGTCATAAGATTAAACCAAACTTATAAGTAAAAATGTATTACATATTATACTCACAATACTTGTACAGTATAAACATGCTTGCAATAACTGTTGCGAATGTTAGACCACGAGATCCACTGCCCAGAAACAACTGTGGCTAAATTAAACCAATAACTGAGTTAAAGCATAATGCGAGATTTACCTTTCGGCCAACAAAATCACAACGTCTGTGATTTTATCCTTCTAAAAGCTTTTCGAACCACTAGTTTAAAATATTCATTGTTTTACTATACTAATGTGACGAGCTTATCAAACAGAAATGTCCACTTTTTGTCATCGTTACAATCTAATTTATCAACTACAGTACAATTTATCGGTCTGAGTTGAAAATAATACGTGTTCAACTATAAGCAATTTTAACTCTTAAGCTTTCGTGACCAGTGTCATTACTAAGATCTAAGGCTTTCAGCTTACACTGCGTCACAGTTGACTACAAATACTGCTAAATGTTTTTACCTCGATGTGAAGTCTCAGGCAGTCAACCAGCTACTGAGGATGACTCTCCACAGCGAGGTCGAAACGTGTAGTAGTATTTGTAATATAACTGTGACGTGATGTAAACCGGAAGCCTTAGATCTTATAAGCAAATTGCTATGGCCATTAGCAAAGTCCGTTCTAGCACCCCGGTTGTACTGTATGTAGGTACAATATTAATGTATTATTTTATTTACTAGCAAACCCTTAGAAGTGCAGTGTGATGAACTGTACTGTTTGTAATTTCTTGAAATGGAGAATATTGGCAATACTTAACAAAATATTTCAAACACAAGAAGGCCAATAAAGAGTAATATTTTATTCGACAAGCGCTTTTGACAGCAATGTTGTCATCGTCAGGCAAAATTGTTACATGAAAAATCAAAAATTAATATTTATTTTATATTATTTTTGTACTGTTTGTATTCCGTTTGATAGATAAGATTCACGCAACTTGTATACATTGTTTCAAAAATGCAATAAAAACCCGACGTACTTGATTTTGATTGTGTCGAGGATGCAATATAAACTAATATCATTGACCTGCCCTAGTTCTTTGAACAAAACAAACAAATCTGAACGCTTCATTGTTATTACATGTGTTTTGAAATTCACCACTCTTTCGCGTGAAGATTAGTATTTTTCATTAAACCTAATAACATACACGATTATTTTTGGACCAAAAAGGTGCTATTTTGTTGGACTTTGAAAATTTAAGAAACACATTTTAACATAAATTTCTGTTTTTCCTTCAGAGGTTAAGAGAAAAACAAGACCTTAACTATGATCGATAAATTATCAGGCTCACACAAAGAACACAGGAGATTATTTATCTCAAGGCTAAAAAACTAACTATAAAACTGTCAAAAGCCTAAACGTTTATCAATGACTTTAGGTACAAAGGTACTGCAAACCTTAGTTATCTTATTAAACTAAAATAAATACACCAACTGCTTTTAGTTACCATTACCCTAATATACCTGTAATGAATTTAAATATTTTGATATTTCAAAATTCAAGATAGAAACTCATATAAAGATTTATGAAACATGCACTGAGTCTAAATATTCGAGAGCTGGGAAAATGATTATCTTAAACGGAATAAACACAACAAAAACTCATTACACCTTTTTCTAAGCAAATCAAGTTTTTCTTTCACAAGGCGGCCAATTTCATATAAAAAACACTTAGTTTTCTTTTAAAAATGAAAGCTTAAGTATAGAAATAAGAAATGCCTACATTATTAGTCACTTCTCAAAGTATTATTGTTTAAAAGTTCTTATATTATTGAGAAATGATATTCTGTATTTACCAAATATGTTCACCATATATTAATGTAAATCGTACACATTAGTAACCAAGTACTAAACATAAAACAATTAAGTAGAAACACATTTGCAATGCTGCTCAGAATGTCAGACCACGTGACCACTGACCAGAAACAACAATGGTGGAATTGAACCAATAACCGAGTCGCACATTGTGAGATTTACCTTTCGGTCAACCAAAAGTTCACTGGGTTTCTTGCAGTCAAACAATGTCATTTGCATAAACTAAGGTCGACGTAATGTTAAACAACTATCAGTTGTTCTCAGGAAACTATCCTACTTATTCAATGCATAACATATCATGGCTTAGGCTGGAAGTCAAACTTAGTTAAACAATTAGCTTGGAAAGATTACATCAAATTGGTTGTGAAAGCCAGCTAACAAGGAACTTGAAGATAAAGCTTAGCTACATCTTACAGTCAACAAGCGTCTAAAAAGTCTCTTTGACATAGTATATGTTAATAACGAGCTAAATCTGTAATCAGTGGAACAAAATAATTCGAACTGTTCTGAAATAAATCTAATTTCTCCTAATACTTATACTAAAAAATACTTTTCCTAAAAGCTGATATCAATCGATTACTGGAGCCAAAGTATCCAATTGTGTCTGAGTTATTTGTTTTCAATCTGGGACAGTATTGAAGTATGATGAGTATTGACGAAGGCATGGTTTGCATTGTGGTCTGACAATCACTGCAATACTCGTATATTCTGATTTCCTAAAGGTATTAAAAACTGAAAAAGAAAATTTGTTTCTTAACTTTTCATTACCAATTATCTTCAAAAAGCACAGCTATCTTAGGACAGTCGTAATTAAAATGTATAATCCACCGATTTTGTTCAGTTAGGTGCTTAAATCCCACACAGGATTTTCTACTTCCAATTAACATAGTTTGTTCCGAATATCCCTATTTCATAAAATGATATTCAAAATGGTTAAAAAATGCTAAAATGATCATATACATCAGACGAGATGAATGTTAGTTCAACTAAAATGTTTGATGATAAACAATCCATCATTAAGAAAATATTTATTTTCTAAATCTGATATTACAGTTTAATAACTGAAACTGATTGAATGTTTGTGTTCACTAATTGCAAACACGCGTTGATTGGATTTTACAAATATTGAAACTTACCTTTGAGGATTAAAATGTGCCTCAAGTCATGATTTAATTCAGATTCTGAACAGAAGAATCATGTTATAGTAATTACTGTTGGGCAGCTTTTAATATAATAAGATGCATAATCCTTATTTTAAAAATTAACTAACTATTTAACTTTTAAAGTCAACTATGAACGAGATAAAAGCTGTTAATTCAGTAAATACAAGAAATAGTAAATTACTTGCTTAAAGAGTTTGGCAAAGGAAATTGCTAACGAGTTCTTCAGTCAAGAGAGTTCTCTTGCTTTGACATCCAGTTTTCTGTCTTCGGTCGATTTACTTAACATCGTTTATCGTTTGTAAACAGCTCGTTCCTTCATTTGTCGTTTAAACAGTTGGAGATGTAGTACTAAGTTTGCAACAAACTGATATCTTTGACAATTTTAGAACTGTAACTTGTATTTAATATTTGCATCATTGCAATTCTTAAGAGTGCCTGAGTAGAGTAAAGCAATTACTTTACAAGATAACTTTCCATTGACGTTTCATTTCCGAGAGAGGTATCTTAAACCAAGAAGTACTACCAGTCTTACCTTTGTTTAACAGAAGTGCCCTATACAGTTTGAAAAGATTATTTCAAGTAGTAATCTGTAAACTTAATTTCATTAATTAACAGTTTCAAAATTTAAAGCAGTACAATGCCTGGGAAAATGTCACGTGTTTTAGTGGAAACATGGAATTCAATATGTAGAACGTAAACCGTTCATTTTTGCACAGAGGTATTAAAGCCATCCATAAGCCAGATCCTGTCCCTCCCTTATTGAACTGTAAACTGCTCTGCATGCCAATGTACAGCAGTGTAGTGGGTCACCCTGTATAATGGCTAAGAAAATGGCACGTGTTTTAGTAGAAGCGTGGAATTCAATTATGTAGAACGCAAACCGTTCATTCTTGCACAGTGGTATTGAAGCCATCCATAAGCCAGATCCTGTCCCTTCCTTATTGAACTGTAAACTGCTCTGCATGCCAATGTACAGCAGTGTAGTGGGTCACCCTGTATAGTGCCTGAGGGAAGGTCTCGTGTTTTAGTGGAAGCGTGGAATTCAATATGTAGAACGTAAACCGTTCATTCTTGCACAGCGGTATTGAAGCCATCCATAAGCCAGATCCTGTCCCTCCCTTATTGAACTGTAAACTGCTCTGCATGCCAATGTACAGCAGTGTAGTGGGTCACCCTGTATAGTGCCTGGGAAGGTCTCGTGTTTTAGTGGAAGCGTGGAATTCAATATGTAGAACGTAAACCGTTCATTCTTGCACAGTGGTATTGAAGCCATCCATAAGCCAGATCCTGTCCCTCCCTTATTGAACTGTAAACTACTCTGCATGCCAATGTACAGCAGTGTAGTGGGTCACCCTGTATAGTGCCTGGGGAAGGTCTCGTGTTTTAGTAGAAGTGTGGAATTCAATATGTAGAACGTAAAGCGTTCATTCTTGCACAGTGGTATTGAAGCCATCCATAAGCCAGATCCTGTCCCTCCCTTATTGAACTGTAAACTGCTCTGCATGCCAATGTACAGTGTAGTGGGACACCCTGTATAGTGCCTGGGGAAAGGTCTCGTGTTTTAGTAGAAGCGTGGAATTCAATATGTAGAACGTAAAGCGTTTATTCTTGCACAGTGGTATTGAAGCCATCCATAAGCCAGATCCTGTCCTCCTTATTGAACTGTAAACTACTCTGCATGCCAATGTACAGCAGTAGTGGGTCACCCTATAGTGCCTGGGGAAGGTCTCGTGTTTTAGTAGAAGCGTGGAATTCAATTTGTAGAACGTAAACCGTTCATTCTGCACAGTATTAAAGCCAACCATAAGCCAGATCCTGTCCCTCCCTTATTGAACTGTAAACTGCTCTGCATGCCAATGTACAGCAGTGTAGTGGGACACCTGTATAGTGCCTGGGAAAGGTCTCGTGTTTTAGTAGAAGCGTGGAATTCAATATGTAGAACGTAAACCGTTCATTCTTGCACAGTGGTATTGAAGCCATCCATAAGCCAGATCCTGTCCCTCCCTTATTGAACTGTAAACTACTCTGCATGCCAATGTACAGCAGTGTAGTGGGACACCCTGTATAGTGCCTGGGGGAAGGTCTCGTGTTTTAGTAGAAGTGGAATTCAATATGTAGAACGTAAAGCGTTCATTTTGCACAGTGGTATTGAAGCCATCCATAAGCCAGATCCTGTCCCTCCCTTATGGAACTGTAAACTGCTCTGCATGCCAATGTACAGCAGTGTAGTGGGACACCCTGTATAGTGCCTGGGGAAAGTCTCGTTTTAGTAGAAGCGTGGAATTCAATATGTAGAACGTAAAGCGTTTATTCTTGCACAGTGGTATTGAAGCCATCCATAAGCCAGATCCTGTCCCTCCCTTATTGAACTGTAAACTACTCTGCATGCCAATGTACAGCAGTGTAGTGGGACACCCTGTATAGTGCCTGGGAAAGGTCTAGTGTTTTAGTAGAAGCGTGGAATTCAATATGTAGAACGTAAACCGTTCATTCTTGCACAGTGGTATTGAAGCCATCCATAAGCCAGATCCTGTCCCTCCCTTATTGAACTGTAAACTACTCTGCATGCCAATGTACAGCAGTAGGACACCCTGTATAGTGCCTGGGGAGAGGTCTCGTGTTTTAGTGGAAGTGGAATTCAATATGTAGAACGTAAACCGTTCATTCTTGCACAGCGTATTGAAGCTAACCATAAGCCAGATCCTGTCCCTTCCTTATTGAACTGTAAACTGCATGCCAATGTACAGCAGTGTAGTAGGACACCCTGTATAGTGCCTGGGAAGGTCTCGTGTTTTAGTGGAAGCGTGGAATTCAATATGTAGAACGTAAACCGTTCATTCTTTGCACAGTGGTATTGAAGCTAACCATGCCAGATCCTGTCCTTCCTTATTGAACTGTAAACTGCCTGCATGCCAATGTACAGCAGTGTAGTGGGACACCCTGTATAGTGCCTGGGAGAGGTCTCTGTGTTTAGTGGAAGCGTGGAATTCAATATGTAGAACGTAAACCGTTCATTCTTGCACAGTGGTATTGAAGCCAACCATAAGCCAGATCCTGTCCCTCCCTTATGGAACTGTAAACTGCTCTGCATGCCAATGTACAGCAGTGTAGGACAACCCTGTATAATGTGGGAAAAGTCTCGTGTTTTAGTAGAAGTGTGGAATTCAATATGTAGAACGTAAAGCGTTTATTCTTGCACAGTGGTATTGAAGCCATCCATAAGCCAGATCCTGTCCCTCCCTTATTGAACTGTAAACTGCTCTGCATGCCAATGTACAGCAGTGTAGTGGGACACCCTGTATAGTCTGGGGAAAAGTCTCGTGTTTAGTGGAAGCGTGGAATTCAATATGTAGAACGTAAAGCGTTTATTATTGCACAGTGGTATTGAAGCCATCCATAAGCCAGATCCTGTCCCTCCCTTATTGAACTGTAAACTCTGCATACCAATGTACAGCAGTGTAGTGGGACACCCTGTATAGTGCCTAAGAAAGGTCTAGTGTTTTAGTAGAAGCGTGGAATTAATATGTAGAACGTAAACCGTTCATTCTTGCACAGTGGTATTAAAGCCAACCATGCCAGATCCTGTCCCTCCCTTATTGAACTGTAAACTGCTCTGCATGCCAATGTACAGCAGTGTAGTGGGTCACCCTGTATAGTGCCTGGGGAAAAGTCTCGTGTTTTAGTAGAAGCGTGGAATTCAATATGTAGAACAAACCGTTTATTCTTGCAAGTGGTATTGAAGCCATCCATAAGCCAGATCCTGTCCCTCCCTTTATTGAACTGTAAACTACTCTACATGCCAATGTACAGCAGTGTAGTGGCCCCAGTAATGTGCCTGGGGAAGGTCTCGTGTTTTAGTAGAAGCGTGGAATTCAATATGTAGAACAAACCGTTCATTCTGCACAGTGGTATTGAAGCCAACCATAAGCCAGATCCTGTCCTCCCTTATGGAACTGTAAACTGCTCTGCATGCCAATGTACAGCAGTGTAGTGGGACACCCTGTATAGTGTCTGGGGAAAGTCTCGTGTTTAGTAGAAGTGTGGAATTCAATATGTAGAACGTAAAGCGTTTATTATTGCACAGTGGTATTGAAGCCATCCATAAGCCAGATCCTGTCCCTCCCTTATTGAACTGTAAACTACTCTGCATGCCAATGCACAGCGGTGTAGTGGGTCACCCTGTATAGTGCCTAAGAAAGGTCTCGTGTTTTAGTAGAAGCGTGGAATTCAATATGTAGAACGTAAACCGTTCATTCTTGCACAGTGGTATTGAAGCCATCCATAAGCCAGATCCTGTCCCTCCCTTATTGAACTGTAAACTACTCTGCATGCCAATGCACAGCGGTGTAGTGGGACACCCTGTATAGTGCCTAAGAAAGGTCTAGTGTTTAAGTTGAAGCGTGGAATTAATATGTAGAACGTAAACCGTTCATTCTTGCACAGTGGTATTGAAGCCAACCATAAGCCAGATCCTGTCCCTCCCTTATGGAACTGTAAACTGCTCTGCATGCCAATGTACAGCAGTGTAGTGGGTTACCCTGTATAGTGCCTAAGAAAGGTCTATGTTTTGGTAGAAGCGTGGAATTCAATATGTAGAACGTAAACCGTTCATTCTTGCACAGTGGTATTGAAGCCAACCATAAGCCAGATCCTGTCCCTCCCTTATGGAACTGTAAACTACTCTGCATGCCAACCAGCAGTGTAGTGGGTCACCTGTATAGTGCCTGGGGAAAGGTCTCGTTTTAGTGGAAGTGGAATTCAATATGTAGAACGTAAACCGTTCATTCTTGCACAGGTATTGAACATCCATAAGCCAGAACCTGTCCCTTATTGAAATGTAAACTGATCTGCATGCCAATGTAGCAGTGTAGTGGGACACCCTGTATAGTGCCTGGGGAAAGGTCTCGTGTTTTAGTAGAAGCGTGGAATTCAATATGTAGAACGTAAACCGTTCATTCTTGCACAGTGGTATTGAAGCCATCCATAAGCCAGATCCTGTCCCTCCTTATTGAACTGTAAACTGCTCTCTGCATGCCAGTGAACAGCAGTGTAATGGGACACCTGTATAGTGCCTGGGAAGGTCTCATTTAGTGGAAGCGGAACTCAATATTATGTAGAACGTAATGCGTTTATTCTTACACAGTGGTATTGAAGCCATCCATAAGCCAGATCCTGTCCCTCCCTTATTGAACTGTAAACTGCCTGCATGCCAATGAACAGCAGTGTAATGGGACACCCCTGTAGTGCCTGGGGAAGGTCTCGCATTTAGTGGAAGCGTGGAACCAATAATTATGTAGAACGTAAAGCGTTTATTCTTACACAGTGGTATTGAAGCCATCCATAAGCCAGATCCTGTCCCTCCCTTATTGAACTGTAAACTGCTCTGCATGCCAATGTACAGCAGTAATGGGACACCCTGTATAGTGCCTGGAAGGTCTCTGTTTTAGTGGAAGCGTGGAATTCAATATGTAGAACGTAAAGCGTTTATTCTTACACAGTGGTATTGAAGCCTATAAGCCAGATCCTGTCCCTCCCTTATTGAACTGTAAACTGCTCTGCATGCCAATGAACAGCAGTGTAATGGGACACCCTATAGTGCCTGGGTAAGGTCTCGCATTTTAGTGGAAGCGTGGAACTCAATAATATGTAGAACGTAAAGCGTTTATTCTACACAGTGGTATTGAAGCCATCCATAAGCCAGATCCTGTCCCTCCCTTATTGAACTGTAAACTGCTCTGCATGCCAATGTACAGCAGTGTAGTGGGACACCCTGTATAGTGCCTGGGGAAAGGTCTCGTGTTTTAGTGGAAGCGTGGAATTCAATATGTAGAACGTAAAGCGTTTATTCTTACACAGTGGTATTGAAGCTATCCATAAGCCAGATCCTGTCGCTCCCTTATTGGCATGCAATATAGTGAGGCCTTTCCTTATAACCTAAGTCATTTCTAAAGTTTCCTAAAAGTTATTGACTTATGTGCATATAGTAATAACGGTCTCTGAATAAATCAGCGTACCGTACCGCAAAACTATATGTTCCTCATATATCGATGCATCAGCTTACGTCCTTTTATAATTAGTTACTTTGTGAATAATTCATTGGCTATGAATTTTACTTGACGAAGAAACTAAAAGTAATATTAGCTAAACTAGATGATCTTCTGAGGAAAGTAAGTTTAATTAGTAAGTAAAGTACTTCCGTTACTTCAAGAATTAAACTTTTTAACCAATCTATCGTCACAGCTGGGTGCATTCTTATTTATTTAACAGCTGCACTTCTCACGGAAAACTGTTTGCTTTTAAACTTAAATTGTTTTTACTTGAATCCGTGTTTTGTATTTTATTTTGACGTCAGCCAAATACTGAGTTTTAAGGTACTAGTTGTAAGCGAGTTTCAAAAGATTTACAAATATAGCAGACAATAGTCTGTGCAAAGCAAATGGCATTCGTACTTTAATTACAATAAGCATTAGTTTATTAAAACAAACCACTTCGGCCAGCTGGGGCTTCGCACCGGACCCCACTCGGCCTGCGGCCTCAGTTCTGTTCACTTTGCTCATGATTCTTCTTCAGCCTCTCGGTTTGGGTATTCACTTCGCTAATGACTATACTTTTTCAGTGAGGGTGTTTCGAGAGTTGAAACTTATACACTGTAATTGTTACTATTTGTTGATGTTTTAAAGCAGCCATTATCACGATAATAGCCTTTAAAAACATTGTCCGTATGTTTTATCTCAAGCAAAATTTAAATTCTTGATTGTGTCAAAAAATCGTTTGTCCATATATAACCTCTTAGATGCAACTAAATACGTCGAAACATATATCTAATGAAAGAGCATCATTCACCAGATGTTCTCAAGCCAAAAATGTATCTCAATTGGAACCTGAGATATGACGGGACAAAGCAATGAAAGCATGGGAAAACAAACCTTTTAGTAGAATTTGAGAAGGGCGAGTAATCAATGTTTGATGATGAATCTATGCATAATTACTTATTATTAAAAAGGAAAATTAAGACAATATGCCTGATTAAACGGTCGTAATGACTGCCATTGGATTTTCTTCAATTTTAATATAAGATTGCCTCTTGTTATTAAACAAATACCCAACTCTTAGGCTTTCACTCTTAGGCTCCAGATCAGTATCACAACATTATAATAATTAGTTTAAAATATTTTGGTCTCACTGTGGAGTACCATCTTCAGTCACTGATTTGTTGAGACTGAGCTAGTATAATAATTTTCAACCAGACCAAGTTATACACATGTTATTCTCATACACACGGAAAGTCATCATTGATAACAACGTCTGTAAGTGTGCAACCCTATGCATAGCCAATGAAAGTTGCTTGTAAACAGATCACGTGATGTTTTGTAGTTTCTTCAAACACACAATTTGTTACGTCCATAGACCACCATCATCGGTCAGTCTACATTGTCATTTCTGTCGCCCGTATTAAACTTTCAAGAATAGTAATGTGTAAATAGTCACTGTGTCAATCTTGTCAAAGATATCCGTTTGGTAAACACTCACTATTGCATCTCTAAATGTTTAAACGACAGATGAAGCTACAAGTAACGAGCTGTTTACAAACGATAAACGATGTAAAGTAAATCGACCGAAGACAGAAAACTGGATGTCAAAGCTGGAGTACTCTCTTGACTGAAGAACTCGTTAGCGATTTCCTTTGCCAAACTCTTAAAGTGAGTAATTTAGCATTTTTTTTGCATTTACTGGATTATTAATAGTTTTTATCTTGTTAAGAGTTGACTTAAGTTAAGTCAAGTAGCTTCTTCAACAGAAACTTGATGCACCACTTTAACTTGATGCGCCCATTTCCCCATTATACTCGTAAGTACTTTTCCATGGAGTTGTTTAATATCTAAATAACATCATCACTGTGTGCAATTTTAATCCTCAAAGGTGTTTTTCAATTAATATTTGTAAATCCATCAACGCATGTTTGCTTACCTAACGCAAACATTCAATCAGTTTCAGTTATTAAACTGTACTATAAGATTTAGAAAAAAAATAAATATGGTAAATATGGAGTTTGTATGACAAAAGTAAGAAACTTTAAAAAATTTATACGTTGATAAAGGAAAAAATAATTAACACGTATCTTGTTTCACAAAAAAGGTTTCCTCGTAAATAAAATATTCACCATTATCTGAATAACATAATGAACATAACAATGTTTGTTTAGAAACTTATTACTTTTTACGAATTACTGTTTCGAATTTGACGAGCTTCGAAGTTGAAGACTGTCTTGCGATGAAAATGCTGTAATTTGCAAACAAATAATCTGACTATAATAGTATTGTATTGATTTTGCTTTGAGCCTGTTAGGTTTATTATTTAAAAGGTGTCTTTTACTAAAGTATTAAACACTGAAATGATTTAAATTATCTGTAAAATGATAATTTTTGAGCTACTCGTATGTAAGAAATTTTTAAGCTCGTTCTCAAGGTTAGGTGAGTTTCGTAAAACTCCTTTTGGCTTCGGTGAGAATTAGATTAAAGACTCCCACTAAACATTTCTGATAAATTAAAAAAAATATACTAAAGACACTTTTTTAAATATTGACACCAAATACATTTACTTTTAGCTCACGCATAGTTGTTATCCAAACGTTTGACCCAGCCTGAAACAGATAGATAAATGTTTAAATATGTGTTTTTAAACAAAATGAACGACTCACAACAGGAACAGGGGTTATAGTGTGAATAGGCCTGTGTTGCTTGCATATAGACAGAACATGAATGATGGTTATGCGAATGAACATTATTAGCAGATATTAGTTAACATTACGGTAATTAATATATTGATATTCTGCTGTCATTATAGTAATATCAAATGTGCATCATTGAATTTGTCATATTGTAGACGGTAATTTAGGATGTTATATTTCATTAACTTGAAAAAATTGGAGTCGGTGCTGCTTCTTCTCAGATAATATTGCCTCAGCAGCACCGACTCAAATATTTTTTTGCTAATGAAGATTATAACAACTCCTAAATTGTAGCTCACAATATGACAAATAGTGTGCGCATTTGATGGTATTTTTATATGTATTAGCAAATTAATATTTATCATATTGGTTACCATGAAATGGTTACAGCTGTAATATCTTACCAGTGTAATGGATAAATTATTGTTTGTTCAGTAACACATCAGTAACCCATTGTTTATAAATGTATCATGTAAAGCAATACAGGATTGCATTACCCAATTATTTCACACTTTTATAGCATTTTACTGTTGATTGTTTTGAAGTCGGTTCAATTTTTTGTTAAAAAGTTTTATTTCACAATTTTGATATTTGTTTTTTAAATCTTTATTTGAAGTCAGTTTTTTTGGTAAAGTATTCCAATAGACAAATGTATAATAGGCGAGATGGTAAACAAGAAATGTAAATTGAAAAGAAAATGGATTCATGAAGTGAAAGGAATGTAATGAGTTCTGAATGGAATGAAAGGAATCATTAATAATTGGAGCCAGTTTGGAAGGAAGCAGAAGGAAGGAATGGACCGTATCCCATAGTTTGAACGGATTTTTCTCAGTGTAAGTAATGTACTGTATAGCTGTGAGTACAGCTCTTCTAGGTAGACATTTAGACCGCCGCACTTATGACACAAATCTGCTACACGGGAGTGGAAAGAATCGCCTGGATCACGGTTACGTCGTCCTGGCCTCGAGGCCTTGCTTATGGTATTAATGCAGATCATAGGCCGTTTGTTTTCCCATGGCATGCTCGAAGGATCATTAAGTGATTGGCTTGCTCGCGGTAAAGCGTTTTGCCGAACGGGTATGGGGCATCAGGGTGACGATTTGGCTTATGGCTCGTTGATTACGAGCCTTCGGTCCTTCTAATAATAAGCTCACAGGAGTAGTTCCAATCTGAAATGTAGTTTCGGTGCTTGGTCAAGCTAAAAGGATTAGGTGGTTCGCTCCACTCGCATTGACGCATCGTTGTTGCTGGCCTTTCATTTGCTTATTGCCAGCTCACAAGATCATGTTTAGTTAGGTTTCGCCCGTATCCTTATGACTTATGAGTAGTTTGCTCTTCCTTTAGCAAGTTTGTTATATTATGAGCCGTTTACATTGCTCATAGTAACGCGTCGTCCTTAGACAAATTAGTAGAGATTTATTTTGCTGTCAATTTTGTGTTTTCTAACTTGCCTTTCCTTTAACCTAAAAGTTTTTAAATATGTCGGCGAGCTATTTTCTGAACTATTTATGAGTTAAAGTTTTTGTACGGTTATGTACATAATTTATTAGTGTTGAAATTAACACAAATGCAGTTCAGATTTACGAGGTGTTCACGCTTACCCTTAAAGTGTCTGATTGTTTTGAAATTTTTCCAGAAATATATTATTTTAAATGTATCAGGGTACAATTTTGAGTTATGTTCCTGACAGAACGATACCATTATCATATCATATACATCCATCACATCGAAATGAAAACATCATCAGTTTAAAATTCGGGAAAACCCCTTTGCGTAAAGTGTATCGGTTTTAACAGTTCATAAAACATTTTATGGAAACCACGTTGTAGAAAATTCAATTTTAATTAGCCTTGTACCTTAACTATTTTTGTAACCTTCCAAAGCGAGACCTATACCACTAAGCACGCATGGAGTTCAATTTCAGCATGACATTTTTTGAAATTTTATACTTGTTTACAGAATCTATACAAAGTTTTAAAGCTATAAAATACGTTTTTTGTTGAGAACATAGCTATTCACAGAATCTGATCATAACCAGGTTTATGATATTGAAAATAAAGTTTCTATGGCTATAAAACCAATACGAAAAAAAGATTACGTGTGTTTTTAGCGAGAAGGAGACCATAGCTCGGTAAATATGTGTGTAATCATAACAAATATGATTTTCTGAAAATTAAATTTTACTGGCACAAAGTTCCTTCAAATCTTTGGTCAAGTGTATATTTTGTCGTCTAGAACTCTGTAAATACAAACAAAGACATTGTTTCGAGTATTTTAGACGAAAATATCTATTTATCTCAACAACACCCAAGATTTAGAAGAACTTAAGACTACTATCTTGTTGAAAATTTAGTCTACATCGAAATAGTGCTAGAAATCCATTTCCGGTTCGAAATAGTGTTTTTACCACGCAAAACACGCAACAAGTACACAGGTTTTTGATTTTTTTTTTTTGAAGTTTTTAATTTTTATATAGAAATATAAGTCCGATCAAAATGATTTTTAAATGGGACCACTATGGAGTTAAGATCTACCAATCAAAGCAAACTGGTGTAAAACGGTGCCCGCGTTCAAAAGTAATCAGAGACATAAAAAAAATCGCCCAAAGTCAACTTGTATAACCCTCGTTTCACTGAAGTCGGTCAAAATATCTATTTATCTCATCAACACCCAAGATTTAGAAGAACTTAAGACTACTCCTTGTTGCAAATTTAATTCTACATCAAAATAGTGCAATAGAAATTCATTTCCGGTTTAAATAGTGTTTTTAATAAAATACGCAACAAATACATGGAATTTCGAGAACTTTTTGAGGTTTTTTACTTTTTTATATAGAAATATAAGTCTGATCAAAATGATTTTAAATGGCCCACTATGGAGTAAAGATCTACCAATTAACAAACTGGTGTAAAATGATGCTCGTGTTCAAAAGTAATTCGTGATCAGATATAAAAAATAATAAAATTACGTGTTTTTGAGCGAGAAGGAGGTCATAGCTCGGTAAATTGAATATAATCATAATAAATATGTATATATTCTTAAAGACAACTAAATTTGACCTCACGTGGTTCCTTCAAATCTTTGGTCAAGTGTATATATTTTGGCGTCTAGAACTCTGTAAATACAAACAAAGACATTTTTTCGAGTATTTTAGACGAAAATATCTATTTATCTCAACAACACCCAAGATTTAGAAGAACGTAAGACTACTACCTTGTAGAAAATTTAATTCTACATCGAAATAAAGCTATAGAAATCCATTTTGTCTGAAATAGTGTTTTTACCACGCAAAACACGCAACAAGTACACAGGTTTTGAGATTTTTGAGGTTTTTTACTTTCTTTATATGGAAATATAAGTCCAATCGAAATGATTTTTAAATGGGACCACTATGGAGTTAAGATCTACCAATCAAAGCAAACTGGTGTAAAACGGTGCCCGCGTTCAAAAGTAATTCGTGAACAGACATAAAAAAATCGCCCAAAGTCAACTTGTATAACCTCCTCGTTTCACTGAAGTCGGTCAAAAATAGTCATACATGTTCTATTATGGTTAACACCTATACATCTATGACATTGTTCATTGTACAAATGTAAGAATTACGAGTGTTTTATTTAGAAAATGGGAAATATGAAAAGTCAGCCTAGAATGGTATTAGTGTCCACGACTACAGTGTGCTGACCAGGACAGAGTCTTGCTGAATTGCTATCAAGCCCAGCCAGCTCACAGACCATTGTTCCACTGTTTCATTGTTTTTGTCATTTTATCGTTGGCCATCTCAAGCTGATGATGCTTCGGTGCTTGGTCAGCTAAAAGGACTAGGTGGTCTGCTCCAATCGCATTGACGCTCCGTTGTTGCTGCACCATTTGCTTATTGCCAGCTCACAAGATCATGTTTAGTTGGTTTCAGTCATCCTTATGACTTATGAGTAGTTTGCTCTTCCTTTTAGCAAAGTTTGTTATATTATGAGCCGTTTACATTGCTCATATAGTAACGCGCGTCCTTAGACAAATTAGTAGAGATTTATTTGCTGTCAATTTTGTGTTTTCTAACTTTGCCTTCCTTTAACTTAAAAGTTTTAAAATATGTCGGGCGAGCTATTTTCTGAACTATTTATGAGTTAAAAGTACGGTTATGTACATAATTTTTTAGTGTTGAAATTAACACAAATGCAGTTCAGATTTACGAGGTGTTCACGCTTACCCTTAAAGTAAGTCTGATTGTTTGAAATTTTCTCCAGAAATATACTTATTTTAAATGTATCAGGGTACAATTTTGAGTAAGTTATGTTCTGGACAGAATGATACCATTATCATATCATATATACATCCATCACATCGAAATGAAAACATCATCAGCTTAAAAATTCGGGGAAAACCCCGTGTTTGCGTAAGTGTATAGGTTTTAACAAACGGCAAAACAATGGAAACCAGCTGTGAAAATCATTTTAATTAGCCTTGTACCTTAACTATTTTTTAACCTTCCAAAGCGAGACCTATACCACTAAGCACGCATGGAGTTCACGTTTCAGCATGACATTTTGAAATTTTATACTTGTTTACAGAATCTATACAAAGTTTTAAAGCTATAAATACGTTTTTTGTTGAGAAATATAGCTATTCATTGGTGAATCTGATCATAACCAGGTTACAGATATTGAAAAAATAAAAGTTTCTATGGCTATAAAACCAATACGAAATGAAAAGATATACGTTTTTTTAGCGAGAAGGAGACCATAGCTCGGTAAATATGTGTGTAATCATAACAAATATGATTTTCTGAAAGCAAACTAAATTTTACTGGCACAAAGTTCCTTCAAATCTTGGTCAAGTGTATATTTTGGCGTCTAGAACTCTGTAAATACAAACAAAGACATTGTTTCTTGAGTATTTTAGACGAAAATATTTATTTATCTCAACAACACCCAAGATTTAGAAGAACTTAAGACTACTATCTTGTTGAAAATTTAATTCACATCGAAATAGTGCTATAGAAATCCATTTCCGGTTCGAAATAGTGTTTTACCACGCAAAACACGCAACAAGTACACAGGTTTTTGAGATTTTTTGAGGTTTTTAATTTTTTTATATAGAAATATAAGTCCGATCAAAATGATTTTAAATGGGACCACTAATGGAGAAGATCTACCAATCAAAGCAAACTGTGTAAACGGTGCCCGCGTTCAAAAGTAATTCGTGAACAGACATAAAAAAAAAAAATCGCCCAAAAGTCAACTTGTATAACCTCCTCGTTTCACTGAAGTCGGTCAAAATATCTATTTATCTCATCAACACCCAAGATTTAGAAGAACTTTAAGCACTACTTGTTGCAAATTTAATTCTACATCAAAAAATAGTGCATAGAAATCATTCGGTTTTAAATAGTGTTTTACCACGCAAATACGCAACAAATACATGGAATTTCGAGAACTTTGAGGTTTTTACTTTTTTTTTTATATAGAAATATAAGTCTGATCAAATGATTTTAAATGGGACCACTATGGAGTAAAGATCTACCAATTAACGCAAACTGGGTGTAAAATGATGCTCGTGTTCAAAAGCATTGTGTGATCAGATATAAAAAATAATAAAAATTACGTGTTTTGATGAGAAGGAGGTCATGAAGCTGTAAATTCGAATATAATCAAATAAATATGTATATATTCTTAAGACAACTAAATTTGACCCTCACGTGGTTCTTCTTCCAAATCTTTGGTCAAGTGTATATTTTGCTGTCTAGAATCTGTAAATACAAACAAAGACATTTTTTCAGTATTTTAGACGAAAATATCTATTTATCTCAACAACACCCAAGATTTAGAAGAACTTAAGACTACTACCTTGTAGAAAATTTAATTCTACATCGAAATAAAGCTATAGAAATCCATTTTGTCTGAAATATGTTTTACCACGCAAAACACGCAACAAGTACACAGGTTTTGAGATTTTTTGAGGTTTTTACTTTCTTTTATATGGAAATATAAGTCCAATCGAAATGATTTTAAATGGGACCACTATGGAGTTAAGATCTACCAACCAAAAGCAAACCGGGTGTAAAACGGTGCCCGCGTTCAAAAGTAATTCGTGAACAGACATAAAAAAAAAAATCGCCCAAAGTCGTTCTTGTATAACCTCCTCGTTTCACTGAAGTCGGTCAAAAAAATAGTCTCACATGTTCTGTATTATGGTTAACACCCATACAATTCATACATTGTTCACGTACAAATGTAAGAATTACGAGGCTTTATTTAGAGCAAATGGAAATAATATGAAAATGCCTAGAATGGTATTGTGTCCACGACTACAGGTGTGCTGACCAGGATAGAGTCTGTTAAATTGCTATCAAGTTCTAGCCAGCTCAATAATGTCTAATTGCTCATTGTTTTTTGTTTATTTTATCGCACATCTCAAGTCCTGTTTAAATTGTTTTCATTTTTCATTCAATATGATCTAGATCTTTTCGATTCAATACTGTGACAAAAACATCATAACAGCATAGATAGTTTGAACTATTTTGAAGTGTCGCTTTGAGCAAACATCTTCCAATTACTGATTCACAGTTTTAAATAATGTTCAATCTTTTTGTATTCAGTAAAGTGTACCTTGTGAACATTGCTTCTTTTTGAAAAGGTCTACACATTGAGAGTTGTTAAATTATGTTTATGGTTTCAAACTAAAAAATATTGTTCTTATCACATACGATAAAAACAAATTGTTACATTTAACGAAAACTCAAAATGTTCCCGCACACGTACTCAAAAATAAAAATAAAGACATCTGTATAACCAAACTCCTGGCATACGCTCATATATTAAGTTCCCCAATATATTATTTTCCCAGTGAAGCAAGGCTTAGTTTTCGCTGTAAAACTTTCAATAAAGAAATGCTGGTAACTAAACATACCTAAGTTGTTTTTCAAATATTGCCTGTTTTCACAAAGAAACTTATGTTTTTAGTACCTCAGATTGTATTACAAAAACTCTACCTAGTGGAGAAAATAAACGGCAAACTCAAAATCATTACGTTAGATCTGTCAAAAGTTTTCAACTAATGGAAATGTTCATACTTTCATAGCAAAATACAATTTAAAATATTTAGTTCGAAATTTCAAATACCAGTGCACTGTTTTCTGTAAAATTAAAATGCTGCGGCAAAATAATGACTGCTAAGAGTTACTTATAATTTGCTTTTAGCTATGCAACTAGGTAGGGCCTACACAGTGAACAAATTATCGAAATTAGCAGTCACACTTCGGGACTTATGAAGCCTTTAGCATGACTCAATAAAAATGTTTGCTGTACAAAACAAAAACGTTGCATTATGTAATTTTATACAATAAACCATATTACAGTAATCAAAAGGCTATAAAGTAAAATGTAGTTTTAGATAAAAGGCCTTTATCTCAACCAAACATTTGTTTTCACTTTTTGGAATCAGTTTTGGGGAAACATTCAATTTCAGTTGGCAAGGCTGAAGAGTGAAGAGCACGAGAGCGGAGTTGAGATGTGGTTTTCTGTTATAGTTGAAACGTCAACACTTTTAGACTCCATCGTCTTTGTCAACTGCAAAACGTGTGTCACTCTGAGCAAGTTATGATTTCAGTTGGCAAGGCTGAAGAGTGAAGAGCACAGAGCGGAGTTGAGATGTGGTTTTCGTTATGTTTGAAACGTCAACACTTTTAGACTCCATCGTCTTTGTCAACTGCAAACACTCTGAGCAAGTTATGATTTCAGTTGGCAAAGTTGAAGAGTGAAGAGCATCGAGAGTGGAGTTGAGATGTGGTTTTCTGTTCAGTTTGAAACGTAAATACCTTATATCGTCTTTGTCAACTGCAAACATATGTGTCACTCTGAGCAAGTTATGATTTCAGTTGGCAAGCCTGAAGAGTGAAGAGTGCGGGAGCGGAGTTGATGTGGTTTCTGTTCAGTTTGAAACGTAATCCCTTTTAGACTCCATCGTCTTTGTCAACTGCAAACATGTGTGTCACTCTAAGCAAGTTATGATTTCAGTTGGCAAGCCTGAAGAGTGAAGAGTGCGGGAGGGAGTTGAGATGTGGTTTTCGTTCAGTTTGAAACGTCAACACTTTTAGATTCTATCGTCTTTGTCAACTGCAAACATGTGTGTCACTCTAAGCAAGTTATGATTTCAAAGGCGTTTCCGAAGAGTGAAGAGTGCGGGAGCGAGTTGAGATGTGGTTTTCTGTTCAGTTTGAAACGTCAACACTTTTAGATTCCTCTATCGTCTTTGTCAACTGCAAACATGTGTGTCAACTCTAAGCAAGTTATGATTTCAGTTGGCAAGCCTGAAGAGGAAGAGTGCGGGAGCGGAGTTGAGATGTGGTTTTCTGTTCAGTTTGAACGTAACACTTGACTCATCGTCTTTAACTGCAAACATGTGTCACTCTAAGCAAGTTATGATTTCAGTTGGCACCGAAGAGTGAAGAGTGCGGGAGTGGAGTTGAGATGTGGTTTTCGTTCAGTTCTGAAACGTAAAATCTTTAGAATCATCGTCTTGTCAACTGCAAACATGTGTCACTCTGCTAAAGTTATGATTTCAGCTGGCAAGCCTGAAGAGTGAAGAGTGCGGGAGCGGAGTTGAGATGTGGTTTTCGTTCAGTTTGAAACGTAAACACTTTAGACTCTATCGTCTTTGTCAACTGCAAACATGTGTCACCTAAGCAAGTTATGATTTCAGTTGGCAAGCCTGAAGAGTGAAGAGTGCGGAGTGGAGTTGAGATGTGGTTTTCTGTTCAGTTTGAAACGTAAACACTTTTAGAATCTATCGTCTTTGTCAACGCAAACATGTGTCACTCTAACAAGTTATGATTTCAGTTGGCAAGCCTGAAGGAAAGAGTGCGGGAGCGGAGTTGAGATGTGGTTTTCTGTTCAGTTTGAAACGTCAACACTTTTAGACTCTATCGTCTTTGTCAACTGCAAACATGTGTCACTCTGAGCAAGTTATGATTTCAGTTGGCAAAGCTGAAGAGTGAAGAGCACGAGTGGAGTTTTGGTTCTGTTCAGTTTGAAACGTAAACACTTTTAGACTCTATCGTCTTTGTCAACTGCAAACATATGTGTCACTCTGAGCAAGTTATGATTTCAGTTGGCAAGCCTGAAGAGTGAAGAGTGCGGGAGCGGAGTTGAGATGGTTTTCTGTTCAGTTTGAAACGTAAACACTTTTAGACTCCATCGTCTTTGTCAACTGCAAACATGTGTGTACCTAAGCAAGTTATGATTTCAGTTGGCAAGCCTGAAGAGTGAAGAGTGCGGGAGGGAGTTGAGATGTGGTTTCTGTTCAGTTTGAAACGTCAACACTTTTAGACTCCATCGTCTTTGTCAACTGCAAACATGTGTGTCACTCTAAGCAAGTTATGATTTCAGTTGGCAAGCCTGAAGAGTGAAGAGTGCGGGAGCGGAGTTGAGATGTGGTTTTCTGTTCAGTTTGAAACGTCAACACTTTTAGACTCTATCGTCTTTGTCAACTGCAAACATGTGTGTCACTCTAAGCAAGTTATGATTTCAGTTGGCAAGCCTGAAGAGTGAAGATGCGGGAGCGGAGTTGAGATGTGGTTTTCTGTTCAGTTTGAACGTAAACACGGACCTTTATCGTCTTTGTCAACTGCAAACATGTGTCACCTAAGCAGATGATTTCAGTTGGCAAGCCTGAAGAGTGAAGAGTGCGGAGTGGAGTTGAGATGTGGTTTTCTGTTCAGTTTGAAACGTAAACACTTTAGAATCTATCGTCTTTGTCAACTGCAAACATGTGTGTCACTCTAAGCAAGTTATGATTTCAGTTGGCAAGCCTGAAGAGTGAAGAGTGCGGGAGCGGAGTTGAGATGTGGTTTTCTGTTCAGTTTGAACGTAAACACTTAGATCTCTATCGTCTTTGTCAACTGCAAACATGTGTGTCACTCTAAGCAAGTTATGATTTCAGTTGGCAAGCCTGAAGAGTGAAGAGTGCGGGAGCGGAGTTGAGATGTGGTTTTCTGTTCAGTTTGAAACGTAAACACTTTAGACTCTATCGTCTTTGTCAACTGCAAACATGTGTGTCACTCTAAGCAAGTTATGATTTCAGTTGGCAAGCCTGAAGAGTGAAGAGTGCGGGAGCGGAGTTGAGATGTGGTTTTCTGTTCAGTTTGAAACGTAAACACTTTTAGACTCTATCGTCTTTGTCAACTGCAAACATGTGTGTCACTCTGAGCAAGTTATGATTTCTCTTGCAAAGTGACAAAGTGGTTTCTCCGTTCTTTGGATTAAATGTTTCCCATATCTCAACATGTATATGGAAAAGAAAGTAAATTAGATGTGAGTAATCTGTTATTTAATGAAGTTGTTTCAAATAATTCCTTGGTTATACTAAGGTTCAAACACTTAACAAAGAGAAACAGTTATGCATTCCAAATTCCAAAGTGGATCATCCAAAACATTTCAAATGTAATTAGAAAAATTCAAGAATAAAACTATCTTTAAAACACATTGATTTTTTTATTTAAAAACTACCAGATGACATTTTACTTCCAGGTCAAAAGAAGCTACAATAAAAAAGCTCTAAGCTTTATATCAGAAGAAAACTTTTCCCATCAACGAAACTACAAACTTGTATTCACATTGATGCATAGTAAGCAGTCTTAACACAACACTGGTCACAAGAAATTATTTTATTTTATTTTAAATGAAGAGAAATAACAGTTGCTTTTAAGCTGTGGTAATGTATTTCAAACTCTCAAACTGTCTAAGAATTGTTTTTGAAAAATATACAGGTTGTTTTAGGCCGTTGTATTATTAAAATTTCTCCAGAGTGGTTAAACATATGTGGATAAAACAGCAAACCCCAAATGAATAACTGAAAACATAACATAAAACCACTATTAGGACAAAGACACTTTTTGTTAATATTAGTGAAATAGTTAAATCAGCCTACTTCAGCGGTTGAGAAGTCACGAAAAACAAGCTAAGCGAGTTTAAACCCAAGAAACTGTGTATTTCAAATCTATATTTTCAGTTTTTGAAGAACATTCAAGAGACAAAATGAAAGCAAAAGTTAAAAAATATATTGTACATTTTCTTTGATCTTTGTACTGCTCTAACTACCAATTCATTATCATTACTGAAGTTGCCCTCAGCTTCTTATTTTACTAGTTTATTTAAATAATTACCGATATTCTTTTGGTTTTGAGGGACACAAATGTGTCAACACTTTCCTAATAGTGATACTCAAGAAGTTTTAAAAAAACGGGGGATTTGTTTCATAGAAAAACTACTGTTCAAATGAACTTGATGGATAGAAAGGAAAACAAACTGTAACTTGCCCAACAATGAATATATCCTACAAAACACCTTATCAATTAATTTTAACAAACACTAAAAATGGTGTGTTTAATCCAACAAAAAAAGAAAGGATACTAGCTCGTGTTGCATTAGTGAATCGTTGACAAAGTTTGTCTTCTACAGTTGACAAAACACCCGTAGCCTAGTTTCTGTTGTCTAACTTCTATCCATTCCTTCAGAACATTGGCAAACACTGCAATGAGTTGGAGTATATTTGTTATTGCCATTAGCTTTGTGGTATTCATAGCTATGAAATGAAAGCATATTGAACTTAAAGTTCAAACAATTACCTTAAAAGTAAAATTCATTTAATTGACAGTTCAATATACCTTAATTTCATACGGAGTATATTATTTAAGTAGCCTACATGGAGACAGTTTATTGTATACTCTAGTTACAGCTAAGTGCAGCACTTGGCTTAACTCTGTAATGATTTGGTAATTAAATGTTATGATAAATTGTAAAGTACACTAAGTACAGCACAGTACACAAGACTTGTCTTATTATTGAAAAGGGTAAAGGATAACATAATATAACACTAAAGTCTAGAAGTGTTTGAACAGGAAGTAAGGTAAACAACGGACGCTGTTTTAGGTTTGTTTTCCTGAGGATATTTATTATTCCAAAGTCATTGATAAACATGAATTGTGGCCAGTTCTGAAATTGGGTTTCTTTACACTTTTTATTAAACCAGGTAGTAACTAAGCTCACTTTAAATAACTTTTCATACAAATAAATGCACAGTTGTTTTAATGACTAGGGTTTGTTTTAATTTTGTTTTTCAATCTTGTTTTACATCACAACCTTTTTAAAATATCCTATATTGATTTGTATCTTTTTAGAATGTACTTTCTTTCATATTATCGAGAAATATTTATATACATAATTATATTATATTCTTTGTTTAAAGATTGCTTGGTCGATGATAGCTTTATTGAAGTTGAAATATGACTACGTACGTTTATAACGAAACTGCCAAACCTAAAATTCCGCGTGCCCTATTAGTTATTATAATGTTTATCATATAAAACCTTTCTTATTTTTTTTAGTATTAATTTTACTTCGTTGTTAGGAAAACTGGCCGATTTGTGAAAACTTTGAGTCAGATAATTTTCATTGACTGTACACAAACATACGAGTATTTTGTGCTGTCGGTAACATTTGGTCAGTCTGCTTCACGCCTGTGATTGGTCCTTCACTGCTCCACGCCAAACCAGCCAGCCAGTTATTAGACAACTGTCGCTAGCCGTAGACGTTGGTTTTTCTACGTTTGTGTTTAATTTCTCAACGTTTCGTAGACATTTCGATAAGTTCACCTTTTTTTATTTGAAAGATGGTTGGTGATTGGTGGTTTGCTATATTTAGGCTAATTTTTCTAATGCGTTTTTTGTCATGTTAAAGCTTTTTTCACCTAAATACGAGATTAGACCTCATTGTATCAGCAAAAAACATTAAACACGTGTGTAATAATCTTCTAAACAAAAATGCCATGGATTACTGAGTTTATATTCTTAGTATGTTTTGACATTAGTCAACTTCTAAATTAAAGGTGTACTAACGTGCACTCTCTACACAAACTGCAGTTGCCTCTGGCTCAGCTGACTTGACTGTCTCACTGAATATTCAATCCTCACTCACTTACTTATGCACCAGACTATGCAAACACTTCAAAACTCAACTTAAGAGTTCCTGTCAACTTTAAGTCTTCGACAACTTTGAGCCCTTTCAGACACTTGCTTGGTTGAGTTTTCACTATAGTGTCTTTGGTATAGTGCAAGTGTTGATGAGTTTTTTTAGCTTTTGCTTAGACGATGCGATTTACATTTTCGGTATGATTTCAATGTCAATGTTGGTCATTTAGACAAATTAACAAAATACAAACTTGCACTAGTCAGTTCAAAACACCAATTTCAAATACCAATTTATATACTAACACAAGAACTGTACCGTTAGCGATTCAGACGGTAAACTCTACAAATTATAAGGAAGGTAAATAGCTTTATAGAGTTATGTGTAACGTATATTTTGGAATGATTGTAGCTAAATGTTTGGTAATCGGATGACGTGTGCTGTTTTGCAGACGATGCATGGCATTTGTAGACTGATTGAAAATTAAAAATGGCTATAGGTTTGTTATCATGGAGTTTGTGTAGATGAATGCCACCAAAAATAGATGAAAATGTTAGCCTATAACAGCCTAGTATTCTTGCTGCTAAAGTGAAACAGTTGAATTTTACACATGAGATCATCTAACTTACGGTAAATATCCAATATTGTACATGTGTTCTGAGGAACACACGGAACGTCAGAAAGGACTCTCTAGGGACCAGGCAAACATAACAACGCTCCAATCCTTAACTAAGATCCCTTTTGTAACATATGTATCTACACACTCTTACACTATACCCCAAACACTAAATTGAGTCCATTAAAATAGTACAAAAATAAAGTACCACAAAACTAGGGGTAGATTGGATGATGCCATTTATATATTATATTTTTCAACTTTCATTTTATCGTACGCACGTTTTTTATTGGTTTTCTTTCGGTTCAAAAATTATTCATTGATTCATTTGGTACAAGTGGTGTTTACCGTGTTTATATAAATAAGTCATTGTTGATGTACAAAGTATCTAACTATTTCCACAAAGTAGTTACAATAGCATCGAATGGACAGTTGGAATTTATCGAGTACCTCGTTTAGTCATGTTTAACATTCATCTAAATGTGTATAAACAGAATTTTGGTAAGATTCTCTATATTAGTTTGTAATCGTTCAATAGCTAATTTATTACTAAATAGGTTTGAAGACAAACATCTTTCGACCGAACCGAGACTCGAACCCGGGTCTCTTACATGTCGGGTGATTATGCTGACCACTACACATTTAGTAAGTTTCTGTAATGTAAAACGCTTAAAGTGTACTATGTAAATTTCAACACAAATAAGTCTATCCAAATCCTTCGCTGCCTGATTATTCTTGAATAGTTTTTTATTGAGTAAGTTATTTCTGTCACTTTTAACATCTCTACTTTTGTTTCCTTATTCTAATTGTGCAGCTTCTTGCCTGTTTAACTTTGTGTTCTTTGTTTTCGTTCTAATAAAACCATTAAGGAAAGGCCACGGACAACTTGTCCATAGTCAAATCAATACAGGCTTACTTAGTTAATTATGTACGTCTTAATGATTATAACGACGTAACGATGTGTAAACAGAAAAGTAACTTAAGGTTGTTACAAGAGCCATTGTCTAGAGTGAACATTCAGTCCATTGTTTCTTACAGAAGCACATAAATCAGCAAGTATCTCTAGAGCCAAGAAACATTGGAGTACGAGGCATTCCGCATAAAGTACGATAACATTTCTTTGTATAGAGCTTAAAGTATTTAAATAAATTTTATAGTGAATTGAAGTCTTAATTTTACCATACACTTTTCACTTGGAGCTTCTTTTATTCTTAGGGTTGGATAATACTAACAAGTAATATACATTGTTTAATTAGCTGTTAAATTTCTTGTGTGTGATAAATGAATTCGAGAGATGAAGAAAATACAATTAAACGTGTTAACCTGTTTCATCCTAAATAACAATAGTTCTTCCTCAAAAATATTCAAAAACTGTTTAGTTTTTAGAAGACGTTAAAGACGTTTTAGTAACTTGAAAATGCAAATTAAGCAAATATATCGTCCCCTTAAAGACATTTCATATACTTATAACGCCAAAAGCACAAAACTATTTGAACTTAAATGTAATTAGTTAACGTCAAGATATCTCAAGTTCTATTTTCGTTCTAATTCTAAGTTTCATCTTTAAAGTTTTCCGAAAATAGTAATTATAATTTAGACTGTTTAAAGGAAAGGTTGTTTAAAGGAAACAAACGTTGAAACGTTTGGTTGTTATTGTAATAAAAAATGATCAAATTGCTGATATGCTTCCTGAAAGAAAAACAACACATAAAAGAACTTGTATCTCAATAATTAGGAAGGTCAAATTGACAACTTCATAACATAATTATGCAAAGCCCAGTGTTTTAGATGACGAATGACTGAAATACTTTACTGTTAATTACTAACAGTTTTAACTTTTTCATGCATCGTAGTTCTCATATACAACCTAAAATACTGTATAGACCGTAACTTTCTAAACTTTCTCATACTGCGAGAAACGCATAAATCCTGGAGTTCTAAGTTATCACTGGCTAGAGAGATCACTGGTTCTTATATATCTCAAGATAAACACTCAATTCTTGGTTCCAAAATTATGGGTAATTGGTATGTTCTGCCCAACTTGCACGTTTTTTAAGTATCAAAACGTCCAAAATATAAAGACAAAAATTCATTTTACGAATAACAAGAGCATGATGGTTTAAGTTTTGCATCTTACATGAATTGATAGTTTACAGTCATCTAACACAACGGGACCTAAACTGTACCGATCTAATCTTTAAGGTATAAAAACGCGTTAATGTTTTTGTGAACAGTTTACAGCTCTGCAAACATAAGAATTTCTTGCTAATTTTAACAGCAGACTAATTTTATTCTTATTTGTACAACTTTGTCCTTAATTTTTTGTTTATTTTTAAATGCAATGTTATTAAAGAATTACTAAAAACTAGTTTCTTCTGCCCATTTCTGGGATGAAAAGCTCTCTGCCCACTCTGTGAACTGTACAAAATCAATTTCCACTAGACGAGCTCCAATTAGTTCAAACCTTATTTACTGCTCTTTCAGCTACCTCGTAAAGTATTGGTTACTAAAACTCGTTTTGCCAAAAATAAACTGGTTTAAACCTAGTTTAAAGTTTAATCGTTGCATAAAACAATAATTGAATGTTTTCCGTTTCGTGACTTGGATCAAGTTGTTTTGTAGTTACTAGTATTGAAGTCATACCACTCTTTCTTATTACTCATATTAGATATTTTGCACTTTCTTCCAAATTGTCGATTATCATTTTTCATATCTTGCTAGAAATAAGATATGTTTGCAAGATATATCAAAAAACGATATAAATTATCTTTCACAGAAACATTAACATGCTTTCACTGTAGAAAACACCTTTAGGGCTCATTTAATTTAAAAAAACAATAGTTCATATTATGTTTTTCTACTATAAGATGTGTAGGAAGTTTTACAGAAATAGGCATGTTCCAAACCTACTATTGGTTTTAAATGTCTTTTCATATGATTGTGTCAAGTATTTACAAATAATGGACACGATTGTTTTTACAACAAACAATTTTATTACTTCAATACTACTGGTTTTAGCTTAGTTTTAATGTTTATGGTCGATCAAACCTTGTATTTACTTAATTCAACCTATTTAACACTAAGTACAACGTGTGATGGTCGGAAGGGTTCAACGCTGAGCGACATTTTTCTGTGTTGTCTAAAAGTTTAACCGCGCGAGAATTTAACGACTCGTTTCACATTTCTGTCCCACCTAACATCACAATGTGTTCGTTCTAAAGATCTTGTAAAATTCCCAGGTGATAGTTTTGATATTAAGATCTTAAAGCAAAACAATTTTTGTATAGCTGAAAGAATATTAGACGATTGCATTTTAAATGTCTAAATATTTCCTAAAAACTTGAACCTTGTTCATTAAGTATTATGTTAAAAGTATTTGTAATTAATTGTTAAAAGTAAGAATTCTACCAATACTTATTTTTGTACAATTTATTACATGTGTAAACAGTATGTATTTCCTTATTGTTTGATAAACGTGTGAATTCTTTTTTAATTGTTCTTTAACATTTATGATTTGTGTCTACCTTCGTCTTATAACTGATTATTATGGTACACGCTACGATAACTAATCATAATTATCAACTTGGCTCACGTAACTGCACGACTCATTGTGTTCCATTGTGCTTTGACATTTGACACAAGTCTAACATTCATTGTTAGTGGCAAGATATTGTGCCATCTATTGTATGCTCAGGGTTTTAAGTTATACTACCACAATGATGGAATGGTAATTATTGTGTTCGTGAAACCTATGGTGTGTTTATCTAAATAATACTAACTTTAAATAATTTAACTAAAATACACTTAATTTAGAACTAGGCCTTCCTTACGTATCTTAGTAGGTAACAAAGGATGAGAACAAAGGACTAAGAAACAATAAAACAGTCGACTGCGAGGTCAGCTGGTCGTGATAGCGATGTTATCGGCCCTAGTCTCTTAAGTTCCACCATTGACTCTACTGAAGTACAAGCGAGCGTCGTTACTTTTTTGAATACTTAAGTGTGATACAAAGCTCATAATAAATTATGACTGAAGTGTTTAAACTAAAGAAACCAGGGACTGAAAAGGTTACTATGTGGTGTGAGTCTGTCACATGTACACTTTATGTGGGTTTGTAGCCTACACTGTACACAAAAATACCTTACTTTTATAATTACTGTATATTTAATCCTACAACAAATCCTCTGTTCAACACTAATTCTCATGGGTAGGAATGCTTTGGGATTACAAGACAGTGTAATGAATTGCTTCATTAGCATATTGGCGAAGGTTCTCGGTGTTCTGAGCAAAGATATTTGTCATTTCAGTATTCCTAGTTACAAACTTGGAGCCAATGGTCTTAAAGACTTTAGAAGAACAAAGTAATTGCAACTCTACACTTTTGTAAACACTGAATACATAATGAGGTATTGCTTTTGATTATGATTTAGTTAGATATACAATTTGAATTTGTGTAAACGCTGTGGCAGAATTCATAAAGATCGGAATGTTTAGTGTATTTCTTTCATACAAATTATTTTGTAAAGGGCGTTTGTAAGAAACTATGTACACAATCTTAAGTCAATTGGATTTAAACAGGCCACCACGCTTGTAGTAACTTTTATGTTAAACGACTTTGTTGGTCGTAACTGATATACCTGTTTTGGGTACCTTCAACCTTTTGGAAACCTTCACAGAAAGAATACACTAAAAGTGGTTTTATTTTGTATAGTGGTAAATATTTTTAACTGATTGATCATGGTGAAACCATCAACCTAACCTTTCCCTCAATTTGATTTTCCATCAAAGTGGTCAATTATTTTTACATTCCCATCTGTTTGGTTTACTAAATAGGATAGGCAGAATCTCTGTTTCAACTCACTATCTTATCAATTCTTTTAAATACTCAGATAAAACACAGTTTGGAGCGCAATGTTTTTCAAAAGGCTGCAAATTTGTAACAACAAAAAATATTTTAAAATTTAATCATTTGACAGATGTAATACTTCTATTTCAGTAAAGCTCTCAAATGTCAAAATTATATTTAAAAAATACTTTCTGACACATAATATTCAGGGATTTTAGTGTGAGCGTTTTTCGATCGGGTCAAGTTATATTTAACGTAAGTAGCTTCCTACAAAGAAAAGAGTGGTAAGCTGTCAAACAATTTAGGCCTTTTTAACGGTAATATGCAATTTAAAAATCTTCGTTTATTTATTTAACTATCTTCTAACTACCTCCACCTTAACTAATGAAAATTTAAATTATGCCGATTAGCTATCCACTTCTGGGCATAACACAATTTAACTAAGCTCAGTTAGTATATTTCTTAAACAAACTTTACACAAATACTTCAAGTACTTCAACTGAACTAAAAGAGTTAGTTTTGTTGGTACGCTTTAAGCTTAGCAAAACATTAACAACTCCTGGTTCACATTTTCAGTGATAAACACTGCCTTATTTCTAACCTTTCCTTTCACTTCTCGAGCCTTTTACACAACTTTAAGAGCGTGAAAAATTAAATACTACACACAAAAGGTCTGATCTGTTTACTACTGAACGGTGTTTTGTGTCATCGATAAAAAAGACCCACCAAAATAAACAGTACTGAAAGTGATAGATTTTATTTTCATGAGGTTACTAACATATAAACATACGGTAAGAAGCAAATTTCATATGGCTCAGGTAGAATATGTAAAATATGTCCTCCGTCTGTTATTGGGCAACATTCATATCGTTCTTGAAGTTTTTGGGCCATTTCCGTAAAGAGGCTGTGCCATGTTTCTCACACATAGATTTATTTTGTTCATTGAGTTGGATGACCGTAGTTGGTGATCCTCGCGGAAAATCCTCTCCTTTAAGATTTCCCAGACGTATGCATCAGGTGATGTTCGATCTGGCGAGTTGACAGAATACTCAAAGTATGTATAGGCCTACTAGAGGTAGGGAAAATTCAACAAACAATGTTTGAAACAATAAAACTATTTATTAACAATAAAACCGTATAATTATATAAGGTATTCTTCTTGCGGCATAGATCGTACGATCAAAGTCGCACATTTATGTACACACACATTCACAAGTTTACAGGATTTAGGCACAGCACCTCGCTTGTGGTAACCCAATATTAAGCAACTTTGTTGTTTGTAACTGACTTACGTGCTGTGAACCGGTTTCAAAGAGAAACTCCACACAGAGTGGGGTTTTCGTACAATCGAAAATATGATTTGAACCTCGTCTGTTTAATATGATTTTTCCAATCTTTACACAGCTTGATTAACTAACGTAGATTGTGTTTAAACTCATAAAATTTAGCGCTATCACATAGGTAATAAAGACTATTTGTTTTTACTCACTAGCTTCCCAATGTATCTTGAAAAATATAGGGCAATTATACCCTACTAACTAAGTTATTAAAATTACTAACGTCATAATTTTATAAACATACCTAATTTTAAGTTTACTAACTTAAAAAATACTGTTAAATAGATCTTTGTACCAACGAAAATAATGTGACAATTTAGTCCCAGGTTGCAAATGTATTATACTACTTTTAGTAAAGCTGACAAACTTTTAAACAAACAAAACAACAATAATTTATATAACGCAATAAATTAACGTTCCAACTTAATATTCTACACAGTGTTACCTAACACTTAATCCATTGAACTTCTACACAAAGAACAGTCTCGGCGTGCTGCACTAAAGGAGAGAGTTTTGTTGTCCGCTTTAAGCTTAGCAAAACATTAACAACACCTGGCTCACATTTTCAATGATAAATACCGCCTTATTTCCAGCCTTTTCTCTCACTGGTCAATACCTTCTCAACACCTTACACAACTTATTCCAAGTATTTAAAAGACGAAAATGTAACTTACAAACGCTCTTATTAACTTATGACCAGTGACTTGCGTTTGTTACGAAAAAAGCATTAATGAACAACAAAGATACTTATATTTTATCTCCTAAAGTGTTACAAAATATTGAACACTTTCACAAACGAATGCTTTTGTGAATTAATTCGTGTAGAACTGATTCATGTACAGAAAGTGCTTATTAGTAGACATAAAAATTAAGGAATATGGGTGGATATTATAACATGGAGACGTCGGGGGACTTTAAATCAGCGATTTTCAAAGTGTTTAAAAAACACAGCCCTAAGACTATTCCGTTAAAAAAATTAGTGAACACTTCTTGTAGGGTTTTTCTAGCCTTCCTTTTCTCTAAATTGATATTACTTGACAACTTTGTTAAAACAAATAAAGCTAAGGCCATGTTCAGAAAGAGGGTTTACATTAGGTGGTACAGAAAGTTCCCCTATTAAGCTATGCGTATTTGTTTGGGCAGTGTATTGTCGAACTTGACTAATAATCTTGGTATTGTTATGCATGATTAACATCCACTTGATCCAGGGCCGTGTATTGTACATGGACGTCATTAGAGCGAGCTTATCATAACCTTGTACTTCGTCTAAGGCCCATTCTCCCGCTCGAAAATTTTTCCCATTCTCCACGAGCGGTTGATTGAACGCCCGGACCAACCTGCGAGCAACTGTTTTCCATACTCCACGGGCAGGCAAATGCGACTGTTTGCCGGCCCGAGTATCGGAGTATACTGATGGCAGGATGAGGTGGGTAACAAACGCGCAAACGCTACGCAGAATGGCAGGTTCACCGGCGCGCAGTACGCCCGGGGTGCGACCTCTCAATTCGCCTGCTCACGCGTCCTCCCGCGACCGGCACCTGTTCGTGGAGACGGCTCCATTTAAACCTGGGTTCTGTTACTGCGCGGTTCAGATGGCAAACGGTCGCGTTTTTACCCGCTCGTGGAGAATGGGCCTATACAATGTACATGGATGTCTGTTTAATAAAGAGTTAACTTTAATGGGCAAAATTTTATTTTTACTTCACGGGGTTTTGGTGTTTTAATTGGACTACTTTGAAAAGCTAAATTTGTTTCACAATCGAGAAGAAGTATTTGTATTAGCAATTGAATGTTTGATATTTATGTCTATGACTTTATTCATGTTTTGAATTTGAACAACAACCTAAATTACCTTTTGAGCAAGTGGAACTTCATAAAAAGCTAGACTCAACTTAATTTAGTTGACCTTAACTTTGCAAAGTCACTGGCGTTTATTTAAATTTTGGGACTTTTTTTTTTTAGAGTAAAAATAATTCTGCAATAAGATGTCAAACTATTTCCTGCCCATCTTTCTTGGACTTAACATTCTTGCCTTAAGCCTATAAAAATGATTATACGACATAAATATGTACCAAAATTGCTCGATTTCAAAACAAACTTTAATATCTCACGTTACTTATGTTAGAACAAAATTAAATAACTAATAGTTTTTCAAAAATAACCTTTTTTCTTTTGTACACACAGAATATTTCACACAAACGCCGATTGCTCTAACGTGTGACGAATACAAAAGAATCTTTCAATCTTGTGAAATCAGTCACTAACAAGACAAGTGATTTGAATGTCAAAACATGTTTATTTTTCTTCAACTTATAACACAGTTTAAAGGAAACTCAGAAGGTACGAGTAGTTTGTTCAGTTTTAAAATTACTGATAGTTTTACAAGCATGTTTACTTGAGTCTAAGGTTTGATTGGATTAATTCAACTTTACCCAAGTCGTAGTGAGCTCTTTTCATAATTTTGTTCAAGCAATTGAAATGAATCTACTCATGAACTGTCTAATATAATCTACGTTAAAATACGTTCAATATGAGATTTAAAACACAATTTTGAAATTTAGGATACAAATTAATTTTCTCTCTCACAATCAACGAGCATTGTATGTGATGAATAAACATCAAACTGTTAAAAGCGTATCAGAGTTTTATTGTTTTTGCTACGAAAAGAATAGCCGTGGATTAAGCGAGACAGTTCTTTGTATATGAAGCGTACTTTCTGCTCTTGATGTTGAACACATATTAAAAACTGTGGCATTGGCTGAAGTATTGCCCGTGAAAATGTTAATTCTATTGAGCGTCATAAGTACCGTTGCCTTTAATTAGAACAAGATGGTTATCTAGTCATTCAAAATCATGACTAGCAAAAAATTAAATTTACTATTTGAAACTTTAAAGAATTTAGTGAAATTTCAAACGTAAATCTTCTTGCAATGTAGCAGAATGAGTAACAGTTATTATCTTACGCTTCGTGTACATACCTCGTCAATAAACCATTTAATATTTACAGTGCCAAACGTTTTGCTCATTTTTCAATCGAGCATCCTCAATGGACTTACTGAGACTGGTTTAGGTTACTGTAGCTCCTCCTTATACAAGTTTCAGTCGCAGAGCTGCCAACTGCTTCTTTCTTGCATCAGCTGTACCAACCGTAGTTCGGCATACGTAATGAGGCAAACTCGATTGGCGAAGGCCGCTTTAGCCAATAGGCACCGACGTACTTAATTGGACTATTTTAAAAATCTCTGCAAAACCATTGGCTCAACTGCGCTCTAATCCCCCAGAGCCTGACAGCGAATAATAACAAATATTAAATATGTGTATAATAAAGTAGTTGAGCCAATGGGGGTGCAGGTAATCTTAGAGATCGTCCAATGCAGTACGTCGGCGTTTATTGGCTGAAAGCGGTAGAATGGCCCAACCTGTACCTATGTCTGTAATGTGTCGGCCGATAATAATAACTGTTTAATTTTATATGGCTTTTAAAGAATTCAGCTTATTAAACCTTGGATACATATAAATGGGATAATGTACATAATACATTAAATATGATAAAGCGTGCTTTATCCAAGGCTAGTTTATGTTTATACGGACTGGTATACGTTAGATGTTGAAATGTAAGATTTATGACCTAACAAGCACCTCGTCCATCATCTCATGTCTTATTTCAGTTACACATTTCTCTAGAAATCCATCATGTTTCTTATTCTGTTACTTAATTACTCACAGTTTTCTTTTTAGAATATACACTAAAAGTGAAGAGTGTTTATGATGCTGGAAAACGTAAACTCACAACTACTAATGTGCTAATATCATATCAAAATAATTATACAAGTAAACACTAACTTTGATTACAAACTGGTGTACACTCTGCCAATAATACTATTTATATCAAACCTATGTATGATATCGTATGACCAATAATATCACAAGAAGAACTCTATCAAGTCAAGTAAGTGACTTAGTGGAACAAAGTGTCAAACCCTTAACTGTCACCACCTCTTCCTGCCAATAGCAACATTATCATATTTTCATCGTCATCACGTTTTCAGTAGACTTAAAATAAATAATTCAGAACATATAAATTAATTAATTGTTGTTACTTACTTCTAAATAGAAACAGTTAAGAAGAAATTTGAACGTATGAGAATATTTAGGGTTTTTGGTTATTTTGTTTGGTTATTTTAGTAACTTAAATAACCGCTTTATCTTACTACTTACGTTATTGTACAACGTTCACCTTACGACTGTTTGAAAGAGAACAGTTTAGTTACGGACAATATACAGGGTTTCGGTCAACTCTCTGGAGAAACTTTGTAGACATGTTCCTTGGGTCAAAACAAGAATATTTTACCATATACGAGTAAACAGGGGTCTCCGGCGCTTCGTTGTCCGTCTGTCTATGCGGATGTGTTTTTTACTGAAATAATTTTGACAATGAAGCTAATAAACTGATTTTCATCAAACTTTAGTCAAAAATTTAAAAGTCATTGTCTGATTAATAATACTTCATTTACTTTTCAAGACACAAATTGTAGTAACCAATGTACTCGAACAATTATACTAAGATACATGATACAATGTTACAGCTAAAAGTTCAAAAATAGTCATAGTAAGCCCTTTATCATAACAATTTTGTTTAATACTATTCCTCAACATACACAAGAGAAACATGCATAGTATGAGAACATGCTAAAACATCTTATTATGGCGAATCTAACTGAGCCTGACTGTCTGCCGTTTTATGGTCGCTTGTGACTAGTGTTTA